>VXBJ01004569.1:1077659-1120079 GCA_013400055.1 Nycticryphes semicollaris | reverse complement strand
CCTCCCCCAACATGAGAGGCGGGATTAATGTGTTGCCTGTGAAGCTGGGTAATACTAGTTGGGAGTTACCATTTGGATTTAAAGCAAATTGTCTCAAGGAATTCAAAACCTTTCTCAGCTGTCCTGAAATTGCTGTGACTACAAGGACATTCTGAGATGTCTATGTTTTCACTCCTTTTCTATTGAAGGTTTTCCACTGAGCTAAAAAAAAAAAAAATCATGAATCACTGAGCTGAAAAAAGCAATAAGTATGATGAAATTACTTGGAACTTATGAGGGGAAAAAGGCCCAGGAGCTGTCCTTGTTACATTCTTCCCTGTTTTATGTATTTTATCTAGTAAATGTTTTATGTGATTTGCACAAAGAATCTTTTGGGCCAAAAGTGCGGTGAGTGCCCCTACATCCAAGTTACAGCCATGTTCATTTAATAAATTGTGTATTTAAAACTAAATTTTCATATCCTTGTATTGTAAATTTTACACATTTCCTTTAAAAAGTGACAGAAATTCAGTAACAGTGTGGCATTTTCCTTTTTAACCAACACTGTTGATAAGCACCTGTCTAACTTTGCAACTGCTAAAAAATAAGGAAGTTCCCAAAGTGGTTGCAATTCAGTTTGCACTGAAATTGCTCTGAATCTACTGATCAGATCTAACTATGAAATAACTTTCTTTTATGCAACTTGAATCCCAAACCAGACTTTCTTAAGATTGTAAGAATTAAGTGACAAACAATATTATTTTTTGCCACATTGTGCTAAGTTTGAGGGCTGCTACACAAACACACTTGAAGTTACATTGTAATGGTTTTAAAAAAATTTGAGGACAAGTCTTCAATTTTAGTGGAAAAAATGGAAATTTGTGTGATCGATGCATCAGGATTTCTTTTGCAAACATTTTTTTTCTGATGAAAAATACCTAGACTCATCAACCTTCTTAGTACTGCTACTCTTTTTTTAATTGCTGTGTTACTGGTGCTAAGTGTGTTTAAAATTTACTGTCACCAGTTAGACTGTAAAATAATTCTCTAGGCCAGAGGTTTGTATAAGCAGACTTCGCAGTGCATGACACTGATACACATGTACAGATACAGAAAAATGTTGTTTATTTTTTCACTCATACATATTACAACACATAAAAAGTGTAAACAAGGCTTTTCGGTCTGACGTGGTCGGGTGGATTAGAAAAAGTTAATGCTCAGGCTTGAGCATTTCCGCGCCAACTACAAAAGTAGTATCAAGCTTTGAAAAGAACACATGTGCACATCTTTTCTTTTGTTTCTGCTTGTGGCTGACAAAAAAAAACCTGGCTAGGATTGACAGAGATAGTGACATCGAGGTGACATGAGGCTGTCAAGTGGGAAGTCAGCTTAAGACAAAAAAAATAGGAGACAGGGCAGCTCCAATTGACTTGACTGGAGTGCACATTGTAACTTTTAAGGGGAAAAAGTGTGCCACATCTGCAGTGTTTACAAATTGATTCATGGGTAGGGAGTGCTTTTAAGTTGCTCTGGATGTCAAATTTATAACCGTTTTAGAAGAAAACAGCAGAAAGTGTTGTGTCCTTTTAATTTGACTCAAGTTTAAGCTACCTTTTTCATACCTATGCTCATCCTGCTTCTGATTTACCAAAGTTTATCATCCTATGACTGATAGCTCTTAGGGCAGTTATATGAAAAGTCAGGTCTGTCAAGTTTAGGCTTCTTTGCTTGTGCAATTCTGCTGTACTTTTCTTATTAGACAGACTTTTTGTTATTAAAAAGCTTGAGTACACCAACAACAGTTGAAGTGACAGCATAAGCCTGTTAGGTAGGACCTAAGCTAATGACACTGAGGGGCTATCATGGGCTTGTATAGCTGGCTTTCTACAACTTGGATCTTTCAGATGCTTACATAAAGTAACCAGTAACAGCTTATCCTGTTTAAGGATTTCTGGCTATCATAGTACCAGAAATTACAAGACATTGTAATATGTTTTTTTATTACAGATATTTAGTGATTACTTTCATTGTCTCCCCTCTCTTTTCTGGAACAAAGCAAGGTTTCTTAACTGTTTCTTTGCATACTGTGCTTTACAGAAAGCTGTTTGCTGGCTGGCATTGTAAATGGAATACTGATTTGTTGCAGCTTCCATCCCTTACTAGTGCTCATGCTGCTCTCCTCTTCTATCTTTAGAAACTTCCTTTTTAGACGATGAAAGCAGGATAAAAAGACTGAAATGTACTTAGTTTATTCATTCTCTTTCTTCAGGCTGCATCGTATGCCCCATATTACAATGACTAATTAATAAATTATATGACACTGAGACTGAAACAAAGGTACTTACAGGAATTGGAAATAAAGATCTACAAATAATTTTCCATTACCTTTTAAACTAATAGATCTATAAAACTTCTTGAAGGTTCTTAGGATTCAGCAGACTCCAATTAATGCATCTTTGTTCATAGTACCATAGAATCATAGGATGGTTAGAGGTGGAAGAGACCTTAGAGATCATCAAGTTCCAAAACCCCTGCCACGTGCAGGGACACCTCCCACTAGACCAGGTTGCTCAAAACCCCATCCAGCCTGGCCTTGTTCAGAGTTTTGTGGGATTTGGTGGGATTATTTGCCACATGGTTACAAACCAAATTAAGAGTAAACTCTTCAGCCTTTCTCCTATATGTGTACAGAAACCTGCTGAACCATATCACCATTTCCGTGATTGCTATAAATCAGAGAAATACTTGGAACTCCACATAACTACAAAACAGGTTTTTGAAGTGACTATGGTAAGTTAAGACACAAAATAGCATAAGAGGGCCCAAGTGTCTTCTGTTATACATAATGCTTCTCATTGCTCCCAAGAGGTTTTCTAAAATTATTATGGAGCTTATTTAACAGAGCCTCAGAAAAGTAAAGGCCAAAGAGCAAAATCATCTCAGAAACAGCATATGAAACGTGTGTAAAAATAATATTTTTGAATTTGTTATTTGCTGATCTCCCTCAGTTCTTTTTGAACTCATTGCCATGGTCTTTTTAAAAAGCACAAGCTTTTAGAACCGTGACTCATTCAGATAGAAGTTAATTACTTGCAACTTTTGTGGGCAAGTATGAACAAAGAAGAGTAGAACAGGCACAGTCTTATGCAATTTAGAAAGAACATTTCTACATTTTACTTTGAAAAGCTGTGTTACTAAAAATGTTACTGCCAGTGAAACTTTCCAGTATGATAGCACTGAGACTGCAACATTTTCCCTTGATAGCAGTCTAGTCACTGCAGGATAGGAAATTATTTTTGAAACAGGTGTTTGCTGTCCTTTTCTTGTTGCTGTGCTTGCTACCAGGGAATAGCAGAGTGCAGGTCAAGCCAACCATCATTCTATTCCGAATGAGAAATAGCTGCTTCTGACAATGATAATTTTAGAAATTACCAATACACTAAGAAAAAATGCATCTGTATTCTGCTGTTTGTGAATGCATTTCAAATGACTGAAATTTGTTAAGAGGACATAATTTTTATTGGGTGTTTTTCAGAGCTGCATCAATTCTTGAATTGATGTTGCTTTTGGTATCACTTTTGCTATTGTGTTTGGCTTTCTAGCAAAGCATGTTCAGTTCTGGAGAGTTGCAGCAGCTTGCTAGAAGTGTGCTGGAACCAAAGTTGATGCATGCCTTAGAAGTCAATCATGAAGTGAAAATGATAGTTTTTCTTCTCTGCCATCCTGGCATGTGTGACAGATGAGCTGTACACACGTGGACCTTTGGAGCTGGAGAGCTGTTGACTTAGGAGGATCAGGTGCTCCCACTGCTGGCTTTAGTTAGCACAAAGCAGAGAGAGGAAAACAGAGAATTCAGTGCTGATTACAGCTACCATTGAACTCTGAGTCCCTGTCTCTGCTATCCCTGCTGCTGTGATTACAGTGGTTGCCCCTGCAACCTTTCTGGCTCAGCAGTTATGTCTCTGGTAGTCCAGGGCAAACTTGCCCTGTTGGCTTGCACTCCCTGAAGAGTCACTCCTCTTGGACTCATTATAATATTCACAAACTGGAGTCTTTTTCTTTCTTTTTTTTTTTTTTTTTTCTTCTGTGCAACAGTGTAAGCTCTCTGACAGAGTTTATGCTGCATGCTGTCACTCTGTGGAATTTGCTTGCTCTTCGAGGTCATTGAATCAAAGAATTTAGTTGTATTTTGTTTCAGGGGTTGGATACTTTTACTTGGATTACAAATACATGCATTTTGCAAGACTCATTAAGTGTAATAAGGTGAGATACTTCAAGGTCTGTTTGTCACCACTTAAAGGGGTAAGGAAGGAGTATGTTCCTCTAATGGACAACATTAAAAATTTGAGGATTACAAGCTAAGGGCAGCCACTCTTGACTAAATCTGCATTGGTCATTGCAGGATACAGGAGATCAGTGATAGAAAATATACACACTGGAGCACTGATTTGTTCACAGACTTTCTGCTTGTGGTCAGAATTACAAAATTTAACAGTGTGGGGATTTAATTTTGTTATTTCATTGTAACAACATGTTGATTAGTACCGTTTCAATAAAAATATTTTAAAGAAAGCTGTTCACAGAGTAGAAGTGACAGATGGAGAGGCAAATAAAGTCCTGCATGATTTCAAGTTTTAAGTGATTTATCTTGCGAAAGGCTGCATACTTAGTGCAGGTAACCACTTCAGTTAGATTGATACAGTTGTTGTTTCAGAGCTTGTCCAAATAGCCTTTTATGTTGCAATCAAGTAATAGATGCAAGATTGACAAGTTACAAAGAAAAGGAGCTTTCAGTCAACAAACAGACTAAAATCCATTATTGTGGTGTGTACACTGTGTCCTGGACCTGTAAACACATCTTCATTGATCCCATAGAAAGATAGAAATATCTCCCCTTGTATGGTTCAATCAAGACCCTTTCACAAAGGCAAAGTGCAAACAATATTGAAAAAGCAGAAAAAGACTGACATTACAGTCAAACAGTAAATAATGGTTGTGCTCAGGAAGCCTATCTATAACATTTCAAACTGCTGTCAGCTCAGATGAAATGTATAACCTCTCTATTACAACCTTAAGAAAGATCAAAACACAGGTGCTGTACGTTCCCCTTACTGTCATACCTTTTTTACCAACTGACCAAATCAATAAGAAAAAGAACCTAATTTTTTTCAGTTTTGCATGTTTGTGGGTGTCTCAGATATGGAAAAATCATTGAGAAAAAGCTTTTTTCCTTGTACCTATCTTTATTCTCATCATTGTAGTGCCTGGCAAAAATTATTGAAATATTTTTAGTTAAGTTTCATGTGGTTCAACAAAGGCATAGAAGACAGATGACCTGATACAACACTGTTCTTTTTATTGTGGTTTTTTTTTTTTTTTAAATGTAATTTATCATCTACATTAAAGTTATATTTGAAATTATAGGTACAGTCAGAATTTATTTATATAAGTAATAAAAGACATATTCTATTACTTTGCATATTTAGGCCTAGAAACCACACACAATGAGTTCACAGCAAGTGCACCTCCCTGGCAAATGGCTAGCTTAGCCACCTCTTTCACTCCACATCCCAAAATCCCGTTTAAATCCTTATTTGAAACCTTAAATGGAATTGGAATCTAGCATAAGCTTTGGTCTGTCTCAACAGTGGCAGTGAATTTTATGCATATTGCACCAGGTGGTGCTAATAACTGTAAGGATCTGCCCAAGGATTAAGCATGGTCTATAAAAAGATTAATTTGCTATTTAAAGTTAATATTGCTCATCTTGAACTGTCATCTAGATGGTACGATGCTGCTCCTCACTTTCTCGAGCACTGAAAAGGGGTCTTTATGCGATGAATAATTACAGCCTCTGGCTAAGGTCACTGGGAATCTGTCCTACAGGAAACTTGTGCAAATGCATGGAATTATGATATCTTTTGGAAATATTCTTTTATGCATCAGATTGCAGAGTGATAGCCATTGCTGGTTGACATTTTAGGATTACCCTGCTTTATTAATCTGTTTCTGTAGAGGTATTGCAGGCACCTTTACTTTGCAAGGTCAAGGTGAAAATTTGTTGGGTAGTATTCTGTAAGAAAGTAGTAATAGCATTTACTTGGCCAAGTATTTTAAATCTGTAGGGCATGTGTTACAGAATCAAAGGGTGGTTGAGGTGGAAGGGACCTGTGAAGGTCAGTTGGTCCAACCCCCCTTGTTCAAGCTGGGCCACCTGGAGCTGGTTACTCAGGACAGTGTCCCAACAGCTTTTCAATATCTCCACATCCACAACCTCCCTGGACAACATGTGCCAGTGCCCGTCACCCTCACAGTGAAAACGTGTTTCCTGGTGTTCAGGAGGAACCCCCCATGTTTCAGTGTGTGCCCATTGCCTCTGGTTCTTTCACTGGGCTCCACTCAACTGTTATCTTTTGTCATTATCTTTTATCCCGTGGGTGTTTGCTTTCTATCTAGAAACAGTAAATATGGGAAATCTTACAAGACAAGTCACTTTATTATGAATTCCTTTTCGTTTCACAATCAGTATAACTCAACCGTTGAAGGAAATTTCACATTAACATCAGGGGTGAAATCCTGGCTTCGTTGACATTGAGGGTAATACGACTGTTGCCAGGGCATTAGAAGGGATGGAAAACTTTGTATCACCAGATCAGTCCTGCTTATCATTTGCTCAACAACATCTGACTTGCTCCCAGGAATGAGTATATTGTGACTTTAGATTAAATTTCAAATGTATCCAAATATTTAAAGTCCTTCCAGTAGAGCAGAAAACAATCATTATTTTGTATGATCATTCTAAATAGAAGATAAAATAGATGACAGTATTTTCATTATGATAATTTGTAGGAAAAATTTTACAGGAAAATGATAGTGTATGTTACATACTGCAGATGTTTAGGGAGAGGAATGGGGAGAGAGTGAGAAAGTAAGTTACCATCAAATAGGCAGAAAGCTGGATGAATAGATGAATGAATGGTCAAATAATCATGTAGAAAATCATGAACAAAAATAAAAGCTGACTCCTTACCAGATGTTGTATGAATTACTGGATGTGCTTGTGTGCTCTACATTAGGTAGAAGTCAGAGCAGTCTGGACTTAATGATTGCATGTCTAGTAACCTCTGAACTTTGCACTAAGGGTTCCTGTTTACTGTTTATTCATGGATGGGTCATAACAGCGAACTCTTCTGTTCATTAGTAACTCAAGTTGTTAAATGTGATCATTTTCTCCAGCATCTCTACACTGAATGCAGCTCAGACTGACGGAAATTCCTATGAAATATATTAATTTTTTGCAGTTGCTTGCACAGTAAAGCTCTGGCTATTAAATTAAAGGAGTTAATAGATGATGGCAGCTCTACTAAAAAAAATGTATGAGAAAAATGAGGTTACTAGATAGAAGCTGCTAATATTAGAGCCTTACAATAGACTTTAAAAAAATGTGCGAGTTTAGATCAACTTACAATAGAGCAAACGCTTACTTGTTATGTGATATCTCTGGTAGATGGATGACCTAAATTAAAGATCTTCTTAATTAGTCTGACTAGGTCATCTACATTCTATGTAGGTACAACAGTATAACGAATCTTTAATTTTTTTACGAAATAGAGATAACTGGAAAAGCTTTGTCCTACTCAGATTTAACTAGTAAAGAACTCTTCACAAGGTTATTCGAGAGATTGAACCAGCAAGTGTCACCCCCTAAGTGGATATAACAGACACTGTCTTACTGTTGTTTGGAACTTGGTCGTCTTTTCCTCCTTGTTTTTCTTTCTTTTTTGCCTTTCTTTCCATGGAAGTCTTGGAAAGCATTGTGTTCTTTTTGTAGCCTACCAGTGGAGAGAACTGTTAAAGTTGGAAAAATGTCTATCCAACTCTCCAACTATAAATCCAGCTAAGAACCATGAGGGCTAGAACTTGTATGTAATTTTGAGAGTTATGCTCTGCTTACTTATTTGTTGCCTTACTCTTCCATAAAAATAAAATGAGAAAGAAAGCTTTTCTTTTCAGCCTTGGTTGAACACTGGGTTAAATAGAATCATAGAATCATCAAATTGTCTAGGCTGGAAGGGACCTTTGAGATCATCTAGCCAAAGTGTCTAGAACAGCAGTGATGAAAATCCTGACTGGATATTCAAGATGAAAATAACTTTGATTAGCAAGAATTAACCTTCAGAGTGTCAGATGTGAATTGTGTGCCCTGAAATATTTCATGGCAGATTTTGAAATCCGGATTTTGAAACAGTATCTGCCTGCTTTGCAGTTGCATTCTTCTCTGTTCATGATAAGACTGCTATTGTAGGATATGTTGGTGTTAAAGGGAATGAAGTTCCTCTTTGAGGCCCAATATCTGTTCAGTAGTAATGTCCTTCATGTTTTGCTTAAGCTGGTCTCATTAAAAACTGCTCGGTTTTCCAAAATTTATTTGCTTGGCCATTAAAATTCACCATGTGCTGGAATTAATTTCTTATTGTAGTACTGATTGGATGATAATAGACCATTTTGAATTCCAAAGTGGAAAAGAGTGTTGCTAGGGTTTGGGTTTGGTTTTTGGGTTGTTTTTTTTTTCTTTTATTGCTAAATAGATATACTGTGTTTCAAACACCTTGGTCTCTCCATCTCCATTTTATACTCACTGTGTAGGACCCCTAGACATCCTCCTTTTAGACCATTCCTCAGAGAGAACTATACAGGCAATCTTTTTGGAAAAGCGAGAGAGTACCAAATAGACTTTCTGTATCATCAGGATATAAGAATGTATATGGTGTTTGAAATGGAGAGCAGGCTAGCGAACAATAGGTTCATAAATTTGCTGCATATAGCAGTAACCACAATGTTTTAAAAAAAAAACTCTCACAAGATGTTTTTCATTTTTGTTATTCTCTACAAGTATTAAAAAAAATATATCTGGCATATTGTCAGATCTTTTAAACTTTGTATTCCATAAATGAAAATTACATTATTTGATAATCTCCTAGTACAACAACAATTCCAATATTAAAAGCAAAAAGGCAAAATCTCTATATGTTTTTAGGACACCAGCATCTCTGAAAACAAAAGTGCTCATACTGACTGTGCTTGCACTCTTGTTTTGTTTTGGATAAGGAGCACATGAATATCCCAGCAGTCTCCACTTATGCTTTGGCTCAGATCTTGTCTTAGTTTCTGAGTGTACCAGCTGGACTAAGGTGAACAATAAAAAAGATATGCTCCCAAGCTGGTCATAGTGCACTCAGATTGCTAATGAGCAGTATGTCCATGGGAGCAGACTAGAGATAGCTGATGTAAACTCATCTGATACATGTGTAGTGTATGTAGTGGGTCCTTGGCACAGACTGTTCTGCTCCAAAGATCCATTCTTGATCACTCGGCTTGTTAACACAGGCACAGACACAAGGTCCACAACCTTTTCTCTTTCAGTAGCAGAGGTATCCAGAAGGGATGCTAAGAGAAAGGTGAACAAAGCAATGCTTCTGTAATGTGCTCTCTCAACCACCAGCAGTGTCCCACTGATTTTCTAGTTCTGATCCTGATAGCCTCATTCATACTCAGTACAAAAGAATTTGGGAGCTGTGACACCAAACTCAAGTTCTTGATTCAAGTGCTTAACCTAGGAGATTATGGAAATGAGGTGCCTAAGAGGTGCTGCAAGAGGATTCAGATGAGAGTCTCCAAAAAAGTGTGCAACCAGAATGGACAAAAACCTTGAACAAGCACACTCAGACCAACAATGGCTGGGGCTAGGACAAAGTCATACTGCTCAGGCTGCCTTTACAAGGCAAGAGAGGCGCTTCACTTCAGACTCACATTGCTGCTCTCCCTCCTGTAGCTAGGTGCCCAGGCCCCCACTTTCAAAGAAGTAAATGGGGATTGTTTGTTGTTGTAAAAATGACAAAAATGGAGGAACTGGCACTTCTCAATGCGGTTGTACAGTGGTTGCAACATGCACATGGAGAAGAACGAATGCTTTCTTTCAGTTTCTTAACCTAGAACTGATTAACCAACCACTGAGAGGTGGTTTAGGGAGTGAGGGTTACTCGGCAAGTCATGGGAGATACTTTAGTATCAGTAGGATTTATGCCACGAATCTAAAGAGCTGTGCACACTCTAGCTGAAGAATAACTTCTGAATGCTCAATGTTTATCAGTCATGCCCACCTTCTCAAGTAGAACCTCAAAATAAGATACTTAATAGCTTGTTTGTAATGCATGAATAGGAAAAGCAGGTAAAGTTCTCAAATAAGCTATCTGCCCGTCTGTAATGAAAGTATCTGGGACTATTATGACAGTACTTTTAGACTACATTGAAAAAGAATAAAAATTAAATTGGTGAATGCCTGGATTTATAAGATTATACAAATTATCTGATGTTGCATGAGAAGCAGTGGATTTTCATGCACTTATAGGCTGTATTATAATGAAGCACTGAGAAAATTCAGTGTTAAGCTGTGATTTGGATGCTGGATTTTTTTTTTTTTTGTTGACTGGTTGTTGACATTGTGGTCAGGAAATATTAGGTTTTGAACATAATATTATAATATTAAATATAAAAAATGGGAGGATACATATTTCCCCAGACTGTGTGTATAATATACACTCCAAAATAACTGTTAGGCACTCAGCTGAAGCACTGAGGGTAGAAGCACAGTTACCCCAGGTTTCCTCTATGGAAAATGGTGGCAGCAGACACCTCAAAGGGTAATTCCATTCATTTGAGATCTGAATTGCCTTTTGGCAGTGCCTCTCAGCCTTCATTGATGGTATAGAGAGCCCCCGGGACAGATATGCATCTAAATCCATTCACCTAACTTAGGTGCTCCAGTTAAACACTGAATGTTAAGTGGCATAAACCTGAGCCCAGTGAATTGTGTAAATTCTCACTGATATTTAATTCAGACTTGTCACAGACCAAGGTCATTATAATAATAAAAGTGAATTACAATCATTTATCCGTAGACACCCCTATCAGATAGCCTCAAGCGGTATTACATATAATAATTAAACAGATACTAATCAAAATAGCATATTCAGATGGACAAACAACTACTACAATGTATGAATATTGTTGTTGGCATCAGATTTTACATGCATATTTATTTTTTAATTAAAAGAAGAAGAAATACATACTATTTTTAAAATGAAGGATATTTTTTAACTTCTGGCCTTTCCACAGAAGATTTTTTATAATCAAATGAGAAAAATTGCTTTCAGCTCCCCTTCCTATTTCCTGTCACAATTTGTTTTTGAGCAAGTAAGAATAAACCTTCCTATATCTCAGCTTTCATTCACTTTTTTTCAGCAGCCCGTTCTTTATTGTTATGTAATATAAGCCTCGCTAAAGGATTTAGGATTTTTGCACTGGACCAGTGCTGAAAAATGCCCAGTACAGCATGTTCAGTCTCTGGGAGACAAGCACGGACTTAAAATAATTGATAAACTATCTCTGCTGGGTGATCCTTGTTTGAGGTATGCTCACTGCTGTGCTCTCACAGAGAGGGTGGATGACTGTGAAACAAAGTACTTGAAAAATGGCTTGGATTTACATATGACACCTAAGAACAATATGACTTCCAATAGTCAGTAATGCAGTAAGAATTTTGTAGCTTGCTTTCTGTAAAAAATATCAATCACTTGTGATTGAAAAATGAATCTGTAAAGTTAACCTACTCTGTCAAATTTGATTTATTCAGAGGTAAACAACATTCCAAGAGGATTTAGTGAGCCTGTGTTTGGCAAAGGGGTATGTTCAGGTTGTGGCACTACATAGATTGAATGTCCAAACATTTAAAAACTCTTTTATCATTGGCCTGAATACAAAAACGACAGCCTTCATTTGGTGACCTTAGAATGTCCCTGCTATTTGTTATGGGCTTTCTGTATTTAGTTTAACCTTCCATCATGCTGGGGTTAAATAAATGACAAGTTGTTATTTTTCTGATTTTTAGATTAATATTGAGCCATTAAGCTATAAACATATTGAGCAAGATCTCAAGCCAGTGTAAATCAGCGTAGCTTCATTGTTTCCAGTGGAGCTTTGCTGAATTGCATCAGCTGAATAGTTATCCTGTTATTTGGAACAGTGCTGTATCTTGCTTTCCTACACAGCTTCTGGCTGGAATGTTTGATCTGTAAATCACAATATTGTCACTATATTTCTTATCCTAAGCTCTGCCTGCTCCTTCAAACATGTCTTTATTCTTACTTACAGCTGTTCTCGCTTCCTCGTTTCCCTCACTTCTGAGTATTTGGAAACCAAATAATAGCCCTGATATATACCGATATTTATGAAGAGCAGAATTTTGAAGTGGTAAATCTAACTGTGCTTTTATAAATGTGGGCCACATTTTAAAAAAAATCCTCAAGGCCTGAGGTTAATTTCCCCACTATGTTTATACTTGCAATTACCATAAGTGTGCATGCAAATGGGGTGATGGAATGCAAAACCAGTGAGATAGGTGCCTGTCTAAAATAGATGGTAATTACATGCAGAAATGTCAGGGAGCAATTGTGCACAGACCTTTAGCCTCCCTTTCAGCTGAATTTAGCCTTTGAACTATTTGCCTTCTCTTGCAGTCCGCAGTACTCCCCTTATGATATAACTTGTCTCGAGGAAAGCAAGAGGACACACAGATTCTATATTCCTTCATTGTCTATTTTTATTTGCAACAGGCATGTGGTTGCTGTTACTGTCAGAAGACAAGTGGCAAAAAAATTTCCATACAGATATTCTTTTCCAAATCTCTAGTACAATGTATTTCTTTGTTCCGTATCTGCAAGCTTTTAGGTACCGTGTCCCACTAACCTGGCGTTGTTTCAGATCACACAGAACTCATTACACTCCGATTGTATAAAAGCCTGTGCCTGGCCTGCTGCTCTGAAATTGCAACACTCACCTGGCTTTGGCCTTATGGTTCAGAGAGTTGTGAAAGTGGGCGCTTCCATCAGACAAGTGGCAGTTTGTGGTTTTGCTGTTATAAAAGCTGCTTAAAACAATTGCTTCTAAAATAAAAATCGAATTGCCTTTGAAAGAACAGCCAAGAACATCTGGTGATTATTGTATAAATCTCATATTTGAGTGCTTTAGGTCAATAATATCAACCTATAAAGGAAAAGAGCAAGTTAAATTGATGTATTTATTTTTTTCTATATTTTTACAATTATGTTATTTTGGATAAATGATACATGTTTACGCTAAGTTTAATTTTATCATATTTATAAGCCTGCCTTAATACATAAAACCAAATTCTCTCTGAGAAGCACGCTACAAGTTCCTGATTTATTGTACTCCTTCTTTCCCTTAGCTTTATTACAAAACATATCCTCTTTTTTGAATAGCATAGATGTTGAATGTCCAATACAAATCTCTAAATCTAAAAGAAAACATTTATCACAACCAAATTTTTTTTTTTTTCATGTAAAAGCCTTTCACAGTTAAAATACACTAATACCGCTGCTGTAAAAATAACGGTTATTTGAAGGAAACTGTTGGGCATGGCTATAGCACAGATGTATGACAGAAAAAAATACCAGATAATTTTGAGTATATTTCTGTGAGCTTTAAAGAGAGCATGAAATAGACGGATGCTTACGCTTGCACATAAATTGCTTGCAATTAAATTAAATATGCTTGCAAATAAATTAAAAATCACACATTTATCAACTTTCTTACTTCTACAGTTTTTTATTTGAGTGGATCTGGTCCTGTATCTGCTCAAGCCTTGTTCAGTAGGGAGCAGGATTCACTGCATGTTTTACATCACCGTCTAATGATGTGACAGGGTTTGGTCTGTTGACCTGCTGGAAAGGCTCCTTTTAGACTTTAATCCCAAATAGAAACAGTTACCAAACACCCATGTGCCACCAGCTTGGTTCCCTGGGCAACAGACAGACTTACCTTTCTGCTTTCCCAGTCAGTGCACTTATTTTATTTATTTTTCATCCAGTCTAACACTGTCGACTCAGCTGTCTACTCATCATAATGGACAGCACTTGGTAGTGGCTACACGTTTCTAATGCCCACAGACCTCTAAAATATTTCAAAGAGAGCAAAATGCTTTTTGTGGAGTTTCCTTATACTGGAGATGATCTTGCCATTGTCTGTTCTTGTGGGTCCTTAAATCGCCTGTATTGCTGCAGCCCAATGCCAGACGCTTCTGACTAGAAGTTGCCAGGCATGGACAGAAGGTCCCATGGGACAGAGTGCTGCCTGACTGTAGCAACTGACCCTCCTATAGTTTCTTAAGAGTATGCTTAGCTTGCACATCAGTACAGTGTCGTGTTGTAGTTTTCATATTATCTTCTGGGGAAGAAAACGCTTTTGAAAAAGTCACTAATTTTTTTTTTAAAGAAAATTTTTGTTTGATGGAATGACAACAAATATGCTTGCCACTAACATGATGTATTTCTCTCAGGTTTAGCTCTTCAGAGTTTTCTTCACTATTGTTTAAAAAATACTACATCTCAGTGTGCTGTTTATGAAAACTGCAGGACTTGTTATAGACAGGCATTGCAAGAAGATATATCCCTGAAAAGTATGTAGCTTGTGACCTGTGGTATTGTTGCTGTTCATATCCTGGGCCATCCATATGGAAAAATAAGAACTAAGAAGAGATATCAAAATTCATTTTCAATGTGATCTGAGCAAGGATTTGTATTGCAGTGTTTCTTAAAGAATGAATGGATACTATACTAATTTATTCTGCCACTAAGTCCCTTTGCTCATTCTCTCATGTATAATTATGCACAGAAATTCAATTATGGTGCCATTTCCTTTATCAGCTTCAATGTAGGTGGCCGAGCTGAGCTGAGAGGCTGAACCACTTCAAGTACAAGACGTGTTCTACCATCACATGTGGTGATATGACCTGTTGAAGCTGTGTCCCTGGGGAGCACCAAGGTAGTTACCAGCCACTCTCCTTGGAAACCCTTTCACATAGCTAGGAAGCTCATATTAAGACACTTTTCTGCTGTAACCTCCAGCCCCATTCAGCCGCTGTTTTCCGCACGAAGTTAGTTTCTGATTCCGAATATTCATTTCTTGTTCTTCAGTGTATGGCTTTCTATTTAGTTATGCTGATATTTTACATGGAGGGACACATCATACCAGGCCATCTTGACTGCTAACTGTGGCTTTCCTGATCTCTCTGTTACCTGCCAATTTTGTCAGCCTTGATTGTTTATCTACTGCCATATGGTGTATGCAAAATTTAAAATATAGCTAAGCTTGATGCCAGTTTCACACAATAGAAACATCCTCATTCAGTAGTAAGTCTTCACTGAAAACCACCTGTGTGATCTGTCAGCTGGTCAGTTCTTACCCCACTTAACTGCATAGTTTGCCCTGCTCTAAACCAAGTTTACTGGACAAAGCTTATTTGGGTTGCTATGTACATGTCAGTGGTCTAATATCTGTTCTTCATGTTTGTAACAATCATGAAAGCTTCTCAAAGCTGGTGTCCTTTTGAAGATAGGTGTACTTTTCTCTGTCTTTCTATCTGTGTCCTCTGCTAGTCACTTCTAAAACCAGTTGCTGTTTTCCACTGAATTTCATAGACAGTAGATACTGGGTAGGATACCGAATAAAGTATAAAATGTGTTTGAGGCCACAAATGAAGGAGAGGCTGCTTTGACCATTCTCACCTTAAAAGGCATTAGAAAACCCATCTGGGAGAAATGCTCATATAGTGGTCCCAATGTGGCTGGGATCTCCACTTACTTTGATAGCAGAATCAACACTAGAGAAACCCAAAGTGAGTTTCATTAATTCAGATGATTAATAGATTATAGGGATTTTTACCACTATTTATACATACAAAAATAAAGACATTCCATAAATTATTCTTTGGAATGCTCCAGAAAGAGGGTGAAACAAAAGTTGGTATGGGAATGTAGGGTTCTGCAGAAACATCTTTTCAAGGAAGCACAGACAGTTTGCCCACACTTGGCCCATACTTGACAGACTTGACAGATTTTTTGGCAAAGATACAGAGTGGATCCATAGACAAGGGGAGAATCTTATCTATAGCAAACATAGACACATTCTGCTAACACAGTTTGTATCTTCTGTGGTTGAGGTTGCAAGTGGGATGCTTCTGTAGTGCAGTATAAGCCTGAGAGATATGAAGGCAGAAATATTAAGCAATGCAGATTTCAAAATAAGCAGAGAAGTTTGTTGCCCACAGACCAGATCAGGCAGAGTAAATGAAGAACTCCTGGGTTTATATGTGGTATTATATCCACCTGGTTCTTTTTATGCTGCCTTAAGGTGCTTGGGAGAATGTGGTTAGTGATTTAGATGTTTTGATCCTTTAAGTTGCTGTTTAATTCCACAAGAACTGTTTAAAATAAACATGAAATTACAGGCAGGTTATTGCTTACCTTAAATTGGATTATGTGTGGGGTGTAAAAAGATCCATTGTACACTGGCCTTATTGCCATTTCTCCAGCTTTCTGCATTCTCATCTGGCAACTGAATCTGGGATTCTCTTGATGCAGAGGAGCCTTCTCAATTTGTCCCCTGATGCAGTAAGGGCAAGTACCAAGAAGTCTCACAAAGCACTTCAACATACAACCTGTTACAGGAGACAAAAAGGGAGGGGAACATAACTTTCGAAATACCTGCAACTAGCCTGTGTCAATATTTATGTTCTCTATACAATTAATTGTTGTAGCTCTTATTCTGTGGTTTTCCTGTTTGGACTGGGCTTAAACTGCATACTACAGAGTATTTTAAAACAATGTTGTTTCTTAGATTCTGATTGCATTTACAAAACACTCTAAAAGTCAAAAAATGGAATTGAATCATAAAAAACAGGTTGGAAGGGACCTCAAAGATTATCTGGTATAACCTTTTTTGGCAAAAGAATGGTCTAGACAAGATGACCCAGCACCCTGTCCAGCTGAGTCCTATTGGGGAATCCACCACTTCCCTGGGGAGATTATTCAAATGGTTGATTATTCCCATTGTGAAAAAGTTTTCTTCTTGTGTCTAATCAGAATCTGCCCAGGAGCAACTTGTCCCCATTACCCTTCATCTTTTCCATGTAACTCCTTGTAAAAAGGGAGCTTCCATCCTCTTTGGACCCACACTTTAAATAGTGGAACATGGTGATAAGGTCTCTCCCAAGCCTTCTTTTCCCAAGGCTGAACAAACCCAGTTCTTTCAGCCTTCCCTCATATGGCAGGCTTCCCAGCCCTTTGATCATCTTGGTAACCCTTCTCTGGACCCTCTCCAGCCTGTCCACATTTCTTTTGTATAGCAGGGACCAAAACTGAACACAGTATTCCAGGTGTGGCCTGACAAGCACTGACTAGAGTGGGATAATGACTTCTTTATCTCTGCTGGTGAAGCCCGTGTTGATGTAACACAGCATCCTGTTGGGTTTCTTTGCCACAGCAGTACACTGTTCACTCATATTGAGCTTGTTGTCAGCCAGAACCCCCAGATCCTTTTTTGCAGAGCTGCTCCCCAGCACCAGGTAGATCCCAGTCTGTGTTGCACTCCTGGATTGTGTTTTTCCAGGTGCAAGATGTTACACTTGTCCTTGTTGAACTTTATAAGGTTCTTGTTTGCTCACTCTTCCAGCCTAATCAGGTCTTCCTGCAGGGTGGGTCTCCCTTCAAAAGTGTCCATTTCCACACTCAGTTTAGTATTATCAACAAACTTCATCAGGATAGACCTGATTCCATCATCCAGATTACTTATGAAGGTAGTAAACAGCATTGGGCCCAAAATTGATGCCTGGGGGACCCCACATGTGACAGGTTGCCAGTTTGAAAAGGAGCTATTACCCACCACCCTCTGGCTTGTCATNTTCCTGCAGGGTGGGTCTCCCTTCAAAAGTGTCCATTTCCACACTCAGTTTAGTATTATCAACAAACTTCATCAGGATAGACCTGATTCCATCATCCAGATTACTTATGAAGGTAGTAAACAGCATTGGGCCCAAAATTGATGCCTGGGGGACCCCACATGTGACAGGTTGCCAGTTTGAAAAGGAGCTATTACCCACCACCCTCTGGCTTGTCATCCAGATCCCCACCCACCACACAGACAACTGGTCTAGACCATAAAGTATCAGTTTGTCTATGAGAAGGCTGTGGGGAGCCACATCAAAAGCCTTGGAGAAATCCAGGTAGATAATGTCCATCACTTGCCTCACATGTATCCAACAGATTGTTTTGTTGTAGAAGGCAATCAGGTTTGTCAAGCACAATTTGCCCTTGGTGAATCCATGCTAGCTTTTCCTAATCATGTGCTTCATTTGACTTATGATATCCCCCAGGAGTATTCACTCCATAACTTTTCCAGGGACTAAAGTAAGACTGATGGGCCTATAATTTTCTGAATCCCCCTTTAAGCCTGTCTTGTAGATGAGGGTGACTCTAGACTTCCTCCAGTCCTCTGATATGTCCCCTAATCTCCACCACTTCTCAAAGATTATGGAGAACTGCCTTGCAACAATGTCAGACAGCTCTCTTAACACTCTTGGATGGGTAACATCAGGGCTTATCAATTTGGTAAGTGTCAGACTCCTATAATAGTTCACAGACCAATTCTTTCTTCATGGATGATGGTTCTATGTTTGTGTCAACCTGGATGGCTGTTCCCAAGGCCTGAGGCCCAGCACTGCTGGTAAAGACAGAAGTGAAGAAAGTGTTGAGAACCTCTGCCTTTTCAGCATTGTTGGTGACTAATTCACCTCTCACATTTTACAGCAGGACAATATTTTTCTTGTGTTTCTGCTTGTTGTTTATGTACATGAAGAACTTTTTCCTCTAGTTTTTGACATCTCTGGCCAATTTCAATGCAACCTGAGCTTTCATTTTCTAACTGCAACTCTTCACACCCTGGCAATCCCCTTCTAGTTCTCAATATGTATTTGTCTGCTTTTCCATCTCTGATATGCTTCTCTGTTGGTTTTGAGCAGACTCAGAAGCTCACAGTTTAGCCAAGGAGTTATCTTCCTACTACTACTTCCCTTACCTTTAATGGGGATGAACTGTTTATTTGCTTCTGGGAGAGCATTCTTGAAAAAATCTCAGCACACGCTAACTCCTTTATCCTCCACCATTGCTTCCCATGGAATTCCTCCCAACTGAGCTTCAGTGTTTCAGTATAAGAAATAACTACAAACCCAGACCCAGAGTCCAGTAGCTACTATGCTGGTTTAATGGTCTTATTGAAACAGATTTTATGACAGTATAGATCTCTTAATTTATAGTTAACTTTATCACATAACGTATATGTGCATACAAAATGAGTTTTGCGTTTTCAGCCCAGTCCCTCACGGACAGTAATCTCCATCACAAAGCCACATAATTCACCTAAATTGGCGGTCTTTCCTAAAAAGTGTTGTGCTCTGACTTGACCTGTAGCAGCAGAGGAGATGAACTGCTTTTGCTTCACTCCAGTTGCTCCTTGTTTAAACTGTGGTGTGCCCTGATTGAAGTTGAGGTCAGTGACAGGCTGAAGTGCCATTACTCTGAGCTTGTCCGTTTCCCTCCTTTCAGGTTTGAGGCTGGATACGCAACCTTCCACGTTGACAGATGCTGTCTATGTATAAACATTGCATGTTAAAAGAAGTATATATATTTTGTTGTTGTTATTATGTGTAACCATGAATTCTCATTGTGTGTTGCAGTTGTAAAGCAGGAGAAGAATGGTGAACATTGTTCACCATAACAACAGTTGTACTGTAGGTACCTTGTAATTAATGGAGTCAATCAATGAACAAAATCCCCATCCTTCACTGGTTAGTGTGCACCCTATTATTCTATATGTAGAAATGCTTAAAATGCAATAACCTGACATTGACACACAAGTATTTCATTTGCTCTACTAGATGGCTACTACTGGATATGCCAAGTCTTAATCTCTCTCCTTCACACTTTCTTTTTAATCTCATGTTTCACAGACTGTAAGCAGGACTCCAGAGACTCCTTACCTGCTTTATGTACCTGGTGCTGGAAAGGAGGGAGGAAAAGGCCAGTGTTGTACCCAGGGTCTGTGTTTCTTGGACACGCCCTGGGATGAAGCACATTAACAGCCACTGCCCCCCATATATTCCCATGTAGTAGTCCTTCTACAATCATGTGAATGGATGGGGTGCATCCCTTATGTCCCGCCCTATGTGTCAGAGATGCCTGTTTACCCCTCCTCATGCGACATGAGATGTCATGCCTTGGTATGTTAAAAAGCTTAAAACCATACTTCTGAGCAGTGGAAAGTCATAGTCATGCAAATTCCAAAACACCACTGCAGAGTAATTAACCACACTGGAGTGAGAGAAAGCCTCGGGTTTCAAGAGGAAAGAAGACTGAATGTGGAATGAAAAGTGGTGGATCTGCTGTAGACAAGTTACAGAGCCACAGCACAGAGTATAGACTACTCAGCGTATCCAATGAAGCTCTGGTTGGTATAACTCTGTGTGCTTGTTATGTCACTGGGGCAGTAAAGAAACACATGTGAAGCCTCCAAACCTGCAGGCAGACCTGGAACTTTAACAGTAGATGACTCTCATGCCACTGTGCTACTTTGCAGACCACTTCCAAAAGCTAATATGTCTATCAAGGAAGCAATGCTGTAATTTAAATGTTTTTCTCTTCAGGGCTGCTTGGGAAGGGACTAGAAGAGACATGAAGAAGTTAGCAGTGGTTTCAGCTGAAATAGCTTCAGTTGAGAATTTTAGTAGGGAATATGAAGGAAAAGGCACAGAGAAAATCATACCCATCGCAGATAACTTACAGAGTACTAAATGAATAAAGCAAACACTGTGTTTGCTGGGTACTGATTTTCACTCCTTTTTGCTCTTTTTTCTGTATTAGCAAATATATACTTTTTAATCAGTATTAACTGTGTTAATAGAGCAGGACAGAACATGGCTTTTAAAGGAGTCTACTTTGCTTTAGCTTCGATTTCAGAGAATTTTTGGGGGGATTTTTTTTGGTGCTGTTTGAGAACTATGTCCATTGTAACTTCCCAAGTACAATGCTTGAACAGTGAATTGAAAAGTAAATCTCTCATTGGCTTCAATAGAGCCACATCTCCAGTTATATTGTGTTTGTCAAGTTGTAGGCTTTGTTGGGGTTTTTTTGCAGAATATGCAAAATGGATGAAA
The DNA here is from genome assembly GCA_013400055.1 of Nycticryphes semicollaris. Classification (NCBI taxonomy): domain Eukaryota; kingdom Metazoa; phylum Chordata; class Aves; order Charadriiformes; family Rostratulidae; genus Nycticryphes; species Nycticryphes semicollaris. The sequence goes on along the minus strand of VXBJ01004569.1, from coordinate 1,098,979 downwards.
AGCATGATTGGATCAAAGTAAAAATATTGTTCAGATCTTTTTGTGTGTAAAATAGATGTGGACTGACATCATCTGACTTTTTCCACACATAGACCATATCACCACTCTATAGAATATTTACAAAACACTCCTTGATCAATATTGTAACAATTACAGAAAATGCATTGTAAATATAGTAGGGAAAGAGGCAACCAGATCATAAATTGAATGACTTTGTTTACTTGAATAGTCCCTGAGCAAATTGTAGTCCATGAGAAAAAAATCCATAATTTCAAGCCATTTTGCACAATTGACAGCCCCAGGAGAGGAACAGATTAAGGAACAGAAAGATTCCCTACCTTGATAGTAGAGAAGACTCACTTGTTTTCCCTTTGCTTACTGTCATTAGCTTGGAGCTGCAGACTGTATTATTCAATTATTGTATATCTCTGGTAAATTACCTTGAAATGTCTTGATGTTTCAAAGCACTGTACGAACTGGATTTTGTGTTGCACATGATAGTTGCTTATTATTGTACTTACCAAGTTTATGTGTAGCAGGACCCAATGTGCAGTACTTAGAAAAAATTATAGACTTCGGTTGACACTTAATCTCTTGAATGTGCAGTGTAAGGTATGTGGTGCAGGTGCATTCCCTATGGTCTTATGAATGAGTGTTGTGAGCTGAGGCATTCTGTTTTTCCATTAATAGGACTTTCTGAAAGAAATATTCTATAATTGTCTTTATTCTAGCAGTGGTTTCTTTTCAAGCAGATATATACTTTTTAATCAAAGCAGGGAATATCTTTCTAAATACAAGAAACGGGTTGTTTTTCCGTTCAGATGTAGTATATTCTCTGATACTTTCTATTTCAAGGTTTGTAGAAACAAATCTACTTATACCCTAACAGAAAAAGCAAAAGTTAACTTGTATAACAGAAAATTATTTTTGAACATTCCAGATTTTGTTGCTTTTGGAATGTGCACACATTGTCATTATTTTTATGTTTTTATTAGAACTAGTTGAGTATTGAACGCTTCTGAAGACAGAATTAAAGTTTAAAACTTATGAAATTGTTACATTCACTTTTACTTGGGTCTTTAATTTTTTTGGCTAATGGAAAAAAATGCAAAACACTTTTTTTGCTTAAAAAATACTTGATTTTCTTCACTTGTAAGCAGTGCAGAATAGACATGGAACAAATGTTAGTCATGTGTCTTTATACAAAGTAGAAGAGACAACTTAATACACACTCGGGCACTGCTGTGGTGAATACAGTATAACAGGAAACATATAACAGAATGTGATAGAATGTCATGAATAACTGCATTTGAGTGGGGAAAAAGCAGGTATGAACAAGCATATCTATTGTGGGGTGTTTACTGTTCATATATTGCTAGTCCTATGTCCAAAACATTTGAGTCAGCAAAAAGCCCATCTGACTTGGATGACCAGTCACACTGAAGAATACCCTGCATAGAGTCAAAATTAATATATTGCAAATGATCTGCAACCAGATATTAAATTAAATTTAAAAATAACTATAGATGTGAAAGCAGGTGGAAGAAACTAGCTTACTCTTTAGGGATAATGTGTTGCACTGTTTATACAAATTGAATAGTTCAGCCCAAGACTCATCTTTACACCTCTTCAATGTTTTCAGTTCTAGACAATTTCATGTGGTGATGATGTGCTATCATAGTATTTCTTTAGCAATGAGCAGACAAAGGCAGCATTTTTGCTACCTAGTTGGGATTTTTTAACACCATACCCTCTTGGAGAAGCTTTGTGGCTACAGTGCTATGACCTCAACTTTGACAAACAAACAGAAAATGTGTACATTTATTCCTGGTGTTGGGCAATTCATAGAGATTCCTTCCATGCTGAAAGCATCATTGCCCTCAGTTGAGAGAGGGAGAGAGCAAGAGCCTCCACAGCTAGCTGTTAGAGAAAACACAGAACATGTGTGTACCTAAATTAGATGCCTGAAGTGAGATCTGATGAATCTAGGATAAAATCCCCATAGAAATTAAACACTTTGGAAGAACCACTTGCACCTGGTAGGCTTTTTTAAAGTCAAACTACAGTTGCACAAATCAGATGTACTGACCTCTGAGGGAATACACAAGTTTATAGCAGCTGAGAATCTGGCCCTTTGTATGATAAAAATGGAATTAGATTAAGTTCATTATTCTAAATGTCACTTTTACAATAAAAAAAAAAAGAACTCGAGAGTTACTGCATGACAAAACCTTCTATGAAAGGGTAATGAGGGGTAAAAGACAAAAGAAGTCTAAATAAGTCCATTTACCACAAAACCAGAGAAGAATAAGCAGAAATGATAATTTACATAGAGGAGAGAGAAAAATCTATATTGGACAGTTTTTCTTCTTGAGAAAGACTTATTTAATTTAACCATGATTAATTAACTAATTAACAAGTTTCTTTGTAATCTGTGTAGGATTCCTTAAAATTATTATAGAGATGATGAACATCTTAACACAAAGCAAGTAAGTTGACAATTGCCACTCATCAGTGTGGTAGCTTTGCTTTGCTTACATGTTGTTTCTCTTCCCCCACGCTTAACAATATATTCACTGAAATGGTTGGAGAACTTATTTCAGCACAGATAGGTTTCCTCAGCTGGCTTTAATCTCACTAGAGTAGCTGACATTAGCTAAGAAGCAATGACTGCACTTCACTTCACAGGGTAGCTGCCTAAATAAATGTGTTGTATTTTTGGTATACCACAATATTCCTCATGGCTCCTGCACCCCTTGATTGTCACTGTTTTTTAATTTTTAATGAAGAATATCCTATCTCCTAGCTGCTATCCTCAACACCTACCAGTTATGTTGCTTCTTATTGTTAGGTCTTGCATCATCTATGGGAATCTGTAAATAGTGACAGAATGAAATAATTATAATGATATTTACCATTATAATGTCTCTCATGTTTCCCTTCCTTAAAAATATTATTAATGAAACCCAACATAAGATTCCGCACTGTTGTGGCAAAGTGAGAAAATTGTCATATTAGGTTGCTGGGTGGAGTAACCAAGGATGCTTTGTATCTGGCTATTTATTACAATATGCCACAAACAATAGCTTAGAAAAATGTGCATATTGTTAACAGAAAACAGGGACACCTAGGTAAAGGGAATATTATTTTCTGTTGTTTGTATTTAATAGTTTCATACAGTTTCCATCATTCTGTGGGAAGGTGATCAGTTGATCAGTTATGATTAGTGGACTATTAAGCAAAAGTGTACAAAAAGGGTAATACTGATTCCCCTTTGAGAAATAATGATTTCTATGATGAGTTCTTTATTTTAAGCCAGATGCTTAGATTATGGGCAATACATTGCTTATTGTAATGCCTATGGCATGGTTTGCATATAATGGTGATAGAAAAGCCTACTATAGTGCTCTGATGAAACCAGCCTACAAATCAGTTTGCCAGAAATGAGAATTAATAGAACAAGCAATAACATCCTAATTTCTACACGACAGCTAGAGTAACACTTAAAAACATTCTGCATTACCAGATAAATACACCATTCATTTTCACAAATGGAGTCTGTTTCAATTCTCAGCTGTTGGATGATGATTTGACTTGGAGCAAAGGCAGCGTAATTGGGTAACAGCTGAAATGTTCTTCATTGAAAAGGGTTGAAAGATCCATTGCTGGATTTCCAGGAGTGTGAATTACAATTCCAATAATATCAGAAGCAACTAATTCTATTCCTTAGAAGTGAGGACATAAAAGAAGTTTTAGGTTTTCTTATTTCAAGCTTTAATTGAGGCCTAGGTTGTAACTCATTTTCATCCCTGAATGGGTGGTAAAAACATACACAGTAGGTAATTCACACTACCTCAAAAACTGTTAGTGCCATAAGAAGACTAATCAGGGTAAGCTTCCAGTAGCAAATTATCAGCTACAAATTAAAACCTTGCCGCATGTCTGCTAAAGCAACCTTTCCCCCCCGCCACTAACATACATTTGTCTAGATTAGTAACTGTTGGATTACTACAGGATATGAAGAATAGGGAGTGACCCGAGCAAGCCTTCAAAATATTATGTTTCAGAAGTGAACAGGGTCCAGTTTTAAGCTCTTACTTTTGTTTGACTGCCACAATTATTTAATTTTGAAAATCTACTATTTCTTTTTAATAACCCATTTGAAAATAAGTCAGGGAAGCAGAATTTTTGCAATTAATGTATTAATTTGTAATGCATCATTCTGGGCTATGAACTAAGGGAAAATACACATACATTGGGCAAAGCACCTACATTCCTGCGGAACTGAACTATCCCATCCACTATTTAGGCCCTTTGCCCCTTCCAGGGCCACGTTAGCCAACAGAATGCAGCATGTCATTAGAAGCCCTGAATTCCCTTACATCTTCAGGCAGTTTCCATACCTAGCAGAGAGTTCCATTTCCCTTTGTGATAAACCACTGGGTTCGTTTGGTCCCTGGCAATTCTGATTTTACATCAGATTTGAAGTCAAAAGAAAATATAATTCCTCTATCCCATCAATAAGCGTCTGAAACATAGAAGAGCAGGAAGTGATCAAGTTAAGGCTCATGTGTTACATGCAATTTCAAATGTTGTCATTTTGATCTCGTATTTTTTAATATCTTTTCTGAAAGCATCCCATTTGATAGAAAAAAGCATGGGGGGACATGACTACTTGAATGTTTATCTTCAGGATATCCTTACTCTTCTTTTTCCTACCTCACAAGTTGGTTAAAATTGCTAGAAATATTTGTACACTGTGCTTGTGTTGGTAGAGGAGTCTTTTTGATATTGAGGACAGGTTTTTTTACAAATCACAGGAGACTTACTCTCTGCCTTAATCTCTTCAAGTACAGTCAATTTATGGTGTGTGTTTGTTTGGTATTGGTGTTTAGGTTAAAAGAACAGTGATCCCTGAAAGAAAGGATTATCTTGTACTCTTTGCAAGCACCTTATTTATGGATTGCTATATACATAGTGTGAACAAACACATTACAATCAGAAAGTGTCCTGAATATCTTTCCCAAATGCTTATTTCTTCCTCTGAGTTCTGTTTCATAGACCTGAATTCCACAAAGCAGTTAAGCCTGCATTTACCTCCAAATGGTCTGTTCAGTCTTTAGCTGTAAGAGGGGCCGTGTGCTGTACCATGCTAGAGGCAGCCATGAGGAATCTTTTTGGACTCTGGTGATAAAAGTCACGTAGTATGTTGGTGCCAGGTGAACTCTTACCAGTGGCCGACGTGACATCAATGCAAGCAGATACAGCACACTTGTTATGGAGGGTGTTTTCCAACTGAAGGTAGCTTGTATGCAAAAATTGCAAGCTTTACCCTTTCTCCAAAGCCTAATCAGAAAAAAAAATCATACTTAATTATATATCACACATGGAGGATTTGTGTTGTGTATTTTCTATTTCCAACCGCTTTATATTGTTCCCAAAAGCAAAAGAAAATCCAGGATATGGTTTATCCTCCTGACGGCTCCTCTTTGTCTGGGAGCAGGTAGCTTTGTGTAATTTCACAACAGTGAAGTGTACAGTATATTTAATCAAGTGAAAGAGAACCTGAGCCAAGTTAAATGAATTTGCTGTCTCTATGCTTCCAGCTGCCTCTCTTAATTAAGCTTCATAAGCGTTAAGACTTCTCATCAAACTAGTCATCATCTTACGTCAGGGTCCGGGAGAGCCTCAAACAACTAAGGTAATACACAATAGTTTTATTTTTGAGGTTACTGACTGTTCCTTATATGTGTTAAGTTATACATGAATGCTCATTAAATCTACTAAGATAACTGTTTGATGTGTTACTCAATAGATGAAACATAAAACTGTTCTTTAAAAAATCAGCAAAATTGCTTGGAGGAACAACAAATTCATACATCAACCTATTCTTTATGTTCTAAAGTGCAATTTACAGGACTGAACTAAAGCAAATGTCATACCTTTAATTTCGTAAAAAGTTATGTACAAGTCTATTATTCAAAATAATCACATAACTGAGAAATTCACTGAACAGCTACCTTTCTGCTCAGCAGGGTGCCATTTTATAGACTTTAAAATTCACTAAGTTCAAGCAGCTTTCGTTCTCAATAATACATGTGCTAAATATGTCACATTAAAAGTGCTTTTGGCATGTAAATGATCCGTTTTTCACATAGAAATGCTTTTAAAAGAATCTGAGCTCACTTTTTTGGAAATTATAAGTGCATTGAATTTCATTGTCCTACAGAACCATGTAGAGTTGATCGAAGTGAACTACAATGACAAACCAACCCTTGTCAGCCCTTATATTTATGTATCATTTGAGCTGTCAGAAGTATATATAGTTGCATTTTCTTCTACATATTTTCCACTCAGTTCAAAAAAATAAAAAAAAAAAATTTGGTGTAAGGAGGGGGAGGTGGGTTTGCTTTTCTAGGCCTAAGTGCTCACAAGCACTTTTGTGTATAAAAAGTTAACATTTCACTGGAAGACTTGCAACACGTTAAACTGATTTCCTAAGCTTGTTAATTTTTTCTTAGAACTCAGCAGTACTTCTTCCACTGCTTTAATGTTGAAAGATAAGGCAAATGTTTTACAGGTGATTTAGGATACTTATCCTCCAAAGAATGAATTCTGAATTCTTATGCATAATATGAATAAAACTGAAAGCATAATCTCTGTCTCTCACTGCTTCATTATACTGCGGCATACTGAACAAATTCTCCATACTGTGTATACTGCAGAGCAAGATTCTTTCATGATAAATTGATTGTACCTATTCCCATTCTCTGTAACTCCATGTAAGGGACCTTGATAATGTCAGACACATCCTGCTTTTAAAAATCTTTTGTTCTTTCTTATTAGAATAAGTAAAGCAACTTGAATGCTGTTTGGAAGTCATTACGTTATTGTTCTGGTTACCTATAATACAGTACATGGCTCCAGGGTTCTCAGTGATACTTGTTTAAGAAAACAAACTGTCAAAAATGTTCAATTCTTATTTTAAATATGGAAACAAAATTCGTGAGATGACTCAAAAAAATTAAGCTGGAATGACTTGGGTTTAGGAAAGGAGAAGGAAAAGAAAAGAAGGAAACATGTATTGATTTGCAAGATCCAAAAAAGAAATTAAGTAGAACTCTCTAACTCAGTGGAGTGGCTGTATATTGGAAAACTTATACGAGCTTTTAGCAGAGATCATTGTAAGTAAGCATTAATCCTGGGAGCCAAAACCTGTGTAGAAGGAAAGCTGAAGAAGGCCATCACCCCTTTTTTTTGCTTATCTGTAGCAGCAACTCTGAAGTCATAAGATGTAGCTCTGAGCTGGGTGTAGGATTCCATTTAATCCTCTTTCCATAAGTGAGATGTGTTTTGTTTGTGCATGATAGATATATAGGTGAACCTTTCTAGATTTCTGTTCTGTGCAATTCATGGTGTAAATAGATGAAAGAGATTAAGGACAGGGGAAAGTGATGTAACGTAAAGTGAAAAAAAAAAAAAAGCCTGAATATCTGCGGTTTGTGCACGTTTAACATTTTAAATACATTTTTTATATATTTACAATATAATGTAATCTCAATTTTTTTAGAGTTTTGAGTTTTTGGTAACACAAAAACTTAAATATTTTTCTGTCTTTAGTGCTCTGACACAATACAAGGTGGAGACTTGCAAGTTTTAAACTCATATTTCTCCTCTTTCATGGAGACATTCCTTGTTTATTATGTTTTATCTAAAATTAATCTGAACTGAGAATACTGGTTGATCCTTTGAATATCAAATATCTGATAGAAAGAGCTCCAAAAGCACTCAAGCACAAATTCTCCATCCTAGTAATGGCCGGTTATCAGCTTGTTATAAGCAGCCATCCGCTCAGGAAAGTCTGCCTCTGGAGAAACTCCTGAAAGTTGTTAATTTCACTATGGTGATGTGTTTGCTAGATGTCAGTAGGAATTTTAAGCATTCAGGACTCTCAGATTAGCTAGTGTCGATTTTTCTTACTGAGCATCAGATTGCTAGATTTCTACACACTTTTGTAATACCCATTTAATAATGAGGAAAAACATTGTATTGAAGGGTCAAATATTTGTTCTACCATCTTCCAGCCTTGTGTAATTATTTTAACATCAGCCATGACCTTGTCTTCCAGATACTAAAACACAATAAAAAATGTAAAGGACATTAACCTATTTAATCCTGGTGTTCCATCAAAAAATGCTTAATCGATGTTTCTTTATGATCTGAATCTGAATTGACAGTGTCCACATACTCCTGTCCTTTAAGAACACATAAACTTCCACTTAAAGAAATGCTTCTCAACTTCCATTCAAGAAAACAGTTGTTGAAGAACGACCTCTGAATGTGTCTAAACATATTTGTAGCACAAAGACTCACTAAAAAATCCTAAAATATGAACTAATTCCTCCAAAAGTGCTACCCCTATATGTGAGGTATTTATAAATTCTAGTTCTCAACAGCTATAACTCAGTATGGGATATTTCTTATAGCTCACAAGTATGATCTCATATACCTTATGGAAATGCCATACAGAATAAATAACTGAGATGCAGTCAGTAGGAGTCTACAGACACTGAACTGAGTTCCCTAGAAATTAATCTAAAAGCTGATAGCCTTTAGTAAAGAAATAAACCTTTTTTGCCTATTTCTTTTATTTATCCTTTAGCATAATATTTTATCACAAATACTGTTTAATTTTTTATTTTGTGGGGGTATGTTATAAAAAAATATATTATAATTTTAAATATATTCTGTAGAACTTTTTTATAAGGGTTTGTTAATCCATCTCAGACTTGGTGCCAATAAGAAGCACTTTGTTTAGTATATATCTGACTTCATACAAATTCTATCTAACTTTGTGTCTGGCATTCAAAGCCGTTTATGGGGATTTTTGAATTACTGACATTTTTAGGCTTTTAGATGTATAACACTGAAAGTACTGATTTACTTTTTAACTTTCTGAGGTATGTTTTAATAAAAAAGAAAGAGAAAAACATTGCCTAACTTTGAACATAAAAGAAATCTCGGTCTCATTAAGTCAACAGTAATGCTCTCCTTAACTTCAAAGGAGACTATGATTTCATCCAACATATCTAACAGTTCCATAAAACACACAATGAAAATCACTTTACAATATTGGCAGGCAGAGTATGCATTTTATATGCATCTCAGTGAAAAAAAAGCACAAGCATTCTGACTTGTTGACTAATGCATACCAGCTAAAAATTAACAGAATGGAGGAATATTTTTGAGAGACATTGTGTTATAACTCTGGGAGAATTAAGTGTTCACTACCTCCATTTCAAATGAGACTTAAAATCTGTGCTGTGAAATTACAATTATTTTATTCTGAGTACTCATTTATTTTCCAGCTATGAAGTGTGCTGCATGATTTCTCTTAGTGGGGGAAGAATCTTTAAGGTGTGTCGGTGAAATATGCACACCAGCAGCAAGCAACCCGGTGAGCTCAAAGAGAAAAAACATTCCTGTACAGGTTCTGTATGAGTACAATGAATTCAGTAACCTAAGGTTGAGTTAATGCATATTCTGTTAGTCATTTTCTTGTGCTAATGATAATCACTTCTAAAGCTATACCTTGAAAGCAAATTGCAAGAAAAGAGAAAAGACTGGACAGATGCACTTCAGTGAAATTTAATATTGATAAGTGTAAGCACTTCAAAATGTATACCTTGGATTAAACTGGAAGTGGAAAAAAGAACTTGAGAGCAATAATTTCAAAGTTGAAGAAAAAGTCGGAGAAATTTTTTACGTTATATAAAAACAATAAGGAAAGCTAATATTTTCCATCACCGACTCTGATAGTATCACACTTTCCTCATTGTCAATAACAGCTTTCTAATAACGTAGGGATAGTTTGAGAGGATTAATTGAATTCATGGTGTTGCTGACCTTCTGGAACAAAATTTTACAGCTCCATTCATGTGTCTGAAGAACTTAATTGCATATAAACAATTTCCTTTTAATAAGATAAGGTTTCCAGACCTCTGGTGAATTATAGTTATCTTTATCTGATAATATTTTCTGCTCTGCAAACTGCTAGGTATTTGGATATAACTTGATTTCAGTTGAGACCATATTTTGGTAATGGTTTCCAACCTTCCCTTCTTACAGAGAAAGAGATCTCACATTTTCACATTTTTATCTCAACACCAGAAGAGTCATCTGCTTATGAAAAGCTTTTTTTATTCCCTACTTACAGAATATGTCTAATAACAGGTTGTTGAATGATGATAGGATGCATCATCCTCCTGAATCTTACAAAAACAAAACCAAAATAATTGGAGATTGTGTGGCTGTGTCTTTGTCAGCCAAGTTCTGTTCTTCAGCCTGAACAGCATGCGGACCAACGTGTTGTTATTGCATTCTCACCAGGTATGTTAGCACATGATGGTTCTGTCCCCTCACCTCCTTATTTGTGTAGAGCTTGTATTTCCATGCTTAGTCTCTCCATCTAGATTCTCCATCTAGTTCATTTACAACTGTGAGGATTTGTCAGGAATTCGCTCTTTCTCAGCTGTTAGATATCACAGTCTATCTGATCCATGCTGTCTGCTTACATGAGCACTGCTAGGCTGTTTCAGCAGAAGCCAAGCAGGTTACTTTAAGCCATTGCTGAATTACAAACTGTGGTTTAAGCTAACAAGTTTGTCTTCACAGGGGACAGGACAAGTGCTGAGATTCAGGTATCACATCACAGATGGTGAAAGTCAAGAGCAGAGTCCCCATTCTTCCTTCTGTTGTGTTACTTATCTCTCACTCAGCTCAACCCCTACTACGTATTAGTGTTTGATGTTCAGGTGATTCCCAGGGGCACTGCTAGGACAGATTGAACATCACTGCAATTAAGTGCTTAGATAGAGCTCTTGTAAGGCTTGTTGATATTTTACAATAAGAATATAAAAATGGTGCTGACATAGATATATCCTGCTGGCATTAAAAGCCACAGGTCTCCAAAATAGAGCATAAAGAAACAAAAAGGCCATCATTAGACAAATGCTCATAATTAATGGCGTATTCCATTTTTCACTTGAGAAGTGGATCAAAGAATACTGAACATTCTTAAAATCACAGTGCCTACCTTCTGAGGATTAAATAAATTTTCTAATCTTTACGGTAATATTTTCAAGAGTACTGCAGAAAAGGGTGTTGGTACTTCCAAAGGTTGTGCTGTGATACTCAATGGAGAAATTATTTCCAATTGTTTAAGTGACTGTAATAACCCTCTACATTCTGGAGTTCAGAGACTTGAGCACTGCCATGGGGGAAGCCTGGAAAAGGTTAGTAAGGAAAACTTACACATGTCCCAGAATAAAAAATTTCCACTCCTGAATCTGGACATGTCTGTGCATTAGAACCACCCCAGATACTGAACACACGAGAACTCATACCATTGGTTTCCAGGTGCTATGGCACCTGATGATATGGCTTATACTACTTGCACTTGCTGAGTACCCAAGAATACTTCAGAAATAACAGAATTTTCAAGCTTGCCAGTCTATCTGACTCTGAGTAATTCCTGTAGTCCTGAAATTTTTTGATACATTGTCTTTCTGTTCCAAAAAAAATTAAGGGATTATTGTTTATTAAAAGCATAAGATGTGCTCCATCTCAGTGGTGTCAAATTTTAATAATTTTAAAGACAATCATATAGGATAACATAAGGAAACAATAAGATATCTAATCGGAGCTCAAACACACACTTCTAATGTAGAGGTAGCTTGGCATTTAGAGATTTTTCATTTAGTTCTGGTAAGGTTTGAAAATGTGGTTTGAATATATTTTGAGAAAGGGTGTGAAAAATAAGAGATTACACAGTGTTTTTGTTTACTATGTAACTCCCTCCATACGCACATATTCAATTAGTAAGAGCACTAAACATTTTCTGGTGCTCCTGTTTTGCAATACATGCTTTGCCTGCTTTCTGTTTGCTGCTTACAACATAATGACATCTGCTGGAAGAGGTCACTAGTAAAAAGGTGTTAGCAACTGAGAGAGAACTTGAAAACCAATCTGGATAAACGTATGTTTGAATCTTTACCAGTTATCACCTAAATGTGTATTTACAGCAGCTAGATAAGTAGGTGAAAACAGTATAAAATAGTACTGTCTAAAATGTACTTTAAAAGTGGTATTTAAAATCATAAGACATAAAAAAAAAAGTGTGTGCTGAACTTAAAGGGGTAGGAATGCAAACCAATATGCAATTATATTGATTTGACTAATTTGGAATAGAGTTAATCATCAAAATGTGGTTTGTTCCGTGTGAAATATCTTGGTTTCAGCATAGTACCACTTAACCCAAGGAAGCGCTTGGGTGCAGTTTGCATGGATTCCTGGGAATTCCACTCAGATCTGGAGCAGGATGTTTCCACTTTAGCAAGCAATTTGGTACAATTCCAATCAATCGGAAGATCGATACTGTTGGTGCCAAGTCCCTTCCCGTCTCCATCACATGTGTTTCAAGGAAATTATATTAGATGGCATACTGTCTGGTTACCGGACCAAACATCTTTGGGATACAAATGGTTTGAGCCTCTCTGAAGGGAAAACCCACCGCTTTCAGTAGGGAGAGCCTGTGGTGGTGCAGTTGCACCCCTGACGTGGAGCCTGGCGAGCAGCTTGTTGGAGTACAGCTGCTGGTTTATTTTCCCCCAAAAGAATACTAGGTCAGCAAAATCACTCTGTGAAGCAAACCAGCATGTGGTGAATAGAAATAATCAACGGATTTACATAAGCGGAAGCTTAACTTCAAAAGTCACTGTTGCTCTGAGCCACATAGCTAATATAGACTGAGCTTTAGAAACACAGAGTTACAGGACAAAATATTGTTTCCTTGGAGTGACTATAAAATATGAGTAATGTACAGGATTATAGGAAATTTAATAACTGGTTTTAGATAGGTTCAGAAGAAAAATAAATATCAAATATCCTACAAATCTGAAGTCCTGCTTTTCATGTTTTGGTTTTTTTGGTGGGTTTGGTTATTTGTTTGCTTGGGTTTTTTTTCTTTCTGGATACTTCTGGCAATAACCTGCCTTTCTGAATTATTTGAAAGGATATGATATAGATACCTATGACATGGATGTAATATGTGGCTTGCACAAAAAATGCTTCTTTTCTCCTTTTCTTCTTTTCTGATACTATTTTTTATTCTAATTTTATCATTGTGGAAGAATTGCTCTCTAATCTTAAGTGTAAGATGTGTAATTTCCATGCCTGAATACTCTAAGAGGTTAAAGTAAAGAGTAAGGAGTTATGCTGTCTATTTAGGTACCATCTGAAGCTTTTAAGTATAGCGACTCCCTTTACCACTAATATATTAGTACAGCAGTTCTTTTCTATTGTTCTCTCTACCTTTGAAAACATCATACTCTCTGTTTCTTTTTCCACATCTACCTGCATCCATGATCTCTTCAACTGACAAGTACTAACATAAGTCTCTAAAAGCTTCAGTCTGCACTTTGAGGTATCACACACTCTTTAATCTTGTCAGGTCTAAGCAATGGACATGTCTTTGGTGGTCTTCAAGAGACTTTTCAGTTTTCTCCACCCCGTCGGTGTGGCTTGTTTACACTCAACATACCATACATTTATACATTATTTATCTGGGGACTTTACCATCTCTGGTAAAGACATTCAGCAGAGGCATAGAAGAATTTTCTGCCATTTCTGGTAAATACACTCAACACAGACATAGAAGAGTTTTCTGCCTCGGGCCACAGAACAGCTCCAGAAGAATCAGCAGGGAGTATTTCAGCCCCATAGCTAACTTAATCCTGATAAAGCATTTATGGGGCTGCCTCATCAGAGGAAAAGAGAGAATTTGCCAAATAGCATATCCTTGTAACATATTCTTGTCCAAGTATGTATTCTTGTCCATATACGGATTACACAGAGCCACAATCTGCCCATAACTGGGTCTTTCCAGTGTACAGTATCCTTTTTACCTGTGGAAAAAAGATACATATACTCAATGAAAAGAAGCAACAAAAGATTAATTTTGCCACCAACAGCTAAGTCATACTGGTATTCTGAGACAGCTTGGAGAAGTTGATAGCAGAAACAGTTTGTCCAAGTAAGTCCATGTAGCTAGGCAGCAAAGGCTGTTTCCAAGGCTGCTTAACTCTTTGACTTCATACTGTCAACCAACATTAGAATAGTTTTATGTTAAAGCTTTGAAAAATTCAGCCATATGCAAGCAGGATGGAATCATAGAATCATAGAATCATTCAGGTTGGAAGAGACCCTTGGGATCATTGAGTCCAACCATCAGCCCTACTCTACAAATTCCTCCCCCACACCAAATCTCCCAACACCACATCTAAATGACTCTTTAACACATTCAGGGATGGGAACTCAACCACCTCCCTGGGCAGCCTATTCCAGTGTCTGACCACCCTTTCTGTGAAAAATTCTTTCCTAATGTTCAGCCTAAGATCCATATTTAACAAAAGAGTGAATTTAGTAGCAGAGCTGTAGATAAAACATTAGAGGTCAAAAATACACAGAAGAACAATAAACACCACAGTGATACAGGAAGCAGTATAATGAACAGAATAAACACTGTACTAGCAGTTGAAGAGTAGTAAACACTACTGAGATATTAATCAAGAGAGAATATGGTTTATGGCTGGATTTGCCTTGAGACAGAGTAAGATATAAACCAATTTATGTAATATATTTTTGTTTCTAATATTTTCACAGCCACCAAAATGAATATTTAATAAAACAATTAAAGACATATCGTTTTTGATGTGATAAGAAACTAAGAAACAAAGGCCCATCGCTAATAGTTCATCTTTGTGGGAATACTTATCATTATTTTGACATGAAGCCTGAATTGTTATTGAAAGCAAATAGAGAAACAAGGTCTCAAAGCTCTTGGATTTTTCTTTTATTGCTGTCGTTGTCACTGCATATTCTGTGGCAATGAAACAGCTGATAAATTAAGACTCACGGAATCATATAATCTCAAATGTTTCTCATAAGAACATTTTTTTCCTTATGAAGCTATGCAAAGGATACATTTAATTTCTCCTTTTTCTTATATCTAGACTTCAGATTCTTTGATGCCATGGACTTGGAGGGATTTAACTGGCTGAAAAACTAGGTGCTTTGAGTTTGTACTTCCTTTTCTACTCCTTATCAGCCATTTACAGAAGCTTTTTCCCCAAGGACTTGTTTTTACTCAGGGAGAAAAGAACACCCCTAAGAAAAAAAGACAAAAAAACAAACAACAAAACAGGGCTTTTTCCCTCTTACAGAATTCAGGGACAGGAAGTCTCTGAAACAATGCTTAAATAATACCGACCCTCAGCAGCACACAGCTGGCTGTGTTAAAAGAGCTGCAGGAAATGAATCAGCATCTAACTAAAGCTAGGCATTTCCAAAGGCCAGAGGATGGAAAGTCTTTCCATAGTGGAAGATATCACTAAGAAGGTCAGGTAGCACAGCAATTATGTAAACTGGCCTTCATCCTTTTACTTAGAAACCACCAAAAATATTTTTAAGCCACCTCGAGATGTCACAAGAGCCTTTGTGAGCAACTGGTCTAAATATATTGCAGAAAAAAAGCCAGGTCATCTAAAGGAGTTGCTTGTGTAAGATGACAGTTGTGCTGATTTTACATACCAAAAAGAGAAGGAAGCAACAGAAAATTAACACCAGTTAAAGCCAAGAAAATATTGTTTAAAATAAGCAAGCCAGATTTTACATATGTACTTTGTAAATGACGCAGACGGACACTTAACCTCCTGTCTAGAGGTTTAACCTTCAAGACACAGGATATAACTTTCATCAGACCTTATCCTCCTTTTCCTAACTAGGGAGCAAAGACGCCAAAAAGATAATTCCATGCTTTGTGATTTTTGTTCATGGCTCCTTATAAAACTCAAAAGTTAGTGGAAGAAATAACCAGCATTAGAGACAAGAAGGAGTCTTTTCTCTTTTAATTTTGGAGAAAGTCACCTTAAATTCATGGTTGTTTTCATTATAAAAATAAACATGCCAGCACACATTTGGAACCCCATATGACTATTTTCTTCCCAATAAGACAGTATGTTCAGAGGAGTGTAATATTTGACAGTCGTTAGCAAGCAGAGAAGTCCATTTTTCTTTACCAGTAATATCCTTTCACCTCATTATAAAACAAGAGTTGTCATACCAAAATTGAAGACTTGTCAACAGAGTGGAGAAAATCATTTTTAATTACTGTATGGATAAAGCTTTGGGATGATAAGAAATGTGGAAGGGAAGTGTGATAATTGAAAGAATTACAGGCAATTCTTGAATTAAATCTTGTATTTTTAGTTGTTAAATTTTTGTGTGTTTCTATATTAAGAACAATCAAAAGATTCATTGGTAAGTGAATGTGCAGGATAGATTCTTTTTAAGTATTTCTATTGTTATTACCATGTATGCTGCAGTCCTGAAGCAAGCTCTGGAATAAATACATTTCACTTCCAGACTTCAGCAAAGATCGAAGGGTCATTCATCAGAGAAGAGGTACTCAAATTTGATTACAATTCAGATGTGTTAACAGTTGCCTTTTAATATATAGTTCTGAATATTGGAACTGCTGCCTCTCTGCTTCATCAGGTCCTTAGATGCTTTGATAAGATATACAATATACAATGAAAAGAGTGTTAATATTGAGTGAAATTATTGAAAAGCAAAAGCAAATGAAAGATTATTGATTTAAAAATTAGTATGTTTGCTAAATTCAATGTCATTTTACCGTTTCTCTTTCAGGCACCAAATATTCAGCATTACTACAATACTTACCAAATTGAAGAAATAAAAATCAGTAGTCATTAATAATAGTGCACTTACAGGACCAGAAGTGCAAAATTGCCATTAGTTTCTCCATATCAACATTCACATTTTATTATGTTCCATTAGTATTTTATCTTAGTCCCCTCACTGTTCCTCCTTCAGAGAAGTCTATAGCATAAAGTAAATGGGCTACATTAATATGCCATTTCCACCTGAGCCAGTGCAACTGCACTATAGATAGCCATGGCTGGCTGCATTTTCACTAGTAGCTGCTAGGCATAATTTAATCCTTTTTAATAATTTTATAGATATAACCTTTTACTCAACTGCTCACTCTGTTACATTAATTATTAGTAAGTGAAAATATAATTTAAACATGAGTCAATAATCTATGATATATTTTTTGTGCATTTGCTTCTTAGGGAGCCCCACCTAATAGTGATAAGATTTCTACATGAATGTATGGTTTAGCAATAAATATTACAATGTGAATGAAGGACAAATATTAAGCAGGATATGTACAGTAAAATCAAATTAGTGTTCCAAGTACAGTATTCAGCATGGAAGCTTGAGACAATATGCATATATTAAGGCAATCCGCTAAGAAAAAATGATGCATCAAAGTCCTGAAAACTTTAGCAACATATTTTTCTAATGTTTGAATTAACATGTTTCTAAAGTGCCTTTTTTACAGTGCTGAGATATCATAGATGCATAGAGCGTACAGAAACATAGCCTTCGTTCAGATCAGGAAGGCTTTTATTGTATTGAAGGCTGTGTCTGTCCCTCCCCCATAATCATTTTCCCTTGCTTGCATTCAGGAGCTTGGACCTTTAAATTCCACAAAAACCAGACTGGAGCCCTTTGGTGGCTATTTTTAAGCTTTGTGCTGCTCGTTGTATTTTCCTTTCTATTAGCTTGTAAGACGCTGCTAGCTTTTGACTTTTCTGTTTATTAGTTTTGTTTTCATTTCTTATTTCATGAGATTTGACAGTCTTTCTTATGAGTTCAAATTATTTTACTTCATTTCTCAGAGCACAGAAGAATTGAGGAAAAGTGAAGAGCAATACTTTCAAACATAGCATGTAAGTTTTGATACTGAGTTGAGAAGATGTCGAAAGAGATATCCTATACCTGATTTTTTCGCAGGCATTTGTCCAATTCAGCTCAAGATTATTGGGGCTTTGTTGGTAGGAGGTATGACTGAGCACAAATCCTATACTTGAAACCAAACAAGAAAAATAGAGAGAATTTCTGGAAATTTTATGCCATTTTATTTGAAGGGGCACTGAGGGCCTGCCATTCTCACACTTTTACCTATCTCAAATTGGTAAATGTGTTCCACCTAGTTAGTATTTCATGTTAAAAACATGAATCCTTCAAGAGCAATCAGAATCCAGGTCTCTTCCCAGGGAAAAGCATTCATCCCACTCTCCATGAGAAGAGGAAATGAAATCTAGGTCTCCTACTTCCCAGCATCTGGCCACCAAGACCTTAAAAATGAGGTATTGCTACCTCTTTATTGTTCATATATTAAGAGAATTAGATGTATAAAAGCAAGTCAGGCTAAGACAAACTATAAGAAAACTTATGGAATTAAATCCTTCGGGGAGCTTGGTCAGAGAAGCGGTAATTTCTGGATCCAAGCTGGGCTTGCATGAATAAAAACATTATGATTCAAAACTGTCTAAATGTGCAGATGTGAATTCAGCATCCAAGTCCTGCTTTTAGGATCCTAATCACAACATCTGTGGTAGTGTGGTCTTTTCCATTAGCTGAGCAGGGCTTTAGGGGATCATGACTTAGTCATATACATATGAGTCTTGATTGCATCCTTGTTTCTTTAAGTTCTTAAGCTTAGAGGAGTTGTCTTTGGTGGGTAAATATTATCTTCTCTATGCTTTTCCTGGACATTGTAAGAGGTAAGTACACCTTCTAGCCCTGCCCACACCTCAGCTGTTCTTGCCTTGGGATCAGTGGTAGGGTTTCTCTACTGTTGGAGAAAATACACTGATTGGAAAGATGATGGATGGATGGATGGATGGATGGATGGATGGATGGATGGAGGGATGGACAGATGGATGGACGGATACTTACATTCTTTATTAGCTAAAAAATTGCCAGAATGAGAGAGTAGAGATTAATATGAAACTACTAACTCATCATGTTTAGTGAAAAACAAGTCTTCCTGATGAAAAAGTGCTGCTTGAGTGTTTAGAACCAAAACTGAGACTCAGATAAGAATCAGTAAGGAGCTCAGAGGCTTTGTCTCTGGTAATTACAAGCACTAGTTTGTGGACATGTATATTCCTTAATTCACGATTGCATCCATTAAATACATCTGTTGAATTAAATCAATTTAATCTGCCAATTTTCTATTTTATCCATTTTGAGCAAGTCCTGTTTTCTCTTTAAGGTAAAGTTTATGGCTCTGATAGGTGACTGAGTATCTTCATCCAAAGTTAGTCCCTATTTCCATATCTTATTCACCAAATTGTTTTCTTTGTATGTTCATATTTGTGAAGTACTTTAAAAATTGCAACTACTCTTCAAAAAACTACTTTGAGGGAGGTATGAATACAGAAAAATGGATGTGTTTACAGTAAGTGCTTCAAGATCAAGAGAACTCAAGGCATTTCTGGCTCTTGGGGTCGGGGTCAGAGCACTCCACCTATTAATCAACGGAATGAAAATTTGACTGTAAAACAAATCATAAAGTGAACAAATGTCTACTTCATGTCCAGTTGAAGAACATGATCATAGGTTAGGATGCTGAGAGGTTTGTGACACTGGCAAGTTGCAAAGGAAAATGGGTCATATCTTCAACAATACAAATAAGATTCTCTGCCCTGCCTTTAGTGAAATATGGAGACAAGAGCTAACTGCAACCGTTCCTGGTTTGAATAAAAGTGTGCATCATTTAGTTGTGTGACATAAAGGTGTTGGTCTTTTTGCTGATGACAGGGGAGATGCTCAAGCTATCTGCTAGATAAGTCCTAAGTCCTTGCTAATAAGACAGTGGAAGTGAAAACCCTCTTCTGAGAGATCA
Organism: Nycticryphes semicollaris; assembly: GCA_013400055.1. Lineage (NCBI taxonomy): Eukaryota > Metazoa > Chordata > Aves > Charadriiformes > Rostratulidae > Nycticryphes > Nycticryphes semicollaris. Next base: position 1,079,139 of record VXBJ01004569.1, on the reverse strand, counting down.
ATACCTGCTGATATGCTCTAAAAGAGGGTTGTTTGCATATCATTGTGCAACTCATATTTCACTGAATTTGATCTTAAGACTATGGTCAAAATACTGAATAATGTAGCTTTAGGCTTGGGGAAAATGAAATTTATTGAGTGCTGTTCTAAGACCCCTGGTGAAATTGCGCTACTCAACATTGATAACTTGTTAATAAGTAAATCTCATCCTTCGATCTTCCAAGTTTTGAAGCCAACTTTAGGCTGTATAGAGCCTAAAGCTGGGCTCTGATCTATAAGGAACTAATCTGGTCTGTATGCGGTACTTGAGATTTGGGGGGAAAGCAATCATATGTTACGAATATAAAGATACAGTCCTGCTCATAAGCAGGTAAAGTTGAAAGCTTCCCAGTTGTGTAGTCACAAGCAGATTTCAGAGTAAGCCCATGCATCCTTTGGGGATATAATGCACATTGAGCTGAGCTGGTAAAGGTGTGTCTGGACTACACTATGTTGAACAATAGCTTTGCAGATCTCTCAGACACAAATTTGTCCCCTTTTTAAAGCACTGTACAGACCATGACAAGTGCTCTTCAGAAAATAACTGATTGACAGTTATGAATGTTGACTGTATTTTAGTTTAAAAAAGTGAATAAAGACCTTTTTTTTTTTTTTTTTTCTGCTTTGTTTAACCATGTAGCACCTCCAGACACTCCTATTATAACCTCACTGGATCCATACAATAATATTACTTGCACAGGTCTGTGAGTTTACTTGGCCAAGTGGGGTTTATACAATTTAATAAATTTTTTCGGTGCATTTTACAAGTTTCACAGTGATACACATACCAACCTTTTGTACAAAACCTTAACATCTCTGTAAGCAGTGATTCCTAAGGGGGAGTTTGTTGGTTGCTAGGCTTAAAAGATGAAATTCTTTTTTTTTCTGTAGCGTCCTTTTGTCCTAAGTCTATAACCACAAGATCTCTGTGCTATGGGAAATTAAAATAAAACTTGTGTTCACTGTTACTAGCCTGACATTATCTTCCACTGATGGAGTTTAAGAGATACCACTTCACCACATGACCCTTAATTGCACTGAAACTCAATGCTCTGTTTTAAACAGACCAGTTTAGTAAAATACTTAGCTACTAAGTACCTCTCATCATTTTTCTATTTTAACTGCACCTCAAGGTTGAATGACAGCTCATATTGATATGTGCCTTAATATTCTAGAAAAAATTCAGATGCAGTCTGTGTAAAGGACAGCCTTTCATGACCTTTATTACCCTTGATAAAGGCCATCAAAAGATGCTCTTTATTGGATGGTCCTTGAGCTTTGCATATATATCAAGAAAAAAAAAAAGAAGTAGTGTCTGAAGCAAGATATTTGTCTATTATCTTTGGGCACTAGAAAAGATATGTAAGATATTAGAAATGCAGCATCTCCACAAATTAGCTAATAAATCAGAACCAACAATGCAATTATGAATTCTTCTTTTT
>VXBJ01004569.1:1029780-1077635 GCA_013400055.1 Nycticryphes semicollaris | reverse complement strand
TTTTTTTTTTTTTTTATTAGGGTGTTTTCTCTTCAGAGTTTAGTATTGTGAATGGGTATTTAATTAAAATTGTCACTGTTCACACAGGAACATACCATAGTTCTGTGCTTAGACTGAATAAGCATTCAGCTACCTATATGTAATATTTTCATTCCAAATTAAACAAATTAAACAAATGTATACTTTAGTATTCAGTAACAATTCATAATGCGTGATTTGTTCTTTTGTTTCTTTTTCTACATAAAGCTATGGTGCTGTACCATGGGCCACTAAAACCTCTGAGGATACTGACAAAAAGTTAAATTTTTAGTTCCTGCAAGATTAGTATTACTTACAGAAGGACCTGATCACATTGTGAAGACAGGATCATAGTATGCTGCCCTAAAAGTCTTCGTGATTTTGACAGTCTTGGTCTACATTATTAAAGGGCTACATTTGTACCTACTTTGAAATTAAGGCACCTAAACATTACCTATGTTTTATTTCATTATAGATTTCCATTTTGTTAAGGAAAGTTCATTTTTATTCTTTCTTCTGGCCAAGAATAGGAGGACTTAAATGTGTTATTTACCACAATTCCATGTATAGTACATCTGTGAAATGTCTAATGGAGATCTATTTTTAATGAGGTAATGTGAAAAAGCAGAAAATCTTTTGTGAAAAGGTATGTTTTTGTTGGCAGTCTACATCTACCTCAAAACAAGTGATCTTGTCAGAACTTGAAAAGAAAAGCAATAAGTTGTTGTTTGTTTTTCCCATGTCTTCATTTTTTCTGTAGACTTTTAAAGTTAAGAAGGATCAGATCATGAGTGTGTTCATCAGCATCCCCTCCTCACTCCAGTTGTAGTGCCCACCTTTCTTTCCTGTCAGGCACTGAGAAAAAACATTGCATTTATGTTTTAATCTGAGCCAGTCATTGTGTTCCTCCTTACTCATGTCTCCATACAATCATTCTTATCTACCTGCTGACTTGCCATTTCTGCATCTCCACTACGTAACTTCCTCACATCTTCCATCCTTTTTCACAATTTCTGATTTTTCTCACTTGTTAGGGACTCCCTGTTCAGATGCTTTCTGTCCTCTGTTTCATCCCTTCAGCCCCTATTATTACTCTGTGGGATGTTGACACAAAACAGTTAAATATGACAATATTTTTTTTACTTTTATTTATTGCAAATGTTACACATAAAAAATTAGGGTGTGATTTTTTTTTTTTTTTTGAAGAGCAATTGTTACTCTGCAACAGAAAGGTCTGTAAAATAAAGAAATTTTTTCTTCTACACCTTTGTAATTTCTCAAATGTGTTTTACTGACTCAGCTATGTAAATATTTCAGTTTCTCTCTGCACTATTGTATATAGATCTTTGTCTTACAACTATCTATTTATTTTATTATTTTATTTTATTTTTTTAATTTATTTAAAAGCTTACAGAAGAAATATTCCTAAATCACAAATGAAATTTTAGTTACACCAATATTTTATTGTAAATCTGTAAACATTTTATACAGAAATTAAAATCCTTTATGGGGCTCAAGCACAATTTCTTAAGATTTTAACTTAAAAGAGATTTCTACTTGAGTAATGCACCTTGAGAAATAGTTATTTATAATAATATGATATCTAATCCAATATTTACAATAGATATACTGACATAGCCTGAACTCTAGATATGTGAGTGCTGCTTCTATGACAATATGGTTTATAAGTTAAGCATAAGCAACTTTCAGAATAACTTAGTACATATCCATCAAGTCACTGAAATCATTAGTAAGTTTGGTTTCTTTTGTGTACACTTTGAATAGCATTTTTGTGAACAGTTTCATCAGCAAGAACAGTAAGGGGGAGAATTTGTCTCTTTTTTTATCTCCCAGTAAGGAAGACCCATGAAAAATAATTCCCTATAACAAAGGTACAATTGCTTAAACTGATATGAGAGAAATATGTGTGATACTTTCACTCTCTTAAAAACAGTTAAAATAGCTTTAATTGGTTCAATTCTCTGACCACTTCAGATTAAGTGCAAAGTCGTGTTTTGAAGAGATACAAATCACATACTTGGCTTTTCATTAATAAATATATTTATTCTTGTTAAAAAGATGCGAAAGTTTCAGAGGTTTGATAATACTCAAGTATCAAGTAAATCAGCTCGCAATTGCTCTCCAATACATTTTTATAACAGCACTAAAGACAGAAACCCTTGTCCTGTACACAAATATTTATGTGATCTCTATATACAGTGGGTATCTGGTTTTCCTTCTATAACCTACAAAATTGACTTGTTTTGTCTAAAAAGCAGGGAAGTAATTTTCGCTTGCATTGGTAAATTATTGGATTTACTGTGAACTATATGGTCATGGATGAGTTGTTGATAAGTCATTTGGTTAAAAATCTCACTCAAGGAAGACTGATGTCAGCAATAAATTTGGTAAACCATGCCTTTTTCTAGTGAATCTGGAAAACCTCCATGGTCTCTCTAGACTGAGAAACTGTAGTGAGTCCAGGAGAGCATTACCAAAATGGTTAGGGGCTTAAAGAACATGTCCTCTTTGGAGTGGTAGGTGGAGGTGAGCCTGTTGGTGAAGAGGGACAATCTAACTGCACTCCATGACTGCCTGAAGTAAAATGACAAACTGACAGTATCAGACTGCTCCTAGCAGTGTCAAATGGTGTAACACTAGGCAGCAGACTCAGGGAGGTCCAGTTTAGGAAGTTCAGTCATTAGGAAGTCAATGAAGAATATGACTCAATAATTTGTGAAATTTTTATATTGTGTTTAGATTGATATTTAATTGTGTAATATTGATATTTAATATCAATTTTATTTTGATATTACATCTTAAATTTGTTTCAGGGTTTGTTTATTATTCTGGTCTTAATACTTTATGCCACTTCTCTGTGATGAAAACTGGGTTCATGGTTCATTCCCTGGGTGGAATCGCAGCAGGGGTCCTTTATTCAGCTTTGAGGGTGAGGGACCCAACACGGTATTCTAACTTTTATCACCCGTGGTGAACAGTCCTCACCTTTCATATCTCCTGACCTGTATCTAGGGATTGGTGGAAGAATGTAAAGTGACATGGGCTGAAACCATATAAAGGAGTATGGCTGTGTACTCAAAATCACACCCACCTCTGGTGGGATTGCTAGTATAAGTGTAGCCCCAGTGACTTAGAACAGTATTCTGAGACAGAACCTTAAGTGTTGGGGCCTAAACTAATTTCAGCTGATAATTTCTTAAAATTCAAATTTACTTTGTGATGGAGAGCTGGACTCCTCCAAGCATAATGAATATATATGAATGCATTTATGGGTGATGCAAAAATAATAAGAGGCATCTTTAAATTATCTTCAAATTTCACATCCAGTTATTAATAGAAATTGTGCTTCCCTAACAAAATATTGCCTTTTTTTTTTTTTTGAAAGCCGATTAAATATTATCATGGGGATTCACTGCTAAAACTGTCCCCCATGAATCCCAGACCCTGGGGGGAAGATCTGGAGAGAGGATGATTTTCCCTTTGCAGAGGAAGACTGGGTTAGAGACTGCTTAGCCAAACTAGACATCCATAAGTCCATGGGCCCTGACAGGGATGCACCTGTGCGTGCTGAGAGAACAGGCAGATGTTATTGCTGGGCTGCTCTCCATCGTCTTTGAAAAGTCATGGAGAACAGGCGAGGTGCCTGATGACTGGAGAAAGGCAAGTATCACTCCAGTCTACAAAAAGGGCAAGAAGGAGGACTCAGGGAACTACAGGCTGATTAGTCTCACCTCCATCCCTGGGAAGGTGATGGAGTGACTTGTTTTAGATGTCATCTCCAAAAGTCTTAAAGAATAGGAAATTATTGGAAGTGATCAGCACAAATTTACCAAAGGTAAATCATGCTTGACCAATCTGATAGCCTTCTATGACGTTATAACTGGATGGTTGGATGAGGGGAAAGCAGAAGATGTCATCTACCTTGACTTTTGACACTGTCTCCCATAACATCCTCATTAGAAAACAGGAAGTGTGGGCTAGATGAAGGGTCAGTGAGGTGGACTGAGAACTGTATGGGTGACAGGACTCAGAGGGTTGTAATTAATGGAGCAGGGTCAAGTTGGAGGCGTATAAACATGGTGTCCCCTGAGGGTCAATACTCCATCCAGTCTTGTTCAACATATTCATCAATGACCTAGGCAAGGGGACCGAGTGTATCCTCAGCAAGTTCACTGATTATACCAAACTGGGAGGGCTGGCTGACACTCTAGAGGGCTGTGCCACCATCCAGAGTGACCTGGACAGGCTGGAGAGGTGGGCAGAGAAGAACCTAATGAGGTTCAATAAGAGCAAGTGTAGGGTCATGCACCGGGGGAAGAAGAATTCCAGGCACTGATACAGGTTAGGGGCGGATCTTCTGGAAAACACTTTTGAGGAGAAAGATCTGGGTGTCCTGGTAGAAAGGAAACTATCCATGAGCCAGCAATGTGCCCTTGTCACCAAAAAGGCTAATGGAACTTTGGGCTACAAAAGGAAGATTGTGGCCAGTAGGTCAAGGGAGGTCATTCTTCCCCTCAACTCTGCACTGGTGAGGCCACAACTGGAATACTGTATCAAGTTCTGGGCTCCCCAGTTCAAGAGAGACAAGGAACTACTGGAGAGAGTCCAGCATAGAGCAACAAAGATGATTAAGGGTTTGGTGCTTCTCCCTTATGAGGAAAGTCTGAGACAGCTGGCACTCTAGCCTGGAGAAGAGAAGGCTGAGGGAAGACGTTATTAACGCTTATAAGTTCCTGAAGGGTGGGTTGAAGGAGGACGGAGCTGGACTCTTCACAGTGGTTCCCACTGATGGGATGAGGGTCAATGGGCACAAGTTTCATTCAAATACGAGGAAAAATGTCTTTACAGTGAGGGTGACAGCACTGGAACAGGCTTCCCAGGGAGGTTGTGGAGTCACCTTCTTTGGAGATTTTCAAGACCTGCCTGGATGCAGTCCTGAGTAATGCTCTGGGCAATCCTGCTTTAGCAGTGGAGTTGGGCTAGATGATCTCTAGAGGTCCTCTCCAACTCTGACAATTCTGTGATTCTGTGATTTGTATTTGCAGTGCCATTTTCATATAGTGGCTCTTCAGGTTATTGCTATATAGAGAGTTATTGAACTACCTGAGCAACACTGCTCTCCTTTCTGGTGAATAGTAATTAACCTTCAGGTTATGCACTCATATAAAATATATTAAGGTTACTGTTATCCAAATAAAATACCAAAGCAATATAAAGTTCCAGGGAATAGGATCCAAGTTGTTCACAGTGGAGAATAAATATATTCCATTCCACCTTCCAAGGTGCTGTATTATAATCTGGTTTAGACTTCCATCAGTTTATTTGTTCATATACAGGGACAAGGTGTATTAATACGTGACAAAAGCAGGAGTGTAATTATGGGATTTTGCTTCTATACTGTACTGGATTCATGTGTTAAACTGAATCATCCTTTCACAAAGGGAAAGGATAATGACTCCCTCATCATGTATGCATAGACAAATTAATGCATCAGTGGCATTTACACATTTGAGGGACCAGCTCTGTGTACAGAAACCTGTGCAGTTTTTTCCCTGCAGTGTGACCGCTGACACTATTGACCAGACACTGACCTTTCAAAGCAAGAACATAGGATCATAAATAAATGGACCAAAATCACAGCCTGTATCTAACATTATATGTATTGTACTGCAAGAGCTTCAGGTGGCCCTGCCAAGTTTTTATAAGTTTGGGACACAATAGCAGAAACTAGACCAGCTTTAGGGATAAACAGTTTATCTCTAAATAACAGTACAGTACAGTAACAAATACAGATTAGTAGTACAGTTATCTGGGTTGTCACAAGAGCAAATCCAGTAATTCACACATATTGGGCTAAAATTAATATCTAGCCATGCAAAGACTTTCATAACTATGGTTATTAGGAACGTGGGCAAGAAGCAGGGCATGGTTTCTTCTGCAGAAAACAATCAGCTCAGACCCGCCAATGGCTTTGGGGAATGCCAGGCTCCCTGATCTAATTGTCCTTTTTTGCTGTTAAGTGGCAGAAGTGCTATCTAGACTTGTTAACCAGTTGCTTGTTAACCCTCCCACCTCTGCTTCCCTTCTGCACCATTCTGCCCTTCATGTGCATGGGGCAAGAAATACCAGTGCTAACCCCACATGTACTATATGAGACATTTTAAGGAGTTTTACACACTTGGAGCTATTTCTTCAATAAATCTTTACAAAATTATGTAGCACAGAAGTGTTTTGCAATTGTGACGCATACAGGATACATGCAGTTTATTGGCCTTTAAAATTCTACTTACACTGTCTCATTATGAACTTCTAACATTAATTTTATCCTAGTGATGAGAGAACTTTATTCCTTTATGTTTGAAAAAACCCCCATTAGTAAATTTATTAGGTCAACCCACCACTTTTGGATACAGTAACGTTGTTCTAGAATATTTTTATTCAAAGATAAGTGTTGGATATTTTTATTTATTTATTTTATTTATTTTAGTCCTGATCTCATATAGACACATCATGGTGGAGTTCCAAGCAGTCTGCAACTCCCTTTTAAAATACAGATCTGTCCCCAAACAGTTTACAATTAACAAAGGAGGACGATAAGGGAAGAGAGAGGAAGGGCAGCCACAGAAGACAACGATTTCTTGTATGTGGGTCCTCCAGTGGAACCGGTACAGAAAGGGGAAGTCATGCACAAAGTACTACAGTTTTCCATGTTGAAAGCAAAGCTGACATATCTGGGTACTGCTGAGGTCACCTTTGTTCTCTTCATTCTCTCTCCTCTTCTTTGGTTCACTCTTTTCTCTTTTCCTCTGTTTCTCAGCTTTGAGGACTTGCACTCCCGTCTTGCCTATCCGTTTTCCCTGCTTCCTTCTAAACTTCAAGTCTAATTTTCTTGCAGTGGTCTGGTGAACAACTGCTCAGCTTAGCGAGGAATTATCCAGAGACCCCTAACTGGTGCAGACCGCATCCGATCCAGAACTCAAAGGAGACATAGGCATTTGAGCACAATTTTGCACCTGGAGTGGTATGGTGATGGACAGGATTTCTTGGCCTGAGAGCAGTGCTACATTAAAGCTGCCATTTTGGTTTTGGGATCTGGGCTGTTGGCACTGTGTTGTGGTGCACTGTGACATCTAATGTACCGGGTTGCCTAAAGAAATCTCTTGAGTCTTTTTCACTTGGAGTGTAGAGTCATGAAGATATGTCTGAAATTATCTAAATACCAAATTTTGACCATGGGACGTATTTTGTAAACATTCTGAACAGAATCATATTTTGCGGGGAATTAGACTGCAAAACAAGTATCACTTGGTCTGTATTCCCACACTTAGAAATCCACCAGGTAAGTCACTTTTACTGTGCTCAGTATATTTCATGTGATATGGCATGTGCTGTATTGAAGATGTCTAGAAGTGTACCTAGATCATCAGAGGAACTTGGAAGGACAGACAAAGTCAGCACTTAAGAAGTAATAGCCCCTTTTCCAGTTGTTTGAGTGCTTATTCCTGAGTGTTTCTGTGGATTGCAAATCACCTTCCCTGCTTCTTCCATACCAGTCCTTCTCTGTACAGTCTTAATGATATAATAGAATAAATGGGCCTTGTTGTCCTGTGAAGGGAATTAGCCCTTGTCTCTTCAGAAGTCTTAAAACTGGTCTGTACTAATTGGAAAATCAGTCAGATAAGAAATAAAGGGTTACTCTTTCCTGGGCTTTTCCTTACCCTTCTTCATTCACCAGGATGGGGCTGCTAAAGGCTTATTTCGGACACAGAAAATTGGTGAAAAACATGGGTTAGGTTGGAAAGATTGAAGCCCAGGAAGAGAGAAATATCTGTGAATCCTCACTGATTCAAGAAGGAACTCATTCTTTAGAGGATTTGTCATACTAAAAAGGATTGAAAGAGAGGTTTGCCTGGATCATCTCTTATGTGGTCCATCTGTAGAGCTTGTAAAGAGGTTTAAATTCAGTCAGAAAAGCAGTGTATTGTTGCAAACAGTGTGTAGATATGTAAGTATTTATTGACCATTTGCTAAATCTTACCATGCTTTGATGGAACTATCATACCTCCTAGGCTCACTTAAAGCACTCTCAAAAAGCCAAGAAGCTAGATTTGATTTTTTTGCTGGTAATGGTCAAGGAGAAAAAGTATCTTAGAAGGAGAAAGTGAAGACTTTCAGACTGTTTTGGTACCCCACAAAATTGAGACATTGGAGCGCAGGAAAGCAGTTACCATTAAGTACCTGTTGGTCAATGAGCTTAGTTCTCTCTCTCCTGTGGAAGTATCCTGAGGGCTTTCATTCCTCACTACTAACTCCCAGAGTCAAGGCTGAGAATGGTGTTGCTATTTATGGTGTGTTTGTTTTTAAAACTTTGTGCTTGTTTTGATTTGCCTTGTAATACAGCTGCAAATAGGCATTTCCTTCTTTATCCATAGTCAGTGAAGGTATAGCTGCTTTAAAGGTACCAAAGGTTAGTGTTAGTCTGAAGATTTGTATTTAGGCACATTAGATGAAGTATTATAGCCCTGCTACAAGGAAGGGTGTCTGCTTCTCCACAGTTAAAGCGAATAGGCATTGCTGGTAACAGAATGTGAATGTAAAGAAAACCTGGTTTGTCACAGCCTAATCAGTCCTTTTGGGTGACATCCCTGACAATATTACTGCAGGTTAAGTAGTTCTAATGCCATCTTTTCCTTGGTTCCTATTGTGAGGAATTTTGGTTTTTCTCTGGGAGTTTATCTGCTGCATATGACTTCAGAATTTTGCCAAATCTTTTCTCTTACTTAATCCTTTAGCCATTTCTTTTGAGTCAAACATTCAGGCATAGATCATTTTACATGCATGCTACCATGTGCCTTGGGTTTTTTTTACATAAAAATAAGGATTTGCTCAGTGTAATCAGGATTTCTATAAATAAAACATGGGTAAAACTTATGTTCATAAGGGTTTAGGTAACTCACTTTTGGCTATTAACTCTTAAAATTGCTTGGCACCAGATTTGATTCATTAAAGTATTTTAGGGACAACTTAGTATTCACTGTCTAAAACCACCCAGACAAAAAACAGTCCTTTGTTCAAATACCAAATGGCTGTTTGGCTCTTTTGTTTAGTGTTCAGGATTGCTAATGCTGTCAGACGACTGCCCACATGTAGCTTTCTTCCCTGTGTATTTACTGAGTGGCAACCCCACACGAAGAAAGATGGCGTTGAGTGATGAGGAAACGGCTGCACTCAGAAATGGAGCATTGGCACATCATTACCCACCGCTGTGTCGAGTAGTCCCACCCGGCACGGTGCAATACTGAAATGAGGTTGCCCCAGTTCAACTCCAGGCAGAGCCTGTCTGAATTAGCCTGAGCTAATGCTCTCGGGCTGGTGAGCTCACTAGAGTTGACTAAATAGGATTTGTGTGTTCAGGATCAGACCTGCGCAGCTTTGAGTGGATGGTATGTGTGACGTGTTTGAAGATGTTACCAGCATGTACACAAACCTGCCAGGCCCCATGTCTCTGCAGCTTGCTGCCCTGCAGGAGCTTAAGACAGAACGAGTTGCATCTGTCTGAAGAGATTTAATCTATGTACAAGACCTCCTGGGAAAACCATTACTAAGCTGGGCACTGAGATGTGTGTTATGTTCTAAGGCAGAACATAAGTACAAATGTACCCATAATCCTGAATTACAAGCATCCTTCCATCAGAATGGGTAAAGCAAGCTTTGCCTTCCATCCTCAGGTAGAGATATTTGAACATGTCTCAGTGTCTCTATATTGCACCTGTGTTAAGAACAGGTAAGGGTATTTTTAAACATGAATGTGGTCATGTTATATTAGCGGTTTGAAACATGACTCTTTGGAATAAATATGCCGAACAGAACAGTTTTACAAAGAGCTAGATCTTCAATGACTGATTTCACTGAATTTCTCATGAGTCTTTTAATTGCCTTTAATGGCAGTTGAACGAGGCCAAATATGTAAAGTTAGGAAATGAGTTAGAAAAAAGGTTTTTTTGCCTTTTTGTTTTTTTCTTTTTGCTTCTGTCATAGCTTTCCAAGTTTTATGCTTAACATAAGAAATCTGTACCTAGTGTCTTGTCATTCTTTGAAGTTTCCCAATTCTTTCTGTGATCTCATTGAGCATTCTCTTGACATACAGCTGTGGTTATGGTCTTAGATCTCAAACCAAAAAGAAGTGCAAAAAGCCCTTCGCTAAGAAATTTTTCCCAAGTCAGTAAAAAGAATGCAGGTAGTCATACAATAGGTATTTTCCTGCATTCATAGATGTTCACAGCCTTCCACAAATAGCCCAATAATCACTTGCTAACAATGAATATGAGTGCTTGACTATCCCAACATGAATGCGAATGTGAATATTAGGCTATCCCAAAAATAATGTAGTGAGTCAAATCTAATGACAATTCACTTTAACAGTTATGGGTTGAAGCCACTAGCTGAAATAAGAACCACTGGAGGGCAGGCCAGTGAACACAGGTAGCTTGAACAGCTAAGTAATTAAAAGTTATGAAGTATTATATGCTTATATTTGTCATCTTTTCTTCTTTTTGCAGATGCAAATGCATTCTTATGAGAAAAAAATAAGGAACCAAAATAGGATTGGGAGAAAATAATTGTTACTGGTATGTCTTCAACAATGAATTCAGTATTGTGTTGCAAGCCAATAATTTTTTAAAATACTTTTTTTTCTTTCTTCCAATAACTTTCACATTATTCTGCTGATTATTCTTGCACCTCTTTTATCATCAGCATAAGGCAAATGACCATGGAATAATGAGAAAGAGGAAGGGCCTGCAGTTGCAGGGGTCCAGGCAGCAATACCCATACAAGCTCTGACAGTCCAGCCAGACCGGTGATGAACTACGTACAAGTCAATATACCTACCTATATGTCTGTGTCACTGTCTCTGAAAACAAGTTATCTGCTGATTCTGAAGGATATACTTGGAATTCCTGCTCCAAAATGAATTGGGGGGACTAGGGAGCAGCACCATCATTATACCAATCTTCTCCAGCTGCATGGGAGAAGAAGCTTCTGATAAAATGTACTGTCAGTTAATTCCACAGTTCCTGGCACTGGAACTGACTTTTAAAGGGGGCTGAGAAGCCGTGTGAGTGGGCACAGCTAGGCTGACCATAGGCCTTTGTATTTTCCTGTTTTGAGACGCCACAAAATTCAGTTCAACACATTACAATAGATTAGGCCAATGCAAAGAAAGAAGGAATTAAAACAATTACCAATTGTTTTACCAATAGTTTTAGGTATCTTTTCTGTTAAGAGAAGGACTCTGCTTTTACAGGAAAATGGGGAGAGAGGATTTGCCCTTCAAGTCAACCAAAAGTCTATTGCTTTAATTCCTTATTGCTGCCTTTTTTTGGCCTTCAGCATCAATCACAGTGTTTACCAGTCAAAGTCCCAAACCATACAGCAAATATCAATTCAAGAGCTACTTAATCTATGGAAAAGTAACTGAGACTGTCTTTGTATTTGACTGAAGCACTGTGGGGAACTAAGAACTGGATTGACAAATTAGACAAAAGATATTACTAATCCTATTCACTGTATACTGTTAAATATGTATGAAGAGGATTTATAACCAGTTCCTGAAGAGTTACTTTATCATCACTTTCATTTGTAAAGAAAAAAAAAAGTCGAACTATTTTACATCAGACTTTTTCCCTGTGTTTTCCTTAAAGTTTGCTTACCTGTACCCTGTTTTCTGCTGTCAAAGAATGACTTGCTGGGGATCTGCCAAGGAGTAGTTTATTGACTCTGATTACCTAGTAGGGCTCTTGTAGTAACTTTTACTATCACCCTTTTCTAGTTTTATTCAGCTGCCCAATTATCTGCTTCCTCGTATGATCTTGAAATAAAAGAGCCTTTGGCTCAGGAGTGTTAAATTAAGCACGGGCAAAACTAAGACAGACTTCTGTTGTTATGTGGTTTGATCAAATACTGCAGTGGTGTGAGCACTGGCTTCAGTTTGCCATCTAAATATCCAGTACCAGAAGAAAGAGAGCAGTTGCTGTAAGATGCATGTATTGATGAATGTGTTTGTGAAAAAGGAGGAAAAGCAATCAGGAGGTATGATCTGCTGGTTTTAGATCAATTCTGGATTTATCCTGCAGTCCTTCATCTGTCAAAGCAGCCATTGAAGCAATTCAGAGTTATTTGAAAAAGGAGTAAAAAATTCTGTTCTGATCCAAAACCCATTGAAGATAAAAGAAAGATTTTTTTTTTGAGGATGTGGTCCACACTCTGCATTTTATAAACACACAAAAAACCCCCGTGTTTTTCTACAGATGAACCTCAGGGATTTAAAAATCATGGTCTCATTGAAAGTCAGCAAGACTTAAGTTTCTTAATAATTTTGAACTTTTAGTATGAGTGAACTCAATATCCAGTTCCACCTGAAATGCTTAGAACTGCTTTTAGAATTACATATTCCAGAAAAATTGTATTGGCGCCTGCCAAAAAGTTCAGCCAGGTGAATTAAAGTCACTAAAGCAAACACATTTTTCGTAAAACAGGTTTTTTTTTTTTTCCTCCCCCAAATTAAGCCATAAATAATTTAGTTCCCAGCAAGCAACCCCTACTTGCTTCCTCTCAAAGAAAATTAGTGTTATATACACTGTTGCCAAAACAATACACGATTTTGCATACTTCTCCAAGGCTTTTCCCTGAAAACCAGCAGAACATTAAATTTCAAGATCAGATTTCTTTGGAGCTGCTTTTTTCTGCCGAAGGAGAATCTCTGTTTGAACATACACATATGAATAAATATGGGTTGTCTTGACGCTACTGTGAGTTGGCTCAAGAAATGAAAAGAACACTCTCCTTTTGTCTCTTGAATAGCTTAGGCAAGGCTTACTGTGAGCATGTTATATCATCCCTTCATTTTGAAATATTGAGAAATACTGAAAGTTCTTTCCCAACCGGGATATCTGCATACACGTGCTTACGTCTTTCATTGTTATGCCTCTAAGATGTGATAACATTTGCAGTTTCTTTTGTGTTCCTGATTATATTTTCATTGCAAGATTTTTGATAATTTTTCTCTCCTTTTATCCCCGCCCCCCCCATGTATTTCTTTTTAGATAGTCTAGCTGAATTAAGTGAAGAATTAAACTATATAATACAGCCTTATTATAGGGAGAACAAAATGAAGATGATCTGATGAGATAAATCGCTGAAGGTTAATAGCTTTTTTAAAATCAATCTTCCTTACAAAGGAAAAGGGTAAATGGCTTAGTGGATGAAGCCTTGGCCTCTCACCTCTCTGACCATAGTTCAAGTCTAAACTGTGAGGGTCCCGAGTTGCATGCTTTATTGGGCTGAGATCAGTCTCTAGTGGGCAGGAGTCTGTATTACAAGATTCATGGATGTATTTTTCCATACAGGCGGTAGCAGCACATGAGGCTGGTGCAGGCTCCTCTATCATCTCCCTAAGCACTGAGGTTGATGGACCAAAGTCAGTGTCACCCTGAGCAAAGCATGTGGACGTTCCAGCTTGCAGGTCTCTGCACTTGGTCCATGCCCTGCACTGTTTACAGGACGGGCTTCCCAAATACCTTGCAGTATTTTTTGTCAACAGTAAATATAATGGTTTCCATTTAACGAACAAAAACGAGGTGACTTTTTTTTCATAATAATTAACAGATTACCAAGGAGCTTTAATAATTGTAATTGATCATTTTTCATACCAAGTTCAGGCAAAGAAATAATTTATCTCAGCTGTTATTCATAAGGAAGGCAAAAATTCAGAGAACAAAATAATTGAAGTGTCAATTAGGAAGTTTAAGTAAAAGTGGGGAAATTAAAAAAACCCCAACATTTCTAGCATAATTTATTAGCATGTTAATCAAGTTTTAATCAGATATTAGTCTGATAATTTATGTATTCCCATCAGTCATGTGCATGAAATGACTATTAAATAAGCTTCTTTCTGATTTACTTTCAATAATACGTTTTAATAGCAAAGCACACTGCATTCTGAGCAGCAACATGAGCAAACCAATCTGTCTACTGAATAAACATACAAGGCACACACATTAAAAAAAAGCTTTCAGTTAAGGAAGCTGTTGTAAGCATGATTTTTGTAAGCAAAGATGTGTTCCCTTGGGACCGAACTAAAAGCAGAATTTCTTAATCTACTGGGAAATTTTATTTTCTAAGCCAAAACAATGTAGGAAAAAACTGCTATTTAAATGTGAAAGGAAAGTGTTTTGGTTTACCTGTTTGGCCTTTGCAGCAAGATACATAGAATCTTGTGTAAAAGTATTCAGCTATGTGTCTATGTAATGTGAGTGTTGTGCATAAGTTTAAAATCAGGTATATAGAAAGTGCATTTTTGCTACTGAAAACACTGGGCATGCTTGCAGTGATTAATAATTGCTATAAAAATATTTTGAAAGTAATGTGTATGCAAAGACTTAGGAACTGAGTATATGTTAAAATGTGCATACATTCAGGACACTAACGTAGTCATCCCAGTGATTTTTAATGATTATTGCTTACTGTTAATTCAAAACACCTGCAAGTCCCTTTGTTTTGATCAAAGCACTTTTTCTCCCTTGAGACTGATGTATGGCTTTGCAATTTGTGAGGTAATATGTTAAAGGTCATGAGTTAATACGTCCTATGGAACTTGCTCTTCTTCTTGCCTCCATTTCCCAAATGGCTGAAGAGAATAGCTTTATTTTTCTGTGTATGTATGTGGAACTTCTGTTCATATGTACACTAAATGTATGTGTGCTCACATTTATGCGTTTATATGTGTGTATCTCAGTGTGTATACATACATACAAATGCACAGAGTCACCTTTAAGACAATTTTATGCAATACTTCTTTTTGTAACAATCTATCACTGTCTGAATCAAGTATTATTATTATCCTTTTTAAAATTAAACTACCCACAAAACATGCATTTACTTTCAGCTATAGAAAATGCTAATAATGCTTTTAGAATGGTCTTTAAAAAGTCTAATTATATCATTTAAAAACGGAGAGACCAAAGGGCAAGCTAAATTCTCCTAACATAAATCAGACTTTTTTATTTCAATGACTTTAAAAACCTCAAATGCAGTAATTTTAATAGCAATGAAAGAATGAATAAGTCATAACTCCGCCTGATCACATAACTGTCTATAACTGTTATTAAATGCTCCAAAATAAGTGAACTCATTATGTTTCTGCACTGCTTTTAGCTAATCTAAGATTCTGCTCACTTAATCATGCAGAAAAGGCTTTAGCACAGTTTTAGACCCTCAGCAAGGTCACTTCAATGCCTTTTTTTTCCGTTCTGCACTGATCATTTAAGAACAGCACTTTGACCCGAAACTGATGATCTCTCATATAAGCTTGAATGCTTAACCCCGAAAGGGCTGTGTTTCAGATGTACATTTGCACAGCCTATTGTCATATTTGCTGCAAACTGAGCCAGACACTCTTTTCAGGGAAGGAGGAAATGCCAATCAGAATTTGTAGATGTCATGCGCGTCATGAAAGTACATTTTATGATACCTTCAGAGACCCAAGTAGCGATTCTTAGAACACATGCTTCTGCTATGAACTCTTTAATGAGTTCTAATTGGCTCAAGAGGTGTGGCAATTAAATGCTATTTTTTACTACACGTTTCTTTCAGACAATATACAAAACTTGCATGTAAAATTTTCCTAGAAATCTAATTCATTTAAGCATGCTAACCTATTTAGGCAACTCTTGCCTACAGGAAAACTATAAACACATCCAAAAGCTAGAGAACAAACGTTGTCCCTTCCTGTCTTCACGGTGTCTGTGATACAAAACAAAGTGCTTTTTAAAGTCAGTGAAACGTCTTCAGAAATTGGGAGTAGAGGCCAAGTCCTACACCACTGTAGCTAATGGAAAAACCTCTTTTATTGATTCAGTGGCAGTGGGCTTGGGCTTTGAATCGCAAATGAAGGCTGTAATTCTCAAATGTTAGTGCATAGGCTGAACTTTACTCATCTGGTTTGTGCTGTTGATATCAACAGGATGACTTCACTTGAGTAAAGTTACAGAAAACCTCACCCTTCAGGCATTTATTTCCTGATGTGATCTTTCCTTTCTCTTCTTATCCAAGCACACAGTCAGAGGGAGGCGTAATGCAGCCGTAGCATACATGCAGAGTGGTTATCGGGTCTGATATAAAGGTAATTGTGGTCCAGCGTTGCTGTTTTCTCTACACATGATGAACACAGTTGTTCTTCATGCTGCTATAAGACTGTTTCAAAAATATTGTCTTTTTCCTCCTTTATCTTTTTTTTGCTTTAAAGGGAAAATGTGTTTGGCATGGATGAGATATCATTCACATATTTCCACCTCTCTTCCCCCTTTGCTGAGGCTTAGCAATGCAAAAGCAAATTTTTTTTATTATCTTTAATTACAAATGAGGATAAAAAATAAAAGAAAATGAATCCTAAGGAGGGCATTCAACCAGTTCTGCATTGCCCAGTGCAGCTTTTCCACCTCTGGTAGAACAGCTACAGCTGTGCTTACCTGCTAGGGAGAGCCAAGCACTGGCCCCTCACACTTACCCAGGAAATGAAATTGTCTTCTTTTCTACAGATATAAAATGCACTTCGCAATTGTATCATTTCTGGCTATTCAGTGCTGCCTGGGGTTAGAGTCATAAAATCTAGATTGTAGATCTGTTACAGTTCTTCCCCAGAGACAGCATCAGTGGGAAAAAGCCCTCCCTGCCCCGGGATGGGGAATGGGAACAGTATGCAAAGGCATTTATACTTCATGGCAGTGCATTTGTTCCTCAGACTACTTGAAGAATAGCAAGGACATGACAATGGTGTCATCACTCCCTCAGACTGTGGGATGATGGGTGCATTTACAAAGGAGGTATGCTTCTCAGCTGTATGGAAAGAGAGTTTTCCCTGTACTGCCATAAATCTCACGGCTATCACCGCTCCTCTGGGCCTTGCATTGGTCATGTCTGTTAGGGAGCCACAGTCAACTGTTTACAGTTGATCTTAAACCATAAACTCTTCAAGTCACAGATTATTCAACATTTTCACTGTACCTAAACACAATTGGTCCCAGGTCTATAGGCACTACTGTAATGCACTTGATGTAAAGGCAGAATAGTAAATCCCAGTATCACATCCTAGCTCCTGGTGCTTTCACAGAACTTCAAGATCCTGAGATAAAAAAAGCTTTAGGGTTGCAGAGTGTTTAAAAAAACTTGTATTTCTTATATAAAATTGTACTTTGACATATAATAAATGAGTATTGTATTTTCTGAGAAGACCAACATAAGAATTGCATTATGAATATTCCACAATGAAGTAGCAGGTTCACAAAACCAAAAAAAATCTGACAACCAAACGAAATAAATAATGGAACAACCCTTCAGCTGGACATAGAAGAACAATATAATATTATATTTTAATATTGTTTGCTTGAGGACAATTAATATTTAATTAAAATGTAAATTTTGGCTTGTGCTATTTAGATAAATGATTGAGCCTTGAATAGGTGCTCCATTTCTCATTTTAGATAAGAAAATGTACAAATAGAGGTTTGAGGGAGACAAGCTGAAATGTGCCTCAAGAAGAGGAAGGAATATGCCCAGCTCCTGCTGGAGAGGTGTTGCAGTCAGAGCCCGTCTTTCTATCTCCTTCCTCACGTCCGTTCAGGAAATTCAGAAAATGTGTTTGGTGAATTGTGTAACCAGGGGACTGTAGGGCCCATTGCAGTTGTTGTGCCCTGTCCCACATTCTGTTTGTGAAATAAGGCCACTGAAGCACTTAAACAAGTCAGGTTCATACTGCCCTGTTCTGGGTATGACAAATTGTTGTGACACCATGGTACTGCCACTGGGCAGTGCCACAGAATCACTGCTGCAAGGAGAATCTCTTCTATTTTTCAAAGTCTGTGCTCTCATCTAAACAGGGTAGCTCTTCACTAGGAAAACAAAATCCAGCTGCTTAGCAGCAGAAAAAGTCACATCTTGGACTGAATAAATAAAAGGTAAATATTACTACTGGAATGGTAAATTAAGAGATTTTCTACAGGCAAGCACAAAGCAAAATCCAAGTCTAAGCATTTCAGAGTATAGGCATTACCTACACCCAAATCAGAATTGCATAAATGTGACCCACATTCTTAATTCACTAAAACTAAATCCAAAAATCTGATGATCGTGTGTGTGCGTGATGTTGATGGGGGAAGAGGAATTCTACGTTTCTGTCCTTTTTTTTTCAGCTTGAGTCCATCTGAAATTTAAGAAATGCATTAGGGCCAACCAATAAGCAGTTCTTCAAGCAAAATTACTAAATTCATGTAGTTATTATTTATTAAGACATAGCATTATTTTTGTATGTTTGGATAAGGGCTGTGTATTAGCAATCATGTTTATAACCCCTGATATTTAGAACATTTCAGCATGAATTATTATGTATGTGAAATAACATTAAGTTGGTTTAGAATATTATAAAGTATTTCCTCTTAATAAACATATTTGCAAATATCCAGATTGGCCAGTGAATTAAAGAAGGATGAAAGGTATGAATCTGTACTTATTAAAGCCAGTATAACTCCAAAAAGAATTGTGTCAAACTCTAAAATCTTTTTTTTCCTCCAGAGCATTAGCGAACTATAAAAAATGAAACTTGTTAAATTGAAAACATGATGAAAGAAAAATATGCAGTCATGCAAAATTCTGTCTGCATCATTAGTTAGCAACTTGTAACTTTTTTTGCTGCTAATTTTGTTCCTAGTGTTGGAGCACCTGACCTGAATAGACTGCTTGTAGGATTTTGGAGCAGAGGCTCTGAGGATTTTCAACTGGTCCTTTCCAAATGTGTTTTTTAGCAGTAATTATTTTGATTTACCTTTTCCAGCCAAATGCTTTTCACGCTATGCTAGAGCACAGAGAGTTATGATTTTAAGGCCTTGTTTGAAATAATCTTGCTTAGAATGCAAATCCACACGAATTTTCATTTGTATTAAAGGCGTTGGTTTCACATCTGCCAGTAACACAGAACTCAGACATGAGTTTGTAAATATTTCAAGTGAATTATAGGCAAATTTGTATCGATTTAAAGTTTTCCATGGGAATCACTGAAATTACATTAAATGGATATCTTCATTGTGGTTCATATTTTGTTTCCCAATAACACTCAAAACTGCTCAAGATCTCCTGTATCCACTGCAATCTGAGCATCAGCAAGAATAAACTGTTCAGAGCTTCTAACAAATAATTGAGATAAATTATTGCTCATGTTTGTAGTATCTTATAATATGATGTCTTACAGTACTCATTCCGTTATAGCCCACTGGTACCCAGAACCTTTTAAATCAAATTACAGATAAGCCCAATGGAAAAGGGGCAGCATGCTAAAGTAGGGCAAGGGATGCTTGTGATCCAAATTACTGAATGGATTTGCAGAGAAACAGAGATCTGCTGTAGGAAACAGACAAAGGTGGCTGAGAAACACACTGAAGCACACAGAGTTGAAATGGAATATGTAGACACAGCTTCCTCTCCAGATACAAAGACATACAATTTAAAACCTGTACAGTACTTAGTGTAAATGTATTTGAAAAGTCAGTCAAATGATTGAGAAAAGACAAAAGGAATGTGCTTTCAGTAGTGCCCTGGAGGTTGCTAGGTGTGTGTTCTATCTGCTTCAGTCAGAGAGTGAAATTTTTAGAGTTATCTTGAGGGAGAAGACATTACTCTTTGTATTTACATTAAAAATAAAAAATAAAAAGGATAGTAAAGAGTAACACGTATGTTTAAAAAGTAAATTAAAATGTGGGATTTGCTAGATAGAAATATTTTGATGAATTCCTACTAATTAAGCTATTTCTATCTAATTTATTGATTAATCTATCAACATCCTACAAATATTTCTTTCAAAATCCCACTTATTCCCATTTATATTAATGGTGCTATATTAAAGGAGCATTGCATGTTATCTAGTCAAATAATGTAAAATATTTTTTCCAGAAAACGAAATTAGGAAAAATCTTAGTTTTGTCCCTTTCTAATGGTATATTCCCATGCAGGGAGGAGAGGCTAGCCAGCTACCCGCTCTTTAGTATGTCTCCTTTGGACAGTAGTTATTCCTACACCATACTCCTATCTGTCCTCGTCTTTTCATCAGCCTAGAGATTTGGAGATTCATCTATATAGTCAAGATGCTGCAGTACTTGGAAGCAAGTTTGCACTGCTCAGACAGGATCATAGTCCTCAAAAGTTGGCTTAGCAACATCCCAAAGCCACTTTTTGGGCTGAAAGTATATTTAACCATAGTTAACTCTCAGCTCTTGTGTTAACCCTTTGCCTAAACACCACTGTAAGCAGGACAGCCAAAATGACCTTCTGCCAGGCACACCAGGCAACAGAAGAATGCGTCCAGACTACCATAACTATTGTAACACCAAGCAGCTTTTAGATTCCTTTAATTTGTATTTTGGACTGGATTCAGTTTTGGAAGTATTTGAAGGTCAACTTTCCATTATGTTTTCATGTTCTGCACATGGCTTTTCCTAGTCTTAAAAGAGAGAGATTTTCAGTTCTGCTTTTGGTCCTGTAAGAAAAAGAATGAGAAGGCTCTGCCCTTCAGGCAACAAGTAGTCTTTACATAATGAGTGTATGGGTGGCAGTTTTAGCCTTGGAAAGTAGAGGGAAAATATTTTGATAGCATGGAGTTAGTATAGGATTCTTTTCCCCTAGCTTTGAAAAAGAGAGAGTAGAAGCCAGTTATCTTCTTCAAGTCCATCTTGAATAACATCAAATATCATCAAAGCAATTGGCTGTCTTAGTAGACATAAGGGAAAAAAAAATTATCAATCCTAGATTCTGACCAATGATGATGTCAAATCCACAGCTTTCTAGAATTTGGGATAAGCATTAGAGAAAAAGGGAGCCTAAAGGGTTTTCTATGCTTAGTTTCAAAGCAGACTGCATTTTCTAGCTTCCAGCCATTTTATTGAGCTTCCACTTAAACTTCTGTATTTCGATAAAAGAGAAGTTATTCAAGTACTTGCGACCACAAGAGTGTGAAGAGACCTAAGATCAATGTAGATTAAACTTTATGTGAAATTTATGAAGACTCATTGACCCAAAATCCAGCTTCTCAGTTTTGAGGCTTACTAAGGATCTTCACTGAAATCTCTTTCACGTTATAGATCACAACAATTTTTCTTCACTAGTTAAGTGATTGATGCTGTACAGATGGTTATTATTTTTCAGATATGTATTATTTTTGTCTACATAATTAGTGTGGCACAAGGAAAGACAATAAAAAGTTTAGCTTGTCCATAGGTAGGGGACAACCCATTGAACAGGAATGCTTTTAGTCATGTAATTAGTGGGGTTTTTTTTGTAGAAGTGGGAGTGTTCTCATCCCACATCATTATATTATTGATTTACTAGTAAAGATCTTCACTGATTGTGCAAATATGTTAAGCAGCCTGAAGTATTACAGGTGAAAGTATTGCAGTAATTCTCAACACCTCCTCACCCATCTGTCCCCAAATTCCTTGATGATTCAACTATCCACAGGTGAAAGAGCAGTGCAGTGTCCTCTCTTCCTCCTAGTCTTACTTGATCTTCCCATTTTGTCCAAGGATAACTACTTCAGTAAATCACAGAATCATAGAATTGCCTAGGTTGGAAGGGACCTTTAAGATCATCTAGTCCAACCATCAAACTAACTGAAAAAAACACAAACCATCACTAACCATGTCACTAAATTGCAATCAAGGGGGTTTTTAACAATATTATCAAACTTTGAAATTAACCCATCTGATTCTTTCTCGGGTAGTCTCTGAAAATCTGTAAAGAACATATATTCATGATACAGAGGACCTTATTTCATCCTCTAGGATATTTTTATTTACTTCAATTCTTGCAATATGCATACTCATTTGGATGAATTTACCACAGTAGACAGGAGTAGCTATTTAATTCTGAAACGTGTCATTGATTTTTTTTTTTTTTTTTTTTTTATGGATAGAGTGTGATTTCTAAGTCAAGGGCCATTTTCACAGTTGTAGAATCTTGTTAAAGAGCTATTTTACCTCACAGCAAACACACTTGTCTCTGCTGGTGTGGTCATAGTGCTACCAGACTTAAATTTAGGTCCTGTAGTAGAAAGTAAACATAATCATATTCAAGTGTATAACAGGAACCCCCCAGATATTCCAGGTCAACTAGGCTGGCAATGTCCTGTCTCTTTGGCAATAATGGCCCTCTTACATACATGTCAGGAGAGGTCACTCTTACTGTCACCACAAGTTAAAACATGGTAAACAAAAGATTAGTATATTCTGTTCTGCATAAATCATGCTTTTAAAAAAAAAAAAGTTCAATTTCTTTGTTTTATGTTCAGCTGAGTTGTTAGAGGAAGTGACCAACAGGACATCACACAGCTCATGCTGTGAACCAGATTCACAGAACATTATTCTATGTGTGCCTTTGCAGACAAAGGTGATAACCTAAGGAAGAGGTTTCTGACATGTGCTGTGCTTTCAAAGGAAAGGGAGTATCAAAAAGTTCTTATGAGAATTTCTCCTCCTTGCTTTCCCACTAACAGATTTTTAGCCAAGCATACTGTTTGCTGGATATTTCTCATATATGTTTTATATCATAGATGTTTTAGATAGCATGTAAATCAGCTATTTTTAGCAACTATTGGGGAAGTAGAACTCCTTCCTTTTCCTTCCTCCCCCCATCCCTTCTCCTTGGTAGGAGAAAGGACGGCTTGTCCATTGCTTGTTAAATTCATTCAGGCTGCTAGGCTTGGCTAGTGTCCCTAGACATAATATCTTAATGTCCATATGTTTTTAAGCAATGGCTTGCCTATCTTAATAACATCACTAACTTGATTCATTCTTAGAAATATATGGAGATCAAATATTACAGTAATAGAAAATGGAATTAAAAGCAAGGTGCCAGGACTGTTTCGTTGTTAGCTTAAGGAAGTCCTGGTTTTGTCATTCTTTCTCCTTCTCCCTCCCCTCCCCAACTCACCAGAATTATCAGTGCTGGTTTAGAACAGTACAGGTAGTCCCTTTGTGAGAGACTAATGATCTTTTTGATAATTTTGAAATTTACCGGAACTTAAGTGATTTGTGGATGCATATGAGCATCTGCTGATAAGATCAATCAGTTTTTTTTCCAATGAAGTACACTGTAATTTTATTCAGAGTTTAATCATTATTCCTGTTTTACAAGAATATCAATAAAATGTGTTGTAATGTTTAAATAAAAGGCATTCATAACCAAATCATCAGTGGAAGCGCCTTTAGAAATATGTCAGCTTACATTTTTGCTAGTGACAGGAGCAATCCACTCAAACTGGATGCAAATGGCTAGCAAGTTAGAGTATTTACAAACGCCTTGGATATTTTAACATTCGCACTCTTTCTACCTGCCACAGCAAATTTGAACTAGGTATTCCAGCTGCTGTCAGATCCAAAACTAAGAGTGTCCTTCATCATGAGCACACCTACCAGGAATCCTTGGCAATATATGCCTATCTTTCCTGTGTATTCTCTGCCCTGTAGCTTGCAATTAGTTGACAGAGTAGAAAAGGAAGGACTGAAGGATGATAGAAGTGCTGACGCTTTTCCTTGCCTAGTGGAGTATGAGGGTCTTTAGAGGCAAGCTGGATGTCAAAAATGGAGACAACCCCTCCCTTGCTTAGAAGAAAAAAAAAAAATAAACTCCAAGAGAGGGTGTGCATGTTCAGCTCTGGGCATATAATTGTGTAATAGGCTATATTGATGAGCAACAGCTGGAATTTCAGTGTGGCAGAGGTAATGTAGTACAATGATCAAAAATACGTTTTCTGTCAGTCCTGTCCTGAACCACCACCTTCACCTACACCACTTTGCACTTCATGCAGCCATTCTGGTTAGGCAGTGTTTTCTTCCTTCTTTAAGTAGCAATTATAACAACTTGAAGAATAACATCTAAATTTCTTTTTTTTGTAGTCATAGGGTTCTGAGAGGATCCTTAATTTTTTGGGTTCTGTGAGGATCCCTATTTTCAACCAAAATAAGCTCGACTAAAGTACTTTTGTAAACACTCAAACAATTTTTCTACTTTTGACACATATCAGCAGAACCTTTTGCTGTTTGCAAACTACCATTTAATGAAACATTGGGAAATGTACTACAACATTCATCTAAATGAATCTCTCATGCCTAAATGGGTAATATTGAAACACAAATATTTTTGTGTTTGGGAGAGTTTCCCTCGAGACAAGAATACATAAAATGGAAGCTATGTGAGTAATGAGTGACAGTTTCTTAAAGGTTAATATTTTCTTTAATCTATTTCCATAACAGGAGGAGAGAAGAAAATACTGTGCTAAGCATAAGGTGTGCTTTTGGGATTAGAGAAACAATCTCTGCTAGTATGTATATCTCAGACCATAGGGAACAATACACACACCACAAACACATTTTTATTTCATTTAATCAAATATAGAAGTGTCTTAAATATTTTTCCATGTTATTAAAAGGATTGAGGATTCCTTAGATTTTCTCTTTTTTCTTTTTTTTTAAAAAAGAAAAGTAAAACTGTCCTTAATGCTGGACTAGACTCTGTGATTGTCATGTAAGGTAATGAAACCATTAAATGCACAGTATTAAGAAGAGACGAGATGCAATTAGCCAAGAAATTACTCTGATCTCAGTGACATTTTCAAAAAATCATAATACAATATACATTGCAGGACATGATTGACAGTCTAATCCAGTTTTGATGGAACATAGTCCACATACTGAGAGTAAAGCAGTACACGGCCAGATAAAGCTCACAGCTGTGAATCCCTGATATGTCCTTACAGTCTTGTCACCCAGGAAATTCCTCAGGTTTAAAAGATGATGAAAGTATCGACCATTAATGACAGGATCATCTCCTACCCTGAAATAAAATGTACTAATCCCTTTTGCTAGGTCTATGAATTCCTAATATAAATTATATAAACTGTAGTAATTCATCTCTGTTAGCACAGTTGTGTTTGGAAATAGTACAGCAGTCTTTGCCCTATTTGAAATGCTAGATGAAAGCAAGACATGTTCGTTTAAGCTGCAGCATAAAGTAATTTAACACAGGGGACAGAATAACTTCTGGATAATGAGCAGTAGATATGTAAAAGAAGGAAGTTCTGAAGTTCTAAAGTGGCCTGATGGATTTATGACTGATCTTAGAAAGAGGCCAAAAATGTAAATATAGGAAGTATGGTTAAATGCAGGTGCTTTGTTAGACACTTGTAAGATGATTTAATGATTGAGTCATACAGAATACATGCTCTGACTTCAAAGAGGCATACAATGGTCATTTATGTCTTACAAATAATTTGGATGGTAACCTATCCATCATTTTAAAATACAGTAATGTGGATCATACTGGATTATACTGAAAAGAAAAAAATGTTAAAAATGAATTTGAAGTGACATTAAAAACACATTTGAATTTCTGTAATCCTTTTTTGATAATACATAGGCTGTACATATCTATCAAGCTGGACTTGCAGCCTTGTGCTCTTATGTCATTGACACCTGCAACATCACATAGACAAACAGTCATTGGTGAAGTCAGATAGTTAGCCTTCTAAAGGACTTTCATGGCATCTGCAAATAATACAAAGCACAAAGTTGCACCCTGAATATTTTTCACACAAGTAGTGCCAGTACAAAGCACACAAGGTTATTAAAAGAAATACGGGGGATATATGGCTGTGAAGTAAAAGCATTTGATAAAATGTACTTTTGTTTCATCTGTGTGTGCTGTGCTTTCGCATAGAATTAAAAGTAAATACAGCACAGAGAGAACATTAATAGTACCTACATTTTCAAAACCTGTGTATATTGTAGAGGTAACTGTTAAAAAGTATTCTGTGTTCCGTAGTCTCTTTGTATTCTGAATCTGGTGTTAGTCTGCAATGGAAATCATTGTATTGCACACACACACAAAGCAAAGCCTAATGTTATTCAGTGCTCCGAGAACACTTTAGGAAGCAGAACAAGGGAGAGTCAATTCTTTTATGTCTGACTAGCATCGCTTTTGCCAGTTATGTTCAGAATCATTGTAGTAAGATCAAAAGCTAACAGTATACATAAGTTCCCACAACTTGTGGGATTAAAGACATCCCACAGGTATGATGGGTTACAAGTGATTCAAACTCTTCAAATTTCAGTAGGTTTCAGCATAGCTGGAAATATGAGCCAAACCACAACTGATTGTATGCCATTCTGAAATTGCCTCAAAGAACCCAAAAAAACCCCCCAAAAGCAGCAGAGGTCTATTTTGTATTAGTCGTTTGCAATGTTCAAATACAAATTTGATAGATAATGTCAGACCAAAAAACAGAAGTCAACTTTGAACATCTACCCTAGCTTACATGTGAGAAGATGAATAAAGGATTATGCCACTTTATGAGTCAGACTTAAAGATATACTACATGTCCATCCTAAGGACTTGATTTATTCAGGATGGGTGGTACTAGTGATGAATATGACTTGGTTTGTAAGAAGCTTATGTTAAATTCAGGTTTTTATTTATGTGGGGTTTTTTAAAACTTACTAAAAATTGAAATTTAACACTAAATTCTGTTTAAAAGATGTTTGAATCCCACATAGCCTCTGGATAATTTTCTTTTGTCTATGTACTATTTATACCACTCAACATAGACATATTTTTTTTGATCTTATCTAACCAGGTCTTGAACATTTGGAAATGCTATTGACATACGGTAGAATTAGAAAGCACAAAATGTAGCATTTGATGACAAGATTTTCTTGCAATAGTGTACGTACAAGAATACAGTTTAGATTACTATCATAGCTAATAAATTGCAATGCTGATAAGAAAACACAAGAAAGAGAATGCTTCCTAAATTAGCAGCTTGAAACTGGCAACGTGACAAGTACCTTTGATTTCACTAAATTTGGTAGTAAACAAGAGCTCTCAGCCACTCCTAGAAGGAGCTCTGCACCCTGCAGCATCTGATCCTAAGCCAGAAATATTGTAAGAATTTAGGAAAGTGTATTATAAAGCAGGGCTGCTTCTACTGCTGCACAGTATCTTCCATAAGCCTTCCACGATTTATTTCTTAAAACTCAGTGAGGCCTCCTCAGGGAAGATTTTTCCATTCCTTTTCCAAGTCAGATACTGTGCGATCTTTACTTACTGCTGTAAATTAGCTTTGAATGTATCTTGCCTACACAGCCTCATGTCACTAGGTTCTGTCTTTCCTCTTTTTAAAAAATGGAAAAAAAATATGAAGTAGATTCCATTCAAAGTCAGGTACAAAGGAAAGAACACCTGTTTTTCAAGGGCTAATTTGTTCTCATAATATGAGTTATCCCAAGTAGAGATGCAGAGGAATGAACAAGAATATTTTGTGGGTTTGTATAGCAAGTATTTTTACATTCAACAACAGTACAGTTGTATTCTTTGTTTTTTAAGTATGACTGTCTTTATTTGAGGTAACTGAAGATTATTGGCCCAAATTGTTTCAAATTGGTTTTGATTACCTATGCTCTAATCTTTAGATGAACAGAAACTCAGAACTGCCTTTTCCTTTTCCCATGTGCACAATGTGATCATGCGTTTCTATTTTTATTATTACTTGGGAAATATAATAAAAGAAGATGGCTTCAATTTTAACTGTTTTAAAAGTAAACAAATATGTTGAGCTTTTTAAAAATAACAAATACATTGACATTTTTGGATGTCTTCCTAGGTTTCAGTACTTTGCCATTTATATTCAATTTTTAGGCAATCAGCTTCAATTTTGGCATAGTAATTTATTAGAGAACCCAGATTCCTTTGAGAAAAATCAAAACTGATGATTCCAGGCTCAACATGAGAGTATAATGCAAATGCTCTTTGCTGTGTGAACGTTTAAAGGGAGTGAAGAGGAAGATGCCACTGAAAAGAAAATGAATACTTTAGTAGGTAATGTGCTAACTGTATAAACTTTGCTCTTCATATTCTTCTCAGGGATCTTAAATACATATAAAACTATACAATGCTTAAAATCCTAAGTTTTTTAAAAGTAGAATTGTAGACACTGAAAGTTAATATCATTTTGCATGTTTCATTCTAGCATCAGCTGCACTAGTCTGCACTGTCTTTTGTGTTATTCTGCTTTTATAAGATGAAGAGGGTCATCATCTGTCATTAATTCTGGGGCAAACTCACAATAACAATAACAAAAGGCATTATTTTTTTTTGTGATTTTTAAAAGACCTAAATTTCTGTTATTAATAGTCTATCTATAAAGAAGATTATAGATGCTGCTGCTGCCAGTGGTGAAGTGACTGAATTTGCTCTAAGGCTAAATATAGGATGATGAGAAATGTTCTTTATACTTCATTCAGAAGGTCCTGCACAATGCTTCTATTTGGCCCAAACTCCGAAGTAACTCCCTACAAATGTTATTATTTTGCTTAAAAAAAAAAAAAGAAATAAAATAAAATAATAAAAAAAAAAACTCCACTGAGGTTAATGTATTCTGACCTGTCAAAGACAGTAGATAAATTACTACACAGACTTGTTGATGTTATATTCAAGGGGGAAAAAGACTACTGGTGGTCTCTAGCCAACACTAGGTAATAATAGTTCACAGTCTATAGTGCTTTATATTTTCAAAGCTCTGTACAGCCATATAAAAAGCATCAGAAAAATATGAAAGAATAAAACACAAAACACTCCAGTCTAAAAGGATTCTGTGTGCTTTTACAATTAAAAGAGAACCTTCATGCTGGTTTTGGAGCATACATGGTGGGGCGGGAGGGGCGGAGGAGGGAAGAGAAGCCTTGTTCACTTAAAAGCGATATTAAATATTTTTCAAGATTTGAAACCACTTTTTGACAGATCTGTTATGGTTAATTAATTACTTTCATTTGCTTTAAGTTATATACTTGAAGATGAATAGTGCATGATAACAAGGCTAGACTGTGTGAGGAAGACCTTTGGTAGGCTATACAGTGTGCTGCCTCATTACAGAGCTAGCTATCTGCAGGAAGCCTGACATTGAAAGGTACCGCACATCCCATAACACCCTCCCTTAACTGTGATGATTGTAGCTTCTTCCTAAAAGTGATGATTAGGAGAGAGAAAAGCAAAACTGAATGCTGAATGAATATTTCATGTAAATGTAAGCAGGCACTTACTGGACGTAGACCTTGATTGATGCTAGAGTGCCTCTAAATGCCTTGACATTGAAGGGTTTAGACTCCCCTTTCCACAATGACTTGCTTCAAGAGCTGCAGTTAATAGTGGAATATAGCTGTATTTAGCTGAAGAGCACTTTATTACCAGCTGATATTAAACAAGACCACAGGCCTTAGGTTTGAGCAAGTGAATCTAGATAAGTTAGTGTATATCTAAATGAGATAAGGTAGTTAAGGTTTCTTCTCCCTTTGCCTCCCCTTCTCAAGCTCAGTTGCTTGCATCACTTCTAAATTCCTTCCTATGCTGAAGTGAATGAGCAACACACAAGAGGAATTAGCTATAAATTGTTTTACAATACCTCTGTTCAACAAAGCACCAAATGGAAATGTCTAAACAATCTCTTACAAGGAGGCAAGTGTTTTTAAAAGGTACTAAAATGAATATAATTATTCAGAATTTAAAAGGCTAGAATCTTAATATATTTCCCAATAAACATTTCAATCTATCATTAAAACATTGATCCAAAAGAAAAACATCTACTCTTTCAATGATTGATTTCTCTTTTATTTTTATAAGGATGGAAATATTTGTATGCATGTGCTAAGAATCTGTCATACTTTTGAACTGACCTCTTGAAAAGAGAGTGGCCTTTAATGCATGGCTTTAAATGGACTAGTAATGCATGCAAGTAGTTTAGAAGCAGAAATCAGCATTGCAAAGGAATCGTCTTTCAAAATCAGTTAAATGAATGATATTTTGAAAGTCAACACAAAGATGTTTCATAGTAAGAATGAGATGATGGTCATAATAAGTGTTTTCCACATTTTATTAGCAGCTCTGTGACTTCCATGCACTTTCATCAGAATTACAGACTGCACTTCCCAAATGCTTATTTTTTAAGCATGATATAATAAAATGTCCAATTTTGAGCTATGTTGCATTTAGGTAGAAATTTGAATTGATGTGGTAGTGAAGGAAGTGGAATGATTCCTCACCATAAGTAGAAATAAGCAGAATATACCCACATACCAAGTGTGTTTGACAACTTTTTGTACCTACTGATATAATTTGCCCTTGAAATTTATATAAATAAGACTCCATCTCAGCCACTAGCTGTCTTTAGTTGCAAATCTCAAAACAAAATACTGAGAGTGAAAAGATAAAATAAGCAGAGTTACACTCCCCATGGGAGTGGGAAGGTTACAACCAGTGTGAGCCACCTCTCTTGCCATTCCAGGGATTTGTGAGTAGTTTTGTAGTAGCATTCCACATATCTCTGAAAGAGGAATAGGAACTGTGCATCCATATGGCTTCCTCCTCTGTGTCTTCAGGTTTCTAATATTTTACACATCAGAAAGATATTTTATTTCTTTTTGTACCACCTATCTCAAATCCAGCACACTGTACATAAGAAGACTCTGGCATCACCTTTTCCATCCCCACACAGGTTTCTTCAGATGTTTCAAGGGCTGAACTGGTCCTCCCCAAGCTACCATGTAGGTGTGTGTTCTTAAAACTCTACTCCAGTGCGGGGCTTCCAGTAAGAGGATTCCTCGGGCAGTTTGAGCTGGGAATCGGCTACGCCAGTTTTGCACATTATTATCACAAATACTTGAGTGAATTTTCCATAGATTTTTTCCAGCAAATTACTAATTATACCAGCAGAAGAAAAAAAATATCTTTTTACTTTTTTTTTTTAGTCATTACAGCATGTCATCTTCTTTGCTCTAGACTCGGATACTTTCACTTAACTTGTGTTTTGCCAAGAAATGTCCATTAACTAAAAATAAAACAGAATTTAAAATATATTTTAATTTTTCTTTTTCTTGTGACACACTGTAAAAAATAAAGCAAAAATGAAATAAGGTTTATTCTAAAGGAACCTGTTGCACTTTGGCTGTTTATAGGATAATAGGCTACATGTAAATGGAGAGTTGTTGCTGCCTCCATCATACAGATCACATTTAATAAGCTTTCATGTGAAACGAAGGGCCTAGTTTCATTTCCTGTTGAAGTCAGCAAGACCTTTAGCTATTGACTCTAGCAGCAAGTGGATTAAGCCTAATATATTTTCCAGTTTCCTATATATTTGTTTCTTACTTTAGGAGTTTATGTATTGAGTAAAGCATAATGTGGAAAGAAGTGCATGGTGGCTCTAAAGGAAAATTGTGGAAGCTGACACATGGACCACTGCAATGTGATTTCATTTTTTCCAATAATACATTAAAATTCCTGCTAACTGTGTGTTAGTTAATAAGGTTCTGAGCACTTTCCAGCTGTGAATAGTCTTTATGTGCTTGCTTATGCTCATGATTGATTTTGAGCGTTACTGAGTTGGCCATACATTCTAAGAACATTAAAGCCCATATGCACTCTTAAGCCCAAATGAAAATTTCATATGATGCTGAAGTTAAGCTTGTGCAGGTAGATCATGGCCATAGAGTGAACTAGCAGAGCAAAAGTGAGCTTCAGTAATGTTGCAGTCCTGCTTGTTTCTAAAGTGGTGTAATCAGCCGGTATTATGCACTAGAGACAGG
This sequence comes from Nycticryphes semicollaris, assembly GCA_013400055.1. Taxonomy (NCBI): domain Eukaryota; kingdom Metazoa; phylum Chordata; class Aves; order Charadriiformes; family Rostratulidae; genus Nycticryphes; species Nycticryphes semicollaris. The sequence goes on along the minus strand of VXBJ01004569.1, from coordinate 1,045,872 downwards.
GAAGACAAGACCAGGAATACAAAACTGCATAGGGGAACTTGAAAAAAGACAAGTGAATGAATGCTGGATGCCTTCATTATTAAAAATAAACACAGATTTAATCTTAATATTTTGTAGTCAGTCATACATGTGACTTTAAGAACTGTAAACTTGGACTTACATCTCTGTGCATTAAAACTAATGTTCTAATCACCTATGGATGCAGCCTGCTTCCATGTCTCTTGAGTGTGAAGTCACTCCACTACCTGCTGGAACTACAGTAGATGGTTATTCAGGCAAGAGCAGTAGGATTTTGATGCCACGGTTAGATATTTATGAAACGGCATGCATTGAATTTTATCTCAGTATTATAGATCAATTTTCAGGACAGAGTTCCTAACAGTGTATTCATAGGCTGGGTACAAAACCAATTTTATCTGCTTCAGTGGTGTGTGAACTGTATAAGGAAAGACATCTCTTTACTCTCTGATAGCTTATCTTCCCCGGTGACCATTTATGCGTGCTCTTGTAAATATACATATTTTACAGAAAAATCTCTTTAAACTATCCTTTGAGATGACCTTGAAATAGGAGCATTTAAATCTTCCAGGAAATTAACAGCAAAGTCTGTTTTGATAATGATTGGTAGGGTGGGAAGTGCCACTCAAAGCAGAAGTAATAATCAGTGCAGCAAGCTATTTAATAGTACAGGTTTGCTCAAGTAAGTTTTTTACAAGGAAATACACAAAAAAAAAAATATGCTCACTCTTCCTGCCCTGAAAAATTTCTTAGGAAGTGGGAAATCTTTGGAAAAACATTGTTTGGCAAAGTGGGGTTATTGTTTAAAAATATTTGAAGTAAACAATGGGAAACAATATAACATAACCACTATGGTTTTTGTCCTGCTGAGCACATAAATACTGACTAAATTTGGTTGATATCAGTAGAGAAATAATGATGCTTTTCCAAGTGATACACTGAAAGCATAAAAAATTTTAACAAGGCAACAGGAGGAATTGCTTATTATATCTTAGCGTGTAGTTTATTATTTTTATTTTCATTTCCTTTCCCTTTTTTCTATTTGTTTTCCTGCTTCTCCACCAATCCAAGCTTCTTACAGATACATCTTTCCAATTAAAATTTTAGGTCCATATATTGTAAATATGTATGTGGAGTGAATATCGATATCCACTCATATCCACTGCCTTAGCTTATACACAAATCCAAATATCCTCCTTTTATCTATACATAAACAGGCTTATAACTCCATGTCCAAATTCCCTCACACAGATGCATGCACTATACAAATAGTCTTCTTTATATATGTCTTCAGGCATATGCACTTTTGTCCCTAACAAACACATGCTTTCCATGCGCACGTGCACATTTCACAGAGCACACTTTCCTGTGTTCCTCGCCAGCCCACATCAAATGCCTCTATTTGCTTTTCCTCATGCTGTCTCTGAAAAGATGCCTGTATAAAAATTCCCTCCTTGCATTATGCCTATAGCCTGTACTATACATAGATTCATTTTCTATACACAAGCACACACTGTCCTTGTAGCATTCATTATGTACATATGAAAACTTGTGTAGTAGCAGCTTGATTAACCATGAGCTGTTAGTAAAATTTTCTATATAAAACTTTGAAACACACCTCTATAATGATACTACAAGGTATTCCCTTTTAACTTCATTGGCAGCATCAAACAGTTTTCCAAATGCTCAGGAAAGAAACTAGCAGATCAGGTGACACGGTGGTAGTTTATTTGAGTTTTGCTCATTGAGACTGTTACTGTGAATTTTACTCATTCTTAGCACTTATGAAAATGTCAGGAATCAAAGACAGGTGTTTTTTTCTGGACACCAATATAAGGTATTGAGCAGTGACTCTGGGACAGATTCCCAGACAGAAGCAGAGAAATATTGCCTGGAGGTGTGGAGGAGGCAGAAGCTCAGCAGGAATTCAAAGTGGCAAAAGATGCCAGGAATATCAAGAAAGGCATCAGTATGTCAGCAGCAAGCAGAAGTGCAAGAAAGGAGTGGGTCCTCTACTGACCAAGTTAGTGTGAGGTGATGGGTTAGTTAAATATGACACAGAAAAGGCTGAGATACTAAATGCTTTCTGTGCCTTGGTGTTCAAAGGTAAAGTTAGCCCCTAAGTCTCAGTGCCAAGAATCAACAGCAAAGGAAATGGTGAACTACTGAGTGAAGGGGAGAGTCAAGAACACTCTGTACATGTTGGACATATGTAAGTCTATGGGATCTGGTGGGATGGGTCTGAGGGTCCTAAGACGGTTGGCTGACAGCACTGCAGTTACTGTTTCATCTTTGAAAGATCATGGTGATCAGAGATATCAGATGAGGGAGACTCAGGAGATCCTGAACGTGACTGCAAAAGCGTAAATATATATCCACCTCCCAGAAAGAAGACCTGGAAAACTACAGATCAGTCAACCTCAAGTCAGCCCCTGAACAACGTATGGAATGAGCCCTCATGGAAGCTGTTGCCATGACCATGAAAGACAACAAAGTGACTGGGAAGAGACAATACGGGTTTACCAATGTTAAATGCTTGACAAACTTATTGCTGTCTGTGATGAAACAATTCGCCCAGTGGATGCGGACAGAGCAGTGGTTGTCATCTGATTTCATTATAGCAACATATTTGACACAGTGTCCTATAATTCACTTAGGAAATTACACTATAAAATAGATCCTAGTCTATATGGACAACAACTATCAACAAAGAGAGAGTGGTAAAAAAGAGTTAAAAAAAGGAAGACAATAAAATCCATGGGTTTTTCTCAGATATATCATCACTAACATATTATACGTACCTAAATAATTTATTCTTTTCCAATTTTTTTTAAATTATTTTTATGAAAATATTTTGGGGGTTTTTGTGCTATTTGTGAATATAGATGCTACAGGATTTAATAGCCAGCAAAAAAAGGTTGGGGGGAAGTAGTCTGTGTGACAAGGGACTCAGGTGCAAGTTCTTGTGCCAAATCAGTCAGAACAGGGACTTTTACTTCTATATGGTGTACATTAATTACATTTAGAATTGTTTAGCTCAGAAATAATAAGATTCTATTTCAATTGTGTTCTGACTGCAATAATTTCACATGAAAGGTAATGATAGACCCTTCTCAAAGGCTAGGCAAACAGCAAACCTACTGTGAAAAAAAGATACAAAGGGAAAAAAAGTTTAAACTATGATGTCTGTGCTGCATTGACTTATTCAATTACAAATACTCATTTCTACAGATCATGCTTCTACTCTCCAAAATATTTATTAAAATCTTCTCTCTTACTCTCTTGTCACTTATGTCACTGTTTCTTCAAACTCCAGGAGTAATATCCTCGCTTCGGCTGTATCAGTGACAAAACTCGTTGACCTTCAATGAAGTAAGAATTTTAGCTCTGTTGGGTCCAATTATTTTAAATTGGACTCTATAAGCTTTCAAGATGTTTTCACGCTGATCTCAGAGTAGGATTACATTGTGTAAAGAGTAGAATTTGGATCAGTCAGCCTAATTTAAAAAAACTTAAGGACTAAATCTGGGAGCCACATCTAAACAAAGATTGAGTGACTCTAGATGTAACCACTGTGAATGAGAGTGTTTTACCCCTAGAACTAAATTCTGAAATATTTTATATTTATAATAATAATGAAAGTCCATATTTAGAAAGTCTGTGGCCTCTGTGAAAATTATTATATATGCATAACTAAAATGAATGAACATAGTTTTAAAGTATAACGAAAATACTGCTTTTTGACATCTCCATTTTCAGATGGCATCAACAAATATTCAGGTATAGAGGCAGAACAGGTTTTGTTCATTAACAGTTCCATGGATTATCACAGGCTAACTGCCATTGCTATGTTATTTGGAAATTTGTTTTTAATCCAGCAGCACCATATTGCTAATGATTGAAACATCTACCCGAAGCATCTTTTCTAACAGCAGAGAAATGCCATGGAATTGATTTTAATTAGCCTTTGGAAAAAAAAAAATTATGTAGAATTCAAAATCCATTGTTCCAGTCATATGCCAGCCAAGCTGTGTAAGAGGTTTATACAGTTAACTGGACATTAGGGACTCATGTCTGTGTTCAGAAATGTGCTAACCATTTAATAGAAAAATGTAAGGGATATGTTCACTAGGACATCTATCTAGGTAACAATTTAATTATGTTTATATTTGTAACTGAGAAACAGACAAAAACAGAGGCCAAATTCTCATCTCCAGAGCAAAGTTCAAAAGGACTACAGAGACTCTTTTAGAGGTGAAGAACATGTGTTTACATCAAATGTTAAATATGCCTGCATCAATGCATGTGAGAATTTTACTGAAATATGGTTGTGATGTTCTTAAAATAAGGTCCGTTTTCTGCTGAAAAATACAAATCACAACACAAGTTGTTGACTGATATTCCATGCCAGATCTTAGGAAGCCAAAGCCAGATACTTTCATGTATTTTAAATTTTGTTAGTAGTCTATGAGGATGTCAAGTAAATATCCATAAAAATGCTTTCTTTGGCTAAATGATGTGGGTTTAGGCACTAAAATGTTGACATCACAAGCTGCACAGGCACCAACTTTCCTTGCTGACCTACAGGTGTTTGGATAATCTGACCACAGACAGTATAGCATAAAGAATTCTGACATATGTAGCTGAGATTACAAAATTTTAGGTTTCTGAGTACAGATTTCAAAAAACTCTGAAATTTCATTTTGAAAATACAATAGAGTATAAGTGTTGAAATGAAGAAAATGTTACAAATTGAAATAAGAATGCCAATTCACTACTGTTTTTTTATTGTCATTGTTTTGTAAGATAACACTGAAGCACTTATTAAATTTATTGCAGTCATGTTTAAACACTTATTTCCACTTTTGGCGGCTCTGGTTTCATTTTTTCTGCATTCTCTCCAAAAGTGTCTTGCTGGAGGTACATGGAAGATTTACTTTAGGTACCCAAAGCTGTCTGTCTGAGTTCAAGACTTATGCTTTTTAACCGTAGTTCATGATAATCAAAGTCAAGTATGTAGGAATTCTGTTTTGTGATCTGGTGAAAAAAATTAAACAGGGACAGAACGTGAGTAAGAAAGAGAAGGCGCAGCTAGAGGCTAAAATTGCCACCTGCTATACTGAAGACCCAAGTATTTTAATAGGCCTTTTCTAATGGTAGGTCCTTCTCACCTGGAAAGGCAATTCCATACTGGGACTAAGAAAAGCAGGTTTTAGTTTTGATGAATCATAGCTTTTCCAACTCTCCCAGGCCAGTCAAGTCACTAGGTCAGCAACGATGATATTTCTCATTTGTCTTAAATCTGGCTGGAAGGGATTTCTCAAAGTCACCTAATCTAACCTCTGACTCAAAGCAAGGCGAACTTCAAAGTTAGATGAGATGATTGTTCAGAGCCTTTTGTGGTAAGGTTTTGAATAATCTCAAGGATGGGGCTTGCTGATCCCCCCTGTACAACCTCTTCCAGTGCTAAATTTCTTTCACTGAGGGTTTGGTTGTGTATTCCTGATATCCAGTCTGAATTCCTCTTGCTGCTGCTTCCAGTTGTTGTGATTTATTTTTCCATGCACACGTCTGAGAAGAGTTTTTCTCCCTCTTCTCCATAACCTGCCTTCAGGTACCAAAGACTGCAAACAGAATGCCATCAGCATTCTTGCCTGCATACTGAATAAACCTGATTCCCTCAGCTTCTATCTATATCTATACAAATCATGTATATGTGTTTGTGTATCATGTATTTAGTCCCATACCTATCTTAGTGCCTTTCTGCAGGACTGTCTCCAGTTTCTCACTCTCAAGGGAATGAAGCAGGACACTGCACCCCAGGTGCAGCCTCACAGGTGCCAGGCAGGACGGAATTATCCTTTCCTTTGGTCCACTGCCTACAGTCTTGCCAAGGAAAACCTGTCGGTGGCAATTGGTATTACTTCAACGGTGTGTCCCTGTCTCATGTCCAAGTTGCTGTCCTTCAGGGCGCCTAGACTGCAAACCTACTGTGTTGCCCATCAGTCCATAGCCTGTGCTGTTGGATGGCATTATTCCATCTCAGAAAAAATTTTGCATTTGTCTTCCTCTTCTTTATATGACTGCAAAAGTCTTCAGTGAAGGATTCTTCCTTAATTTTCCCATTTTTTTTCTTTAAACAGTTCTAGAATATTCTTGAATTGAGATAGCATCACAGAGCCATATGGACTTAACACTTAAAAATATTCAGAGCAAGTACGTCACTCCTTTTTCTACAAACTTTGACACGAATAGTCTTCCTATCTTTTCGGTATTTTATCTAATAAAGCTTTAAAGGAATGGATGAAATAGAAACAATAACTGATTTCATATCTATCCAGTCTTTTTTGCTCTTTTCATAGTTAAAGCTGCCCTCTTACAAAGGCATTTCATCCAATATTCCACTCAAGGGGAGCCCTTTTAAATATAACACAGTCAGGCAGCTGCTATCTTAAAATGCGAGTTTTAAAACCATCTGCTATCAGTGACATCTGCCCATGTTCCAATTGGTAAGTGCTTTTCATTTTTTTCCTGGAATGATGCTGCTTTCTCTCACCTATTTCAGAAATATCATACAAGCCTGGAAATATTAGAAAAGTTTCCCCTTCATTTCTATAGCAAGCCCATAGAAACCCGTGGATAATGTCACTGTTTGGCAGCTGGCTTTGCATATTTACATATATATGGCTGGTTGGATTTTCTTTTCAGTGTTAATTTGAAAAGGAATTCAGAGGATTGTTATGCAGAACTTTGGTACTAGTTTAATTTAAATTTTTGAAGCAAAATAAAATAGCTATCTATCAAGACATTTCTGTTAGGCAGATTTTTTCTTACAGCAAAAGTGACCATCTTGGTAAGAGTCAATAAATGAGGTTGCAGTTCATTCCATGCAGCCTCTTTGGAAACAGCCTTGTTACACGGATGAAATTGAGATGCATTTTGGACACAAACCTCCTTTTGAGAACAACTAGTGAACTGCTTTTCCAGTGTTGCACTGCACTGTAATACAGGGCAAAATACATTTATATCACAAGACTTCTATCAGTATGATCTCTCAGAGTTTGCAGAATCTATGTAGCCCAACAATGTTAGTGTTTAAAAAAAAGCATAAATCACTGAAAGCAGGAAGGGAAGAAATATTCTCAAATTTTGTAGGACAGTGTATATCCACAGTTGTATTATAAGGAAAAAAAAAAAGGAACCAAAAGCAGTGAAAAAACAATATCTTCTTTTGGATTGCACTAATGGTGATGGTTCACAAACTTTTGTGTCCTATGATGACTGCTTTGCCTTTGAAGCATTTTACCTTACAAAAGAGCTGAGAAATAAAACTGCAAATCAGTATTTCAGACAGCAAGGATGACCAAGAACTATGATGCCAACATCTGCCCAAGCTGCTTGTGAAAAACATCTGGAAGGTTTACTGGCCTATATCATATTTTCAAGATTCAGTTCTCCAATTTACGCTACCAATTTAAGAACTTTTTAAAAACTGTTTGTTACTTTGCAAATTGAAGTTAAAAGCCAATATATTCTTCCCAATTTTCACCAGTGTGTCTTACTTCACGTTGCAAATACCGCAATGAGGTGAGTACATAAACATTTTCAAAAAGAAACTGTTTCTGCCTAAATTTAGACCTTAAAAGGACCCTTGATTATTTTACATTATATAACAAATTACAACTTCTACTTTGTTGACCTGACAAAGGTAAATTATGATCAAGTCCAGAAAAGAAGAATTCATAGCAGGAAAGATGAAAGACCCCTGAGTGGGAGAAGTACTAATGGTCTTTACAGTAATGCACCATCAAGAAACTTAATTCCAGAGAGCTTTCCACAATTCTTTTAATATTTCTTTTTCTTTATCTTAGCATAATACCTGACTTGACAACAGAAATGTCAACAGTTAGGGCTCTATTCTTCAAATCGTCATGCTCTATTAACGCTGTTTTTTCTGTGGGATTTACCCTGTCAAAGAAGGAATCACCAAGGAGTAAGGTCTATGGTTGTCTTATTCACTAAATCCCTCTTCTCAGTGATGCACAAATGACTAAGTACTTTTGATATCACTGCAGGACAGAAAGTTAAAACAGGTCAGTCTCAGGTTAGGGAGATAGGAAGTTTGTCCTGCACATGCCAGATGTTTTACATGCAAAAGAAACACAAAAATCTCAGGTGTTTTTAAAAAAAAAACAACAAAACTCTCAAGGACTAAGTGCATAAGGGCAGCTTTTCCTGCCATCATCTCATTTAAGGAGATTTGGCAACGTGCGATGGTACACTACAAAATTACACACACACATGTGTATTACCTGTACTTCTGATGTACGCTGGCATGAGCATTGACCTTTCACTGGGCTTTGCTAGTTTTCTTCACTGTGCACAGACACAAGGTGGGCCTGAGTCATAAGAAGGCAATAAGATGAGACCCATTAATATATCACTGTTGAGGCCATTGGCCAGGGGGTTCCTGCACATGTGCACCACCTCTGCATTTACACACAGTTACAGACCTTACCTGTGTGCACTGTATAGCTTACAGGAGCCCTGCTATGACACCATACTACTGTGGGCTATTCGAGCAATAATAATGTGAGGGCTGAGGTTCAGCAGCTTAGGCGTTGGAGTTTGAAAGGATGGAGGGAGGTTGTTTTTGCTGGTAAGATGAAATCATCTCCCCTTTTGTTATGCCCTGCACCTCCAGCATTCAGACTGGCTACCCAGATTGAGAACTCCATTTGCTCCACAATGTACATAGTCTGTGGGGAAAAAAATTGCAGTACAAGTACAAGTCAAATTAGGAATGTTGTCATTTGACTGAATCATATGGCATCATGTTTGGATGGATCATCTTGCACTGCCACAAATAATTATCATCAGTATTTATGAATGTGAGAAAGAATGGGAAATGCAGATATGAACATGTGGGGTAATACCTGTGTGTGAGCAGCTACATATGAAGATTACTTTCTTTGATTTTTCTAGTAATTATTTACAGCTATACTTTGTCCTGTAAAAAGAGGACATGTTAGAGTGAGAATAGCACCTACTTAAAAGCCTTTCCATTTCAATTTGTTTAATTTTCCATCCTTCAAAATATTCCTTCTCCTTACGAATATATTTTCCTGCTAGAATCTAGGATTTAATAGCTACAAGGAGACTTTAGAGATGAATTTTTGGCCACCTAATTTGCCCAACAAACTAGTGGTAAGATTCTCTTTCTTACATTGGTTTTATACTGGAAAAACGTTGAGCAACAATCAAATAAAGTGCTTTCTGTTCTGTACAAGTAAGAAGCAAATTGGACCAGCTATTTAGATGCTAAGATACATCTTAAGGAGAATATATTGGAATAAATGGAGAGATTTTTAATAAGGGAAGAGGGGGTGCACTTAATAGAAAGAGCATATATAGAGACCCTGACTGTGGCTAATGTGCATAAAAAATTCAGCCTGTCAGATCCTCACTTTTCTAATTCAGTAATCTAAATAATTTATTTGACATTTTAGCTCAAGATGACCTTTCTTGGGAAAAAATTACTGTTTTAAACTTTTAGCAAGTGCAACCACTGCAGAGGATTGCTGTTGAAGTCTGCATTTTCCCAAACGAGTAAAGGTTAATCTTGTACAGTTCAAACACATTTCTGACCCTTTTAAACAAGTTCACAAAAAGTCATTTAATTTTTTTTAATATAATTTCAATTATATTGCAATATTTGTGTTAAACGAGCTTCCTCCCCTCCTCCCCTTTTATTTCTGTTGCTCGGAAGCCATTTCCCATGTGTTCAGATGGATTTAGGCAAAAGGCTTGTTTTGAATGAGTAAAGGTACCATTCTGCCAAATGTTACTTATAAGGAAAATTCCATAAATCAAGTGAAAATACATGGTAGATTAATAGGTGAGTAGGTTAAAACAGCCACTAGTAATAGCAAGAAAATGACTGTCCAGAGGTTCACAGTTCCCAGATTGGTCACTTGACTGAAGTAATCAGCCTCAGAGCTATGCCACAAAAAATGATCATGTCTGTCCCTGGTTTCTCTTCCTCTAACTAAACAATCCCATATTTTGCAGAGGGCATTTCAGTGGTTCTACTAAAGGACATTTAGTGTAATTTTACTTTGCTATTTCTGATAATTTATCTAACTTTCCGACAGGTCACTAAAAAAATCTTTCAATGTAAGGATTAATATACCCCCAATTGTACATAATAAAAGCTATAATTCTCTCAGGGTGTTCAGGTGACTTTATAGGGGTACATTATTTATTATTGAAAATGTGAATTTGCTAGAATGGCTGAAATATCACAAAGGTTGCAGAGTCTGTGCAAAAGCTGCAGTGCAGCTGCCAGCTATGAGAGGACCTAAGTAACTAGCTATAAAAGAAATAGATGACCAGCCATACTTAAGCCACTCCTGAGACAAAAATGCAGAGTCTAGTGTTGGCTTCAAATAGGATCTTTTCCCCATGTTATTTCCACCGCCCCACCCCACCACCCCCCAATTTGCATTATTTGTTTGATTCCAGATCATCATATTACTCATATTGATGTGCAGTTGGAAGAACTTCAGCGTAGTCAGTATGAAGCCAGTGTAAATTGAATGTAAGAGGAGAAGCCATACACTTGTCTCTCCTGTGATATTTCCTCCTTGTGCCTCCACTGATGTCAGTTAGTGCTTTCTCTTCTGACATAACAGTGGGGGTTTGATCTGATACGCCTGCACGTACCAGTCAAAACCTGTTACAAAAACAGGGAGCTGAATGATCAGTGAGGCTTATGCTCCTAAAGTATTTTGGCACTTTTAGAATCCAGCATAAGTGCAATCAGCCCCTTGAAGGCTTTCAGAATTATTTACTCTTAATTAAGAGTAGTGGGACTATTTAGCTTGCAGCTAGTGTTAGAATTGCTTATGCAATTTATTTTGCAAGACTTTATTAGACCAGGTGTGGAAAAGTGTATTACTTCCAGGGACCGCTTGTCACTAGAAGTGGCACGGCTGTTCTTGTCCCACCACAGGACTAAAACTGGGGAATGCTTCCCCTGTTGGAACCTAGCAAAAGCATGGAAATCCAGCCTGCGTTGCTCTTCTCCACATCCCCGTAGCTGGGAGTACTGGGCAAAAGCATCCAAACACAGTACAGGGTGAGTTTATAATAGCTTTAACAGACTCATTATCTCTTAGAACGTGGCTCCTAAATGTATTACAGTTGCTCCATTAACCAGTAAAACTCATGTGGGAGCTACCCACATTCACTTAAGGCATGTCCACTGCTTATTTCAGGGCATCCAGATTTACAGGAAATGCTCTGGAGTTCCTGGATAAGCAGGATTTTGTGCATTGCTTGGGTGTTTTTTATATCTGAAATGCTTTTTGCAGCCCTCAGCCTTCTCAAGCAGGTGATCAGAGAGCACAGCGTTGTGCAATGAAACACTGCAGGGCTGTAGTTTGTGTAATTAATAAGGTTGCCCCATATTTGTGAGATGTGGATGGATTTCACTATATGCAAAATGTAAAATGTCATGACAAAACAGGAGTAATAAAGTTCATAACAGTATTAGACTCCACTCTCCACTGTTAAACTTCTTCAATAGAGAAAAGCTTCCGTTTTGTAGTTCTTTTTTGTCTAAATACTATAAGCCAAGATGTTACAAAATACTGCTTTGGGTACTTCAAATTTTATTATTCAGTCTGCAAACTGTTAAAAAAGGGTTGATTTTGAGTAAATTAAATTGGACTAATAGGATTAAATTGAGAATTCAAAACTGGATGTGTTGAAAATGTGAACTATTACTAACAGGGAAAAATGCTTTCAGCACTTTACTGGGTAAAGCTAACAAAAGGGAATTGCAAGCAATAAACTGCATACACTGCCATATGAATTTTATAGCTATTTGGCGTGATTGCAAAGTTAGTGGCTGGATGAAAAACCACTGGTATACTAACACTTGGGCAAGAGGAATCCTGCTCCCTTGACAAAAATGGCCTGACAGCAATGTCATTGATTACTAGTTACTAGTCCTGGTTACTCGTCCTGGTAAACTTGTACTGATTTTGCATCTTTATTTCTACTTTCACCCTATGAGCTATATTATATGATAAGAGAGATGGAATTTGTAGAGAGTCAAAGGATTACTTCATACACCAATGGATAGTACTATATGATATCACAAGTCTCATTGAGATTTAGAGTTAAGTGTTCATAACTAAACAGTAAGGACAAGATTTACCTCTGAAATTATTTGTTCTTTATTTTTAATTTTAGAAATGTGGTTTTGACTCATGACTGAAGTATGAAGTAACTGTAGGACTCCATTCAGATAATACCTTGAGAAGAAAGGTATTATCTTTTCTCAAATTGAGTAGAGATTTTTCTCAATTTTTCTCTAAGCTTTGTCAGGATGTGTTTGTTATGTGAATTGTTGTCCTGTAGCTCATAGCCTGAGTCCACTGCCAGATATTGATGACTTCTAAGGAACTTGAATCTGGATTTGAATTCGTAATCTGAAGATGAAATGTTTGTTCCTCCCATTAACAGTTCTCTGTTACATCTCGATTTTCTGTGTTGTAAGCCCGTTGTTGTTGCATGCAGTACTGAGGCTCTGGGAATGTCATTGTGATAAAATGATAATGAAATGATGCTTAAACCTTCTTCCTTATTTTCATCCTTATTATGCAAATTATGTGTCTCAAAAGTGTCTGGCTATCATTTATAAGTTTGGATGGTGCTCACATGACTTTTCTTGAAAGATGTTTCTAAACATTTTTTCCAAATTGATTTTTTTAACCCTTATTTATTTCCTGTGCACCTGTGATATCCATGAGTTAAATAAAAATGTCCCAGGGCTTTGGTGGTGACATGGCAGATGGTGGTGTGTGTTCTGAAGTTATTTAATATATAGCTCAGTAGTCTTCACAGGGATATACATAGAGAAAAACTACTGAGGTACAGAATGACTGGTCTGCTATGCTGAATATTTGTGATATTCCTATCTCAAATTCATTTACCTGTGCAACCAAACTGTATTGAGGAAGATGGCATTATTACTCATGTTCATTAGCAACATGCAACAAAAATACGGAATTCTCAACTGACCAACTATTAGTTCCCATGCAGTGCTGGGACCCTTGTCCCTTCCTTCAAGCAATTAGTAAGAAATATTGAAAAGGCCATTTGTCAATTCAAAGGAGTAAGAAGAAAGTATTACCAGGAGGTACATGGACTCATAAGAAGGAAGCCATTAAATCTTATTTTTCCAATTGCATAAGAAGGCTTCTTACAGTTTGCCTGTGCTTTTAGGACATCCTTCAGAACAAGTAAAATTTAGAGCAATTTGTCCCTCCTCTTGACACTGCTTTACATGAACTCCTGATGCAAATGCAGTCTTCCCCCCTTGGGTTTGTACGGCCTGCATAGCAGGGCTGGATATGGTTCTGACTGTAACTGGGGCACCATGTATTTCTGAACATCCATGAAAACCTCTATTGCTCCTTAGGTGTAGGGCAGAAATACGACCTTATATTTGAAGGCAGTATAGTGCTTGAAAGTCTGGCATGAAGAACAGTAGAATTTGCACAATAGATTGGTATCTCCTGCTCCCCAATTCACTTGGTTAAGGTCAAGAAGCTGCTTGTAAACACACAGTATGATTTCCTAAAAAGGCATCTTGTTCTTTATCCCACTGAGTGGCACTGTGACACATAAAGGTCAACCTCTGAGACCATTAAATGAGCAGCTACTTAAGACGGTGAAAGGCAAAACTAGTTTCCAGATGCAGCTGGGAAAAGGCTGGAACCAAGAACACTGAACACTCCTGATGTCTGGGAAACACAGGGTCTGAGTCAGACACTGAATCCCAACAGTGTGGCTTGAGCTATGCATCATATGTCTGTATGTCTGCTTCAAACAGCTTATCACGTCTGTCTGCATGGTATTAAAAATGCAGTTCATGCTAAAATGGTTGTAAAAGTGATAGGGGTTTGAAAATTGTATCAGATCCAAATTTATTTTACAACTCTATTTGTATAATGTGAAAATGCAACAAAAGAATATAAGATGTTCAATTTCTAGTTGCTGTGTTGTTTTCATAAAACCCTAGTGAAACTAAATTTGTGGCCCAAATTACCAGGATATTCACAGGTAACACCTTTGTGAAGTAGAATAGGGACATTGTGCTTTTCATCAGCAAAGAGCACTGCCATAACATCTCTACTTGGTAAGCTGACGTGGAGCAAGGTGAGGGTAACTTACAAGTGACCTAATTCTTACCAGAAGTCTAAAATCTGAATCCTCTCATACAGTCCCAGTTTAGGTAGTTAATCCCAATACCTCATTTAGGGAGCAAAAAACTTCAGCCAACAAAGGAGAATCAGTTAAGAGTACCTAATATAATTTCCGAGGGAGTTTCAGAGTAAGAACTCATCTCTTTTCAGTATGATTGCAGCCAGCCAACAGCCTGCTAAGACAGATGCTTAAAATTTAACTACTCGAGATTGTACTCTAAAGATGGACTATGTACCCCCTAAAACTATTTGTCATTAGTTAAAACTTTTGCCTCTCTGATGCACGTGGGAGTCCACAGATCTGTGTTGTCACTAAAGAGACAGGATTTGTTGAGCATTTGCTGTTTCTGTCCTGATGAATGATAGTGGTTGCTTTTTTTGTTTTGTTATGACCATCACAGCTTGAGACTGGTGCACAAAACATTAACCTCAAGACCTGCCCGAAAGTTATTTACAAGATACTTGCACCTCTACGCACAGAGGAAGTCTCAAAAACCAACTTTGTATCGGAAGGCTGAGCTGCACTTCTGTATATGAAAGAAAAAATTTGTTTTGGATTTCAGCCTCTAAATGGAGATACTCAAAACGCGTGAGAGGTAGAATGAACCATCATCTATATAAAATAAACAAAGAATGTGAGGGATAATCAGAGAAGAGAATTTAAGGTCTCTTATCTCTACAATTCGTTTAAGTTCAGTCCATATTGATAGCAACACCAAGTTACTGTAAACTGTTGTTACTATAAACTTCCTGGTAAGATGTGTGAAATAAATCTGGTGACCTCTGTCCAATTTACACTGCCAAATAAAGGTACTGTTTTCATGGAACTCATACCAATTTCAGGTACTCATTGGCATCCTTCTTAGAAATCTCCTTGTGGCACAGGACTGGAAAGAGCTGAACTGCCTAATAATACCTGAAAGTGCTTATTCCATTTCTAGCCATCTTGACAGGAGTCTCTGTGTGTGAAAGATGCAAGCAACACAGTACATAAGTTTTCTTTCCCAAGGGATACCAGTCTGACCCTTTTCAAAGCTGCTCAGCTTTCAGTTTTTTCTTGTATGCTGAGTACGTGTCAGGCCTCGTGTTCAAACATAGCTGCTCTGCCTGGAAATGCTTAGTTTTTTCCTGGGAATTATTTTTTCATTATTTCCCTGTCATCACTGCTCCTCCTTTCTTATTTAATGAAAGAGTGTAGGGGGACATATAGGTTCATGTGAAGTTAATCTTGGGGCTGAAGTAAACTTTTGGCCAAAAATTCTCTTCCAAGAAGAGAAACACAAGAAATAATATCTTCACTTAGGCTCAGATGTCTGCATGGGCTTTTGTGCAGCTGTAATAAATTATTCACTAATTTACTTGTAATCAGACTATTTGATCTTCTAGTTGATGGGTAGCCCCATAGGTAAAGAAAACCACAGGGATGGAGCATTGCATTCAAACCTGTTACAGCAGCTCAGGTACCAAAAGTGAGAATGATCACGTGATTTCTATTAAATTGAAAAAGTTACCACTCCATTGTGCTACGTGTTCCAAATGTCATTAAAACAACTTACAGTGCAAAATTAAAATAGCTGTCACCGACATCTAGCTGATGTTAACTCGCTCGCTTGCTTTGCAGTTTACTGAGTGGGAAAGGAAATCCAGGAAGGTGAAAATTTTTAGACAGGCTTAGTGATTGCTAAAGTGGAAAAAAACCCAAACCCACACTTGCCTTGCCTTGCCTTGCCTTGCCTTGCCTTGCCTTGCCTTGCCTTGCCTTGCCTTCCCTTCCCTTCCCCCTTCCCTTCCCTTC
>VXBJ01004569.1:982814-1029632 GCA_013400055.1 Nycticryphes semicollaris | reverse complement strand
TTTTCTTATATGGCTGCTTGACTGGATTTAAGAGATGGAATTGTTCAGGTCCTCCCAAAATCTCACCTATGAAGCAGCATGTGTTTGCAGTGATTCTTCTGAAAAAGAAAAAAGGACAAGTACACGGCAAAATCAACCAACCACCCAAAGCTTTGACACACGCTTGGAGAAGACAGTTTTCACCTGAGGTCAACAGAGAGTGTTTTTAAGACTGGAGGCATTCAGCCTATTTTCTGTTATTCAGAAAGAACCAGTAATATTTCTGGTCCGCCCTGCAAGCTTCTTTTCCTCAGCACAGCCCTCCTCCCGCCCCCTGCCAGTCACACTTTGCTTAAAACCAATTCATTGCAGTTTGCTGTTTTATTTTATTTTTCCAGCCAGAAAATGTACTGTTATTCTGTAAATGTTT
Source organism: Nycticryphes semicollaris (assembly GCA_013400055.1). Classification (NCBI taxonomy): domain Eukaryota; kingdom Metazoa; phylum Chordata; class Aves; order Charadriiformes; family Rostratulidae; genus Nycticryphes; species Nycticryphes semicollaris. Next base: position 1,029,223 of record VXBJ01004569.1, on the reverse strand, counting down.
TCTTGCTGTCATACTTCGCAGACGATTTTCTTGCTATTTTTGGAGGCCTGAATCTGCCTTTGGTCACAGTATTTGCTCCTCTATGGTCACCTCTGAGAAGATTAACCCTTTCATTAAGAAAGCTTGGCCAGGGTCAAACTACCGCCTGGCTCTGGACTCTTACATCCCTTTGATCTCCCAGCTATGGAGAAATTATTAGCAAATTCTAAGCCTTCCCATGTGATTTGTTTTTGTAAATTTGTAGAAATTATTCCTAATCCTATTACGTGGCCGAGGGCAAACCTGCATTAAATATATGAGACTTTTTGTTATGTGGCAGATGGATAATAAAGGAATGTTGAATGCAGCCCATTCCAAGTTATGGGAATCTGGACACTTCATCAGCATTCACTTAATCCTCTGCCATGGCCTACGCCTTTGATGAATGCTCTCATTTATGACCACTGATGCCACTCACTTAATTTCAGAGAAGAAAAATAATACCTAGCTGTTAATGTGAATATTTGAGTTTATGGCTGTACAATGAATAATTGCAACATTATCAAGGGAACATCTTCTTATACATTATTCACTTGTATAGACCACATTAACCAGAGAGAGGAAACTTGCAGTTTTGCATCTTCCATTTCTTTGGAAGGTAGACACCATGCAGACAAAAGTCAGTGTCTTAACCCAAATTCTAGCTGACAGTCCGTATCAGCCCTCACTATATTTTGCTCATTGTGGTGCCAATCTCCTATCTCACCAATGACATTTTTTCAAAGAAAGAGTGGATTTCCTAGAGACTCTACCCCATGCAACTTCCATGGCTTTTTATTGAATAGGAAAATGTATCCCTCCTTTTTGCTTTAATACTGTTGCCATGTAGTATGTCTGTAAATTTAAGCTGAAAATTAAGACAGCACACAGTTTTCATTTATACTTTATAAAAATATGTGCCCCACATGCATAACATTCTTTTCATGTATTTAAAAATAAAACTAAAATTCATAAATAAAACTGAAAATTATAAAATAAAATCTTTGGGGTTTCTTATTTGTTAACTTACAGCTTTTTCATTCAGATTCACTGATATTAGGGTGTGAAAAACATAGTAACTTGTTTTATAGGAATCTATGTTATTTGAGGTAGGTAGGGTTTTAAGCGTGTTTGTACTATGATCTCTCTTCAAGTTCCCTTATTTCACTGGAGAGAAAACGTGATTACATTTCTAATGTAAATATTATTTTTTAATTGGAAACACTTCCACATTTTAAAGTGTGTTTATTTACTTTTCTGACAGTATAGCAATATTTAAGAGTAGGAGTTTGCTATGTTTTTATCCTCCTTTTCTGCAAGTGTAGTAATTTTAGTTGGTATTTAATGGTGCTAAATTTCTAAAAGTAGAACCCTGCTGTCCCTTTTGGTTTGCATGTATAAAATTCAGAGGTAAATTGAAGTTCTGGTAAATCATCAGTGTGAGAAATGTGTCTGGATTTAGTAAAATGCAATAAAAAAAAGCAGTTAAACATCTTTTCTTGGTGGGAGTTTTCACACACAGTAACTAATTTGCTGGAATCAACTAGAATATTCAACAAGAATAAAAACATGTAGCTTATTTATTTGTAGTATGTTTATTGATCACTCTTTTGAGACCAAGTGTAGCAGCCTATCAGGACACCCTGGACTGAGTGCTCCACAATTAATATGGCTGGGGGTCCCACGTAGAGCAATTGCTTCAGTTACCCTCTTCCACACTGTCACCTAATTTAAGTCATACGCTGTACGAGGCACATGCGAGCTTCTGCACACAGCTTTTATTTGGTATTTGCTGCATGTAGTGCGGTGCCTGCTAGAACCTGGAGCACTGTCAAAGTGAAAGGTTTTATTTGGAAAAGGGTTCGTAATACCTTGTGCAGTGTGTCCATATAATTATAATGATGCGAGATCTATTTTTTAAGGCAGGAAGAAATGCAAACTGTTCTGTGATTGTAAAATGATACGATGATGAAAGATTACAACTTAATTGACTTCAGGGAGAGCAAGACATGGCCTTAATTTAACAGAATAATGTGCTGAGCTAAATTCTTCTCACTCACTTGGATCTCTATGCTGATTTCAGATGCTTCTGTTTTTTCCCCTGAGAATCACTAATCTAAACATTTCTGCAGAGTCACATTATTATTTCTAAAGTATACTATTCTCTGTTAACCAAAGTGTTTGGTAATAAAGGAAAGTAAGGCATAGATTTACAGAAGTAGAAGACAAGAATACAAAGCCTATTAATACTAGGTCAGATCTCCCAATCCATCTTTTGGTGAAAACCTCCATGGTATAAATAGCCCAAAAATTAACATCTCCTCAAAAACTACGGTGCAGACCATGTAGTAATTTCGTTAAGGGAAATCTAAATTAAAACCCAGAAGCTAAAAGACTAAAAAATACACATTGATAGACTTTAAATAGATCGATATTTAGATATTTAGATTCATCCCTTGGAATGAGTAATGAACAGTTAAGGAAAACCAGATTGGATCAAGTTTTGGAACATTCCCAAAATGTATGCAGTTTGACAACTAGAGTCACAATATATTTTCCTCACCCACATAAAGTTAACGGAAACATGTAACATTTACCTGTGATGTGGCCAATCTACTTTGCCAGTCGACTTTGCAAAATCACACCTTATTACTTTAATAAGAATATAAAGGTTTCATTATGCATGCTATATGATCGATGTCTGGACATTACTTGTGGTAGCAGGTAAGGCTTTACTGATCAGTCAATTAGTGGTCAAACTCCCTGTTTGCTGTTAAATACAGATCACTCTACAATCATGTTGTTAAGCATAAAATGTGTAAAAGATCTTTCATAAATTACAAATTGGAATAGATTATAAAAGAAAGCAAGGGCAGTATAAATATTTTTGGTGATGTTTATTAGCATTAGGACTCACAGCTAGAACATTTTATTTTTCAGAAAGTGTTGGGAGGGGAGGTTTCTTTTTTACAAGTTAGTTGATACAGGCTGGTAGGTTGTTCACTGAGGTTTTCCTTAAATTTTTAAAGCTTCTCTTACATGGTTTCTTAAAATAATTTTAAATTAGTCTAAACAAAGCCCTCACTGAGTGTAATATTACTGTAAAACAATGCATTCTTTTCATATCTGGGATGAGAAGGTAATGAAAACACGCTGGTATTGTGATTCCAGTCTTGCAATCAGAGGAGCTTGCTTGAGTATAAAGCACAAGAAGAAGCTGCAGAACCAAGAGAAATCTCATCAAGCAGGGCACTGGCTGTTTAGTGCTGGGTACTGAAAGTAAAGCAAAAATGGCCTCCTGCCCACTACTGTGGGTTTCATGTTCACAGAGTAGTCTTCCAAACCCAGGGACTGAAAAAATGCTTTTACTGGAAAGCGAGACACACTCACAGCTTCTTTTTCATGAGTCTGTTTCCCAATGTGATTGTCTTTGAAGTGTACAGTATATATCATGTGTGATAAATTATACTTTGCTGAAATGTTGCCTTGCTAAAATATGCTAAGAAAGCTCTGAGCAATATTTACAAATAGTTTAAGTGTCACAACAATACACCCACTACTCAGGCTTCCATCTATTTTACTGTAATAATCGTTGTAATAAAGGATACCACTTTTAAGTATTATGAAAGTATTCTTTATAAAGAAAGATAGTTGCAGAAAAAAATCCCTAAAATCTATACCAAAATAATTTTGCAGATTCTGCAATCACAGCTGTCATAAAAAGCAACCACAATCTCTCTTGTCTAGGAGGAATCGTTTGATTCTGTGCTGTTGTTCCTTATCTTTCTTTTTGTCCCATGTAAGTAGTTAATTTACTCATAAAGCTCAAAACTCAGCTACTGCCGTTCTTTAAAAAGAAAAAAAAAAAAGTTGCTACAAATTGATTTGAGTTGTGTTATTGGAAAGTACAGCAACCTTACTTTCCCATTCAGGATAAACTTCAATCCCATACACCAAGTGTTAAACCCTGCTGCCTCTTACATGAGTGTAAAGCTGGTGTAATTCCACTGCCACTGACGGAAGCCATTCAAATTTACATCAACTCCAAAGAAGGAAGAACCAGACCTTCCCCTGAGCATTTGAAAATCACTCCAATGTATTAATGAATACCTCTTGCATCCAACTTCATGTTTTTAAGATCTTCCTTAGGGAAGCTAAGAAAGGCATTCAAAAACAAGCTAAGCCTTTTTTCCCCTGTCCACCTTTATCTTTATTTGCTATTTGTAATGGAGTGTGGAATATGCCTGCTCTATTTGTCAGTCAAAAGGGCCTGTTTCACCCACTGGCATCAATGAGTGACATGGGAGTGAATTTACCTTAGTTAGTTTTGTTCTAGTGGGTTACTATAACTGTCGATCCACACCACTTAGGTCTTGAAAGAAACATAATCATGTTATATGGATATATACAGAAGAAGTAGTTAAAGTATATTAGAAAACTTATATGCTGAAGTGGATCTTTTTTTCAGTCTAAGAAGGCACGTCACAAGCTGAAGGCTGTTTCTCCGGTTGGAGCTTGCTGTTACTTGGTTAACCAAAAGGAAATAAGGTGTCATCTAGAGAACTTGTTCTCCACCTCCCAAATACATTGTCCTGTTTTCACTAAAATAGATTTACAGATTCAGTGACTTCTTGAACCCTTTCTCTCATACAGAAAGCAGTGCTTGTGAAAAGAAAAGCCTCAAGACCCAGACCACACCAGTGTCAGGGTCTCAAGTCTGCCACTGCCAATATGCATTACACTCTAGCTGCATTTTTAGCATAGCAACTGGGGATAATATAGTCAGGTGAAATCTAAACTAATTTACCCCACCCTCAAAATTCTTACATAGACCAATCTGCATTTTCATATTAATAGCAATGCTTAGACCTGCCACCCTCCTGCTGTGAAACTCATAAATCTATGGAGAGCTTATAATTTATTTATTTTTTCTGGCAAAAACAAGCAAAGTCCTATAGTGGATGTTTTCTTTCACAAATTAGGTGTACAAGTAGGTTTACATGTAGTTAGCAGGACTTTCACAAGGAAATAGTCCTTCCATTTAATACCAGGCCCGGTGAATTCTGGGGCAGAGTGTTTGTTCAGATGAGCTGCAAACCAGGCTGGGGTGGGAGGGAACTTGTGAGTCTCTGTTTAGCATTAAATTTTCAGTCTTGATGTGATTGTATTATTTTATCTCTGCGAATTTAGTGCATTTGATATACGGTTATAGCCTAATAAATGTAACAAGAAATATCACATTTGTATTCAGTTTCTGAGTTCTCCTTCCCTCCCTCACACTCGCAGCAACGGGTGTGATCTTATAAGGGTCTGACTGTAAATAATCTGGTTAAATACAAGGTTACTGATGCACTGACAATATAGAGTCACAGAGACTGTAGTAAGATTCAAGCCCCCAGATGTGTCTCCTTGGCTCAGTCAAAGCAGATGGATTTGATTTTGAAAAAGCAATGCATAATCTATTTTTGTTTGTTCAATAAAGGAACTGTATATTTACCATATCTTTAGGGATTACTTTTTGTTGTTTTCAAGGAAATAATTTCAATGCTTACAAATTGTTGGATGACATTCCCTTGTACATTTTTAAATATGATATGCGGGGAAAATATTTCTAGTTCTAATCTTTTTATTTAGAATAGAAAAGCTATGTGTAATCTAGGAGATGAAATATGATATCTTTATTAAAATGGCACATGCTAGCTCTATTACACTTACAGGTCTGCCAGTATATCCATTAAGGAATCCATTTTTCAGACTTTTAACACTTGTCTGTATTCATACTGGAGTGAAACTTGGCACTCAGGTTTATAGCCCAGGAGCAATTTGTGCTGCTATTTACAAACGTCTCATGGTATTCATTTAAAAAAATGTTTTTCTATTAAATGCCTGAAAACCATTTGGTTATTTAAAATGCAAATGGGAATGCTATTAAAAAGAGCACTGTTGACTGCTCTCAGAGTCCCACACTGTAGTCTGATAATACTTCTGCCACATGAAGTTTATCATATTAAACCATTTTGGAATGAGCTGTAAACTAGGAGATTGGGCATTTGTTGAGATTAGAGAGTTTATGTGCCCCTGAGAGAGCTCCTTCTGTTTATAATTTGCTAAGACATACTTTAAAAATTATGTATGTTTTTATTTGCACATTGTAATGCTCCAAAGGTCCTTATACTCAGGTAAATAATGAGCTTTGTAAACAAAACCCCGAGTATGAATTTGTATAATTCAGCAGTTTATTTCAGCACTGAATCTATTAATAGTCCATCACCATAGCATAGTGCTGTTAATTTTAGTTATTTTAGGCTTTTTTTTCAAATAAGTCATTCCAAGTATGCCCTTTTAGCTTGGCAAAACATGGTGGAGAAAAGATAGCACATCCACTTAAGTCCAGTCATATCTTCCATGTCTTACTGTTTGAATGTAAATTTACAGGGATTTAATTCAAATATGCTTTTGCTACTTTGTTTATACGTTATCAGTTCTATTTGCTCTTTAGATAAAAGTTCAGCTCTTCTGAAATTAAAATAACTACCACTATTTTATTCTAAAAAAAGGGCTTTATCCTCAACTGATATAAGTCAACAACTCTGTTGACTTTGTACTGTTTAACATCAACTGAGAGAATACCCTGGACTCATAATAAATATATTAAAAGTTCTTAAATAATTTGAGAAAAGTTGGACGCATAGCATCGATAAACCATTGGTATCAAACGTCATCATAAATAAAGATCTATCCCTACTTCCTCATTGAAATTCCTTTTTTGACAATAAATAAACCTAAGATGATGAATAGAATTTTAATAACTCCTTATCAGACTGGGTTTCTTAATTTTGTGTAAACTACTGTAGCCTCAGCTGGAAGCACTGAAGAAAATGTTACCAATAAAAGAACTACAAAGTCAAGAGTTCTTCATATCTTCAGGTCATTTCAGATTTTAGGGGTTTAGAAAAGACCCATCAAGCTCCATTTAGACTTCAGGAATAATTCCTTAAAGCAGTTCTGTAAACAAAATGATTCATAGCATAGATTTTTTTTTGTTCAATTTTGTAGTTGCTGTTCCTCAGTTATGAAAAGTGTATTGGTTTTTTTTTTTCACTTTTCACTTCTGCAAACCTAATTTTTAGTCTTGGGTTCTGAAAAATCAGAGGCTATTTAGAATACAATAAAGAATAAAAATGTGATCAATTGTAAGAAGTATTTCTGTGAAGTCTGAACAAAGTAGGAATCTGAATTGCAGCCCCAAGTATTTAAATAAGCTATTACAAAAGGAGTGCTAGAAACCATTATATTGCATGATTTCTTGTGAATAATAGAAATGCTCTCTATCAGGTATTTTTACTTAAATGGAATAAATGTTTGAGAGAGATGGTGTTCATCCATTGTAACCTTTCACGCCACTACTGTTGTTATAACTTCATCTATTAAAAATATGCTTTGAAGCTATTAAAAATACTCAAAAACTTAGAAAGAAGCGTAGTTTTAAGCACCATACATTAGTATCTCCATCTTTTGGTCGTGTGTCATTTATGCTTTAATGACATCAGTGTAGAATTTCAGCATTCTTATACTGAAAATGCCTGTCATATACAAACAACATTATGGCACTTTTTGTATAATATGCCTATAGTACTGCTATTATTTAATGGTGTGCTTTTATATTGTTCAAGTAAGTTTTTAAGGATAAATGTACCTACATCATATACCAGTTCTGGGGCTAGTAAGTGGGATTACTTGCTGCTAATAAGGGGAGCAGGCTTTCAACTCTAGTTATGATGATCTTGATTCAGTCACTGAAGTAGAAAGAAGTGTCACATTTCTGACTTTAATAAGACCATAAGCAATCTCTGAGTCCCAGTTCATCCAACCTCCTGCTTACATCTGGAGCTTTTTGCTGGTGGGACAAGACTCATGTGCTGTAGGAGTTTGGCTGAATGGGGCCAGGTTTGTGCAGTTGTCATTTAGGAACACGGGTCTGTTCTCTGTTTCAGCTCAACTCTAGCTGGTATCCACACCGAACTTGCCTTTGATCAAATAAAGTATTTTCATGGATTTTTTAAAGTTAAATTTAGGAAGTCTGTCCCATATGACCATAGTGTGGCAAAGGGTGCAGCTTAGACACAGGTGAGAATCTCACTCAAATGGGGATCAGCCAAGAAACAAAATGAGGAAATACGTTTGTTTCCGAACACATGTAGTGGCATGCTGTTGCTGTTTCCATGCAGCAGTACTACATGAAATTACAGCAACATTGATATTAGGGTACAGTTTATTTGATTTGGTGAGATCCAGTATCCCAAATGCAGGCTGCTTCCTCTTCACGCAACGTGACCAATGTTTATGAATTGGTGTGGACATGTTTCTTTTACTTAGAGTATCTGAAGTGGTTTGGGGTGGAAAATAGGCCAGCAGAAAGAATTGGTTTGTATACTGTCTTAGTGAGTAAGGCAAAAAATACACGTTGTTTCTTCCCAGTAATGGGCACTTCATTTAGAATATTATTTTTCTGATCTAAGATACAGTTTTATTATTAAAGCGGCTTTTAATACTGCATTACACACTTATGTGTTTATAATACTGTTGGTTTTTTTAAGGTTGCGTTGTGTTCTTTTTCACATTCTATACAGTCATGGTTTGCATATTCTTTTGACCATGTATGAATTTCCTCGCTGAAGCCACAAACAAGCTGTCTTTCTAGATAAAATATGAGATGCATTCTCTGGGCTCACCTAACCAGTAGATACCCTCTTCATAAAGTTAACACTTAAATAAAAGCTCACTGAGAGAATAAAAAGATCCATTACCATTAAATTATCTAATGAATTAGATTTTTAAGATACTAAATACAAAAGATGCTTGACTTTAAATTGACTGGATGTGTAAGGAGTCTTGGGGACACAGTGAAATTTGAGAAACGGGGGACAGGTGAATGTATCACATCACAAGGGAATGTATCCTTTAATAATGACATCAGTTTCACATCCGCTAATGTAGTTCGAGTGCTGTAGGTTATTTAACTCCAATGGACGAAGCTTTCAAATCCAGTTAAATATTTCCTTGGTGATCTTTTGGGAATGACATGGCACAGCCTTGGGAAAATGGAGCCTTTTTAATTCTGCTGACTTCCATCACAGCCGGTATCCCGTGACTCTGGGTTCGTCTTGGCGTCTGCTGAGGGAATCCTTGTCGCAGTGTTAGTTATGCAAGTATCTGGTCACAACTCAGGCTGGCAGCAACCGCTTGGCTCTACAGGCTTTTCCATTCTTAAAAGAAAGTCTTGAAGCTGTGGCTTTAGCTTGACATTAAATTTTACTCAGTTTTAATAAGGATTATTAATTTGGATGTGTTTTCACCAGTTCTAGGGTAATTTGTTTTCATAAACCAGTGGATATGATAAATCACTAGTTAGCATGTGGAAAAACTCCTTTGTTCTTCATTTAGATTAACTCACATAATATGATAAAAGTGCAAGTCTGCCACTGTAAGAAATAATTTTATATACATTTGGAAGAAGATGCTGGCTGTTTAGAGGAAGTAGACACTTCAGCTGAGATGCTAGGATTCTGATCCCATGACCCTTAGGAATAGCTACTAACTACACATGCAACAAATACAATAGCAGTTTTGGTACACTTAAACCCCTGTTTTACCTTCAAATACGGTTACTGGTCTTTAAGCTGAGGCAGGTGGGATATTCAAGTGAATAGGAGTCCGTCAACTCACACACATTGTTTAACACACACCTGTGTGTCTATTTGGAAACGGAATTCTCTCTTGTTTTGCTGCTGAGGCAGCCACAAAATGTCAAGATAATCTTAATTTATCCATTAAAAATGTAGGCCCATATTTAAGAGTCATCAGCAATAAAGGAAAATATACTGAATCATTTCAAGTGCGTGCTAATCATTTAATGTAATAAATGGAGCAACTCTAATTATCTCCTGAGGAAATGATTTCACACTAAAACAATGGAAATGAAGAGGTTACTTTGGGAGCATTATACACAGCTGAAAATTACTCATGTGAATCTAGAGGATATTTCAAATAAATAGAAAGGATTGCTTATGCCTTTTGAGTAATCATTTAAAGCTATGAGAGAAACACTAAACGATGGTAAAGATATTTAGTAATTTGCACTCAGACAGCGAGGCTTTCACAGGTACCGTTACACAACCAGATGCTGTTCCTTTGCACTGAGACACTGGTTAGCACAAGATCAATGTCATAACTGCAGGTTCCTCATGCAGAATAGTTCACCACTGAACAAAAAAATGAACATATTTTTCTTTTATATTTTTTTTATTCTGGTATGCATTAGAATTTTTAAATTTGTAATCGATAATATCTCTAAGCCTTTCCCTTGAGGTCTCTGAGATTCTTTATTTTTAAAAGGATAAATAGGAATATTTCTGAGATTTTTTTTTCCCCAAACTAAATCTCACGAAGCTTATTTTGGAAATTCATCACATTTTTAGCCAACAAAGAAGAAAATGAAAAGTAAACTTTTGAATAAGATGTTAAAATTTCTCAGGGAGTGAAGTTAAAATTGAGCTTAATGATTCAGTCCATTCCCTCCAAGGGAACTGATTTCACTGCAAGCTAAAATGTTTTGTTAAATTATGTACTTCAGTTGCTTGGGTGTTATGTCTCTCTTGGAGAAGCACATGAAATGAGCACTATCCTCCTAGGCATTTTAAAAACACATCCACATTAAATAGAATATATATACAGAGGTTGAGCATACAGTCTTTTTAAACTAGATAACAAAATGATTTTGACTTGTTTTAAAATCTTTTTCCTTAAATGGCTCTAAAGCTAAGACTAAAAGATAGATAATGTGGACTGAAAATTTTCCCCCTTGCTTTCAGTTTCATAGAGAATAGCACATTATAGGTACTTTCCTTTGTGCAGGAATCACATCAAATGCCAGGAAAAATATATCTGTTTTGGCTACATATTTAACAGCATGCTTTCCAGAACCATCAATTTGTCTTTATTAATACATCAAGTGTGGTTTGTTTAAAATGTTTGTCCATTTCACTGCCGTGCTACTACAGATATTATTAGCTTATACTTATTACTAAAATTGGGTAAGATAGAAGGGAATACAGATCCTCTATGTAGCGGGAGATATGACCTAGTTCAAGACAAATTAATGCACGGTGATTCTCAAAGCACAAACAGACGACTGCAACTTTTTGAAGGTCTGCATTTATTCTGCAGCTGACATGAGTATTTCACAAGAGACTAGACAATTGTTTTTTATCTTAAGATTACCGTCCATCATGTACAAGAAAACAATTGTTATCAGGTATGAACTTAATTGGAATCAACTGTAGCAGTCTTTACAGGAATTTACCGAAATGTCTGCCATTCAGAGCTGGCTTACCATAATATTCTCTATGGAATAGTTGACCACAGGATTCTCATTCACAAACAGCCAGGTTAAACAGTTAAATGCTAGCAAATCCTGCATAGCCCTGTGGGAAATTTCACTTTAATCCTGAACTTATAAGAGGACAATCAAAGCCCAAAGCCTGGGTAACAAATCTGATCCTCTGTTGCAATCTGTGTCCTCATGGGAAGGAGAGAGATGCTCCCTGTACAAGCCTGAGATGGATAAATACCTAAATGATGAGATAGATGGGGAATGCAGAAGAAGCGTCTGGCTTCAGCCATTCGCTTCCAATTTCACATTACATTGTGAAAGGCAATTCTTGTGCAGCTCGGGAACAGCCAGTCCTGATTACTATAAGTTGAAGTGTGGCTTAAGGAATGATTAATGACAGTGTCAGGAGAAAACAAAGCACAATGAGAGTTATCTCTAATCCACCTGCTTGCAGATGCTATAGTAAGGGAATGAAAATGGCCCCGGCGAGCCCTGATAATAAAAAAATCAAAATAGAAAGGTGCAAAGCTGTAGATATGTATTAATCTGATATATAAAAACTAGGTCTTAGCTTGAATAAAGCATTAGGCATGAATGGAGCCCCATAGGTGATAGATATTAGAGCATAGTGGACTTCACATTGTCTGTATTTTTTAAATCAAACAGAACTGTTCCCTTCAGTATTGCCTTTGACATTAATAGGTTGGTATTTGAAAAGTCACAGTTCACTAGATGAGCAGGCTTGTGAGTTCAAGCTCATTAAACAAAACCTCTTTTTGTTGTTGTTTAAAAAGAAGTGACACCATACCACCACCTTGTGGCTTGGTGATGCAGAAGCCCAGGAAGGAGAGCAGCAGCTCTTTCCAGTTCCAAACAAGCTCCAGTCAGAAAAGCATAATTATAAGATCTCCTTTCTTTTTGAAATGCAAACAGTTTGCAAGCTCCTTCAGCGAGCACAATACATCTGAAAGGCAGCTAGGCCACCTCCAAGGATACTCGGTCAGTTTTACAGCCATTCCAAGTAGGTTTGCTCTGATTCAAGACTGCAGCTATTGCAGAAGTAAAGGGGTCACTGATCACAGCTATGACTGAATGTGCACATTATGGTAGTTTCCTTCAACTGGGTTGCCGCTGCTCAGCTTCTCGCCCTTCCTGATCTATCCGTCTTCCTGAACCTCATGTCTGCTGGGAAATCTTGCACAAGCTGCGTAGTGAGCTGAGACCTGGGAAGATTCACGACACGGAGCTCTGAGACACCCGCGCTCACTGCTCAGTGCTCTGTGGTGTTCATCAGACGGGGTATGTCTCTCCAGATGCGTAACAGTGGCAGTCTGCTGTCTGATATAAATTACAGTATTCACAAACGAACTACTTGCTTGCTTTGCAGGTTTCATCTACTGAACAGTAGATTTCGCATCAGTTTAGAGAGAATGCCACTGTGTCTTTTCATGAGGCAGAATTGTTCAAATTCAAGGCAGACTGTAAGGTTCCCTAAAATACTGACACTACCCAGGAATTTAAACTTCTTTACGCTCATCAAGCCATGTAGTTTCCCGCTACGTCTCAAGGATTTTAACCATCATCATGCGAGTCAGGAATATAGACTGAAATAGAATACTTCCCGAGACCTGCTTCTGCATTAGATTTAAAGCTATTGCCTCTTGTTGCCAACAGGGAGGGAATTATTTGGCCCCACTGAATTCAGAAACAAAAGTCTCATTGATTTAACTGGGTCAGAATTTCATCCCAACGGTTTTTCCCCCCTCCTTTTTCTTACTATGACCAGCAACAAGTTAAATGTTAATTTATATTTCATGGAAGTATTTTAATATTGAAAACTATAATGAAGATTTAGCACTCAGTTTTTAATGAAGCTGACATAACTGTCGAAAGAAAGCAAATACATTATTTTAATTAATATCAATTCATAAGTGCTCCTGATTTATATGTTAAACAAAAAAGAAAGTGTCTTGTCATACACTAAAATTTATTCTGTATTCAACCATCATTTACTCAGAATCCTTTCTTTTTTTTTTTTTTTTTTCCACGTGAAGGGTATGATGGAAGCTGCCATGTAGAATTGTAGAACTGTACAGCTGCTGCATATGCTATAAGTACTGTGATCACATCACCCTTATTTTCTTATGATGCGCCTCAAATCAATTCTATCCGTGTGTCTTTGTCTCCACCTGACACCTCCTGCTATCATAATAATCATGCTGTATGGTTTAAAGCTTAAAGCTTTTGTATACTGTATTTTCTTAATAACACCAGGGAGCCAGACAGTTTCTGTGCTATAAAGATACATCATTATAGGCAGCAAAGGGTCTCAGCAAAAAATTTTTGATCAAGGTATTGAAACCAATAAAAATCAGGTGTGTTACAGCTGAAGTTCTGAATAGTCCATTTTATAACTTGACCAAAAAAAAGAGATCAGGATACATGTCTGGGTCCTGATCTCCTTTCCAGGCATTGGGGTTTGGGGGTATTTATTCAACCTAGAATTTGGAGCAGAACAGAAGAGAGGCTATGAATGCATTTGGGAATGTTTTTACCTGTGAAACAGAGCAGAACAAGGGAATAATTTAACTTAGAGAAAGTAGTGTTGTAACTATGATGTTTTATATAGGCATGTAAGGTGTTTAGTGAAAATATCAAAAGTAATGTGTCAGCATCATTAGACAGACGTTTCACTGTGACAATGTGATAGGTTGAGGATTACTTTCAGAAAAATGCAGAAGCATTTAAGGGTTAACCTCTGTGCTAGCATCACAGCACTGAAAATATGAAGGTACCATTGTCAAATGGTTGTCTGAGATGCTTTTATACCCGTCTCTTACTCCTCCCTGCTTCTCTGTTTTCCTCTTCTTTCCAATCAAATGTTTTGTTCCCTTCAACCTCATCCTCCCTTCCCATGACACTAGTTTTTCTCTTGATCCTCATCAGCCCTCAGGAATCTGAAAGGTTTCCTTTAAAAGATTGCACTGAGCTTTCAAATGTCTCCTCGCAAGCACGCTACCTTTGGATGAAATTCTGGTCTTGATGCATGCTCTATTTTAGGCCTGTCTTTCTGCTTTCTTTGCAATGTGCGCACCCAGGGATTTTCAAGCAGGATTCCATTCTGAATGTACAGTTCCTGAAAAACATTGAATACTCACATCACACCCTGTGAGATATGAAGGCAGTAGCAACCTCAGCAGAGATTTACAGACTATCACAAAATGTATTTTAACAGAAGCTCAGAATCTTTTTACATGGTGTGAAAGGCAAGGGCTGAGAAAAGGTAGAGGATTAGAAGATCAAACTCATAAAAAGGTGGTTCAGAATGATGTTGGACACCTGATGGAGATTTAAACTTGCTCTTTACAAGCTGTTTTTGTGCAAGCAGATTCATCTCTCAGCTGCTAGGAGTGACGTCTTTTTTATTCAGAAAGCTCCTTAAGAAGTTATTTCAAAAGGTTTTGCATGAGTGTTCTTTCTGACCAAAACTCATTCCACTCTCCAAAGTCAGAAACCAGCCAAAAGCAAGAATGAATAATTTACAAAGGGCACATGGCCTGGTTCTTGCAAAATCAAACTAAAATCTTGGCTCCAACCCTCCTTTAAGTTACTAGATCCAAAGCTGAGCCCTGGGGGGCTGAAACTATTCCTATATCTTTATTGCACATTTGCCCAAATTCCCCTTCTTCTACTGCATGTGGACCTTGAGTAAGGCATTTTTCTTCCATTCACTTCTTATATCTAAATTACATAGCATTGTTGATTAAATCATAGTTACTCATGATAACGTGCTTGAAGAGAAGTTGTATATTGTATGTCACCTGCAGAAGAAGCTCAGATTACCACCTGGTGGGGAATTTAAAATTTTTCTTAAATTTATGTATTTTAAGATAGACCTACACTCACTTCCCGTAAAACAAGGTAGCAATAAAATTACTTGCTTGTGTGTAATTATGGAATCTTCGTTGGAGTTACCCAGCATACAGGGATATGGCCTTTTGGCCCCTTGGTAGTAAGCCACTGACTCACTAATGTCATCGTTTATAGGGAGCATTCTGAGACAGGAGGTAATATGGAATCTTGTCTTTGGTTAAAAATAGTAGCAGCTGATGTGAAGTAATCCCTATCTAAATTGCATGCTAGGAATGTTATTTAAAACAACCTGAATATATTTCAGTATACCCCATAGACACTTTTAAGCCATCTCCTTTAACATATGCTCACCTACAGCAAAATAAAGATTTCTCTGTAGAACTTAGCTACACATCGCAATATCAAGTTCAGTTGTGGTTACCTTAATTAACAATAATTCCACTCATTTATGTGGATGCTGCTCCTGTTGTGACTGCATAAAACAATAATAAAGAGCCATAAAAATATTTGGAAACAGGATCACTTCTTGGCCTTCAGTAGGTGTTCAAACTCAGTGTACTTCAATTCTAATTTGAGTGCTTGTTCTTTGTAGTTCAAGGTTGCATGTGTGACAGTTCATGACAAAGTATCTGCCACTGCAGTATAGCATCCAGAATGCTTGTGAAAGAATCCCAACACAAACAGCTGGTCCATACGCAGTTTACGATAGACTGAATGTCTTGGTTAGATGCGTGATTTTCTTTAGCAGGATGTCTACAAAATGCACAGCAATCGTCAACGAGGTGTCAGTATAAGGCCTGGTATACTCCTCAAGGGGTTCACCTACGCCAGTACAAACACAGATACGCTGAGAACTTAGCCTGTGCTGTAGCCTTTTGTGTGTCCAGAACATCTAAAAGAAGTTAGATTTTTATGGAGTGAATTAAGGTGCATAGTCTGGAAAATAAGCAGAAACAGAGCATAAAATGAGGGTAGCTCAGATGCATTTAGCATCTGCAAACAAAAATCAGCATTCACTCAGATAAACGGATTTCCATGTGATGTTCCTTCCTTCTCTCTTTGTTAAGCATTTTTTTTTCCTTTCTAAAGCTAGTGGTAGATCTGCTCCTGGCAGTATGTTATGTTCAACCATTAGTTTATTTTTTAAGACTAAGAAGAGATATTTCTACATTATAAATTATTTATAAACATAAGAACAAAGGGAGGCTGTCACGGCTGCTGGTACTTTGAGAAAACAACAGAAAAAAAAGACGATGAATTTATGAAGAATACAATTTTATGAAGGAAGGTGGGGGGGATGGGACATGCAACTACTAATTATTAACATTCATCTGCAGACAAAGACCTGAAAGGACAGGATTAGAGGGATACATTTACATCTGTCTGTCACAAAAAGAAATCTCATTAAAGGTTTACTAGTCTGTCACAAAACTTCTTCTAATGTTAAACTTGAGGTTCTCATGGGGGAGAGGAATTTCTCACTTTTGGCCCGTTCAATGAAGCAATATTAAAAAACAATTAAAAAAGCAAATAAAAACACTTGTGTTTTTAGTAAGAGCTCCAGAAGAATCTCCTTAGGTGACAGAAAGTTTCATATGCTGTGGAAAAAGTTTTAGGTGTCAGTACAAGTTTCAGTAGTTTCTATTTACACAGCCATGTGTACTTTGAGACATGATATGACTGCCACAGCAATCACTTTGTGAATAGCATTCATCATCTGGACGCTTCTTTTCATCTATAAAAAGAAATCTGCAATAGGTTGCTTTGACAATTCAAGATGCTGAGCCACAGTTCCTCTGCTTTAAAGAAGCACACATTAAGGTTAAATACATTAAAAGTGCACAAAAATAAACACGCTGTGTATGTACAATATGTTGACAATAGCAAAACTTCAACCTACTGTAGTTTTTGATCAAAGAACTGAATCTGTGGAAAAGAAATTCTGAATCTAGCTAAAGCTGTCATTTTATTTTTCATAGCAAACTAATTTATATAGAACACATCACTGAGGAAAAATCTAGAACACTTTTATATTACTTAAGTTGTTGTGTGTGACTGTATTCATAAGGTGTTCAGACAGCTAATTTTAGGATCATATGCACCTTTTTCTAGAATTGTATTAAAGTTAATTTTATTGTAATTTATACACTAGTTTGATTAACATATGCAATGGCTTGCAAGGGAGAAAGTATTCATCTTGAGCATTTTGCTAGAGGTAATCTAAACTAGCAAAGGAAAACATCAAAGATTCCTCTAGATCATCTCTTGCCATGTAAGAACAGTCCTCTGCAACATACAAACCAAAGCCAGGTTAAACCTTTGAGCTGTTCCATTTAGTAAGGATTTCTGCTTGGGTTTTGTGTCAGATTCAAACAAAACCTAAAACTCTAACCTCCGATTTTCCACTTATCTAGTTTTTTAGGTCCAGAGTGGAGAATATCTCTAGTCCATATATTCAAACCTGACTGGTAACTATTGCTGTCTACTTTTATCAGCAAAGTTGAGACAGCATAAAAAGGCCTGATTTTCAGGGGCTAGTTCCCAAGGTCTGCTGAAGTTTCAGCTCTCTAGGTCTCTCAGCTTGGGCACCCAAAACAGATGCATCCAAATGTAGGCCCATATGTTTGAGCATGTTGCACCACTATATATGCACTCCCTGGCACTGTTGAAAGGCACACATTCCCTGCAACCCTCCCACGCTCCTCCCTCTGTTCTGCTCCATTTAGGTCTGTGCACATAATCTAGATTTCAGGTAACCCGAATGAAAAAGTTCTTTTTATTCCAGTAGCTGAAAAATTAGAGAGTCAAGACTGGAGCTTACGTGGTAGCTCACCTTTCAACATGTGAATTCCCCATGCATGCTTACCTTCAAAGGACACTGGCACTGAAAGGAAATGCAGAAACGAGGGCTTGTAAAATAGGAGTTGCATAAGCAGCAATGACAAGATATTTTATTCTGAATTTATCTAGAAGCAGTACAAACAAAATATTTTATTCGTAATACAGCAGTTTCCACATTTTCCTTCACTCAAAGCTTCTTTTGCTGAATGCAACTGTATAATCCACCTGAGCCATAAAGATAACAAAGCAAAACTGTCATTGCAACTTCAGGAAATACCTTCATACATTCTCGTCTTTTTAAAAAATAAACCAAAAATCTGTACAGCAGCGTCCAGCAGACAAACCCTGAAGACAGAGAAAAGAATAACAGTAAAAACACCCAAGAAATGTGAAATTATAGATGTCAAAAGCAATTTGACTCTTATTCCCCTTTTCTAATCACAGATCTTCCAGACAGCTCTTCTTTATGTCCTTTTTGCAGTCCTTTCTTGATATTTTAGGGAAAAATAACTCTGGTTCAATAAAGGGTATTATTTAAGAGGGCCAAATTTTTTTTTCTTGCGTTCCCTTTCATACAGTACATTAGCACTAATCACATTCTAAAGAGAAAAAATCCACAGTCATTTAATAGAAGATTAAATTTCACATCTTTACAGTTGGAAGTCTATTTTCTGTTACTCATAAGGCAGGCATAGGAAGCCAATTGAAGAAGCAAATGGTGAGAGATTAAAAAAGCTACACCAAAGATACAGTTGAATATTTACTTTGCACCTGTTTTCTAATATACACACACACATATATATGTATTTAAACCAAGTAGAAAAGAAAATCTTTGCTTCTTTTTCATTTGATTTTGTACCTGGGAATTAGTTGTTTTGAATTTTTGCATCTGAAATAAACACGTCTGGGAAAGGTAACCACATGAAATACTTTTCCAGTCTCCAGAGAGAGCAAAGTTAGTGAAAAGCTACTTATAACTGAGGATTTCCACTAAATGCAAATTATTGTAGTTAATGGCTATATCCATATGAAGACTATAATACGGTCTTGTGCATCGCTAGTATTTGCCGTTATAACATACTTTGCTACAAATAAAACTTCAAACAAATTTTCTACGTGGCTTAACATAATCTATGATTCAAGTGTTCCTATTTTTATATAATAGGAAAATATATAGCGTAGACAGGCAGGTAACAAAATAATTGCTGAAACTCATCAAAGGCAGGACTTTCACAAGGCAATTATTGAATCTTATCAAAGTTTGGAATCTGACACAAGAAAGATTATTTTCTTTGAGTGTCTGTGCTTAATTCTTCCTCTGAAGTGAGCCTTTTACTGTCTCTGTGCAAGGGTGAGATATACAGGTCTAGAATTTACTTCTTGTTTGCGAGCAAGCTAAAACTTGTGGGCCCATCACACAGCTTGTTGCAATTGAGCCCGACTCTGTAGCAGTGCAGACTCCAATTCCACAGCTAGTACATGCCTGTGGTGCTATGCAGACTCCAGACAGTCCACTCTTCTCTGCTAGAAAGAAGTCTGTACCATTATGGGTGCTCAGTCATCTTTTCTGTCTCCTGCCACCAACCATTTCTGGTGGATTTTATTACAATTTTCATAAACTCTGCCGGTGTTCCTTGTACTTGTTCCATGATTTTCATTGCTTTCTGCATTGTATTCACATAGATAAGTTGCTAGGTGGAGATACTGGTCTTCCTAAATAGATACGTCTGGGTGTTGATAAGGGCAGCAAGGGTGGGAGAACAAACAATGAACTGTTGTTCACTGCCAACAGCATCTTTAAGAATCTGTTCATAAAAGCCCACTTTGTGATTTGTGTTTGGCCTTGAACAAGCAAACTAGAAAGTAGCTTTGAATGGGTATAAAATTAGATGTAAGAAATCCAAAAGTAATCAGTCGAACTCTGGCAGACGTCTGCAAAATGAAGACAGGAGCATGGATCATATGTATTAAGTGGGGGCATTTGAGCGTGAGGCAGCCAGTGAAATAATGGGGTTTGAAGTCTGGATTCTGGAACTGCTGATGCATACATACATACATACAGCCTGGCTAGGAAACATTCCCGTTCAGGATTTGGCTCCTGACAACCTTTTGCATCTTTATGGTACAACAAGGAGTGGATAAGTCTCTGCTTTTTCTTACTTGTCAGATATTCTAGAAGGCTGGAATTCAAGGACTGGAGCTCAAATTTTAAGTAAACTAGAGATTTAAGAAAGGTTGAGACATTTCTACCATTCGGAAGTGTAGGTATAGACTCTTAGATAAATTCCAAGGTTGTGAAGGACGTATGAACAGAACATTTTGCTTGGTTTAGTAGCAATATTTTCCCTCCTGGAAAAGGAAAATATTGTTTCTGATCCTTCCAATAATATCTAATGGTAGTATGAATTTCCGGTGGGGACTTAACTCCACTAAGGACAGCAATTTGAGAGATGTAAGCCAACAGAGAATTTTGTATGACTGGTGTCTCTTTCATAGAGCCTTTCTGCTTAGGGCTTCCAAAGAAATTGAATCCATTTTGCACACAAGAAAAGTGAGGCACTGCATAATGCAATAAATTGCCTGATGTTCAACTACAGGCAGATAGTCAGGCTGCAAACAGAAGATGGACTTTTTGTTCCTTTCAGCTACTATAGACACTAGGCCAAGCCAGCTCTTACTCACTGCTTTAAAAAAAGTATTCCAGATGTCCTAAATGGTGCACCTTACTGCAGGTTTGATTTTGATTTAACTATTGACAATGAATAATGGGAGCTAATTTTTGAAAGTTAATGGAGTTACCCAACAGTAAGAACTTGACACCAAAAATGAGTTAGGAATTTTAGCTACCATTTCAATAATGAAAGTAAAGCCATTGAAGTTATTTAAATGCATTGCTTAGAGTCTGTAAACACTGGCAATCCCAATGTCAAATTAGAAAATTCTTATAAAACAAATTATTTCATTCAAAAAGGAATTGATGCAGGCCATTGTATAGGAAATCAAACCTTACTGGATGCATAATCTATAAATCATGTGAAGAAGTGACTGTGTTGAAATGTCATTTTCTCTTAAAAATAAATACATACGTTTTGAATGTTATACTTCATTGTCGAGTAATAGATTTTATATTTATGCTTAGTATGCTGTAAAAGTGGGAGAAGAGTTCTAAAATATCGTTGGAAAATAATGCAGTTTCCGTCGGTTCCCTGGGCTTTATACCGAAAGCTTTAGGTGCCCTCTTTTGGTGTACCGCGGGAACTGCAAGCAGGCGTTGCAGTTTTAAACTACCTCTGGAGAAGCATAACTTTCCAGACTATGGGAATTCTGTGGTGAATGTTATACAAATAACATTTGCCCACAGAAAAAGCATTGCATTTCCTATTAAGTGCTATTATATGGCGTACTTCAGTATTAATATAGTACATACAATCAGTTCATGCTTTGCCATTAAATTCTCAAAATGTTGGATTTTGACTGTGATGCTTCAAGAACTATTTCTGCTTAAAAGCAATATACTGGAATGCATGTGTTCAGGGAAAGCAGAATTACAATTCACAGAATATTTTCTGCTGACTTCAAAGTTACAGTTATGTCATAGTGTCTCTATGGCTTTCTGTAGCATGGGGACTCGCTTATCAACACTAGCTATTATCTAGTTCCAACATCTACAATGGAGTAAAAGGTCAAAATAATTTCTTTTAAGAATACAGGTACAAATGTGGAAATTGCACAAGTTCAGCTGACATCTCTGTGTTGGGCCATCTGGCTATACGTTGTATAATTCCATGCATGTTTCTGATAGTCTAGACCAGCAATACTCTAATCTGTGTAACTTTCCTTTCTCCTGGTTCCCCTTCTGCTTTTAATTTGAGTCTTTAACGTGTCTTATAAAGAGAAAAGAATCTATCTTCTCATTTCTTCCTACTCAGTAACTTGCTATTATGATATTTTGAAATATATTCAGAGTTACTGCTAGTAGTTAACTACAAATTGGTGCTATATGAGAGTGAATCACAGATGTAGTTAACAAAGTAGTTAATGTCAGTTTTAAGTAATGCTTCCTGCCAAGTACATTAAGAAAATTGGTAGAAATTGTTGTTTTAGAGGGCATCAGTAGGACAGTGTTTTTTCTTTAAATTTTACCTTTTGGTTAATGGAACATTGTCACTGTGGAGAAGAAAAGGTGTACTAAGAGTACATGCTCAGCAAATGCAGCAAAAAACTTCAAGGGAGTGCTTTGCAAGTTTGTACTGGGCCTTATATATCCTTCACAGATGTTCCTATGTCCTTCTACACAAGTCAACCTCTGTTTCTTTGATCATATCAGCACTGACCAAGATAAAAATGATTCAGCTCTTCCTTAGAAGGTAGGCTATTGAGTCCAAATTTCTGTTTCTGTGAGGGATGTTTGAATCAAAAATCTTTTTTTCAAAGAGGCAAAAATATGAAGATTTTAGGATAAAGTGATTATGGCTCACAATACCTGTTCCCAGCCCTTCCTCCTAAAAGGAATGGTCTTTTTATCTGCTCATTGCTGTTGGTATTATCTCTAAAAGCATGAGCTGCAATTTTAACTACAACTAGCTGAACAGCAGTTGAATATGAATGACTGTAACTTTGCAGACATAAGTTTGCATCAGTACTAGCTATATGTGCAGACTGAGGGCAATAGGCCACATTGCCACATCAATTTTTAATCAGGATTCTCCAATTAAATCAATGGACAGTACTGTTTAAAAGTCAATAGTACAGTAAAATCTAGTACTTGGCTCAAATCGACAGATTTAGAGGCTAGTCAAATTCAGGCTGACTGTAACATAAATAATGGAAGTTACTTTCAAGTGCTCTCAATCATTTAGCTCATTCTGAAATGCAAAGATACAAACTGCACATCTGATGATACAGTTAGACTCCATTTGTAAATACATTTCCCATAATGTGGGATGCAATGTATTATTTAGAATGTGATGAAAAGCCAGGTAGTATGGAGCAAAAAAGGCAGAGTTTTGTAAGCAAGTAGGAGACAGTGAAGTAATTTTTAATACACACAAATCACTGTTGGTGAAGCAAGAAATATTGTATTATATTATATTAAGCAACTTGAATACCTTTTCTGATATTCCTGTGCAACACTACTTTTTTTTTTTAAAAATCACTATTCTTATTTGTAAGATCTTTACCATGCCATTTCCTAGTAGCTATTATTGTGAATATTTGCAAAATATTTCTTGACTTTGCATGCTAATGAGACAGAGAATGAGAGGACTATTGTATAACAATGGTACCCAGTGTTAGGTAAAACCAGAAAATAATAAACATGGTCATTCCATAGTATGAAAAGAAAAATAATGATGCTGTCAGTGATGTGAGAGAGAGTTAAAAGTTTCTTGAGCAAAGCAGAAACTAATAAAGAACAAAAGATGTAGTTCTGATAAGGAGAATTTCCTGGTGCCTACCTAGAGATTTATTTATGAGTACACTAATATTTTAAAAATACTTTTATTCAGGACCAAAGAACATTCTAGAAATGTTAAAGTTAAGAGGTCAGCAAGATTTTTTAGACCCCATTGATTACTACTGTTTTTGTGTTTTCAATAAAATGTTCAGCATTAAAGCTGGGAGTGTTTGCTTGCAGACCAAGAGCAGTATTTTTCAGCAATTAACCATGAAGCTATAAAAGGAGAGGGGAAAAAAACCAACAAAAAAACCCCCAAAAAGTGGTCCTGAGTTTTAGTCTGTTTAACATAAATTGAAAAATTATTAAACATACATGCTTTCATTGCGAGGTTTTTTAATTCAGTTAATCAGGGCTATAATCTCATTTCTCATTAGCTTTCTCCAAAGGCCTGTGTTCCTGTGAGGAGGACAATGAAGTTGTTCAGAGGAATCTGTATTTCCCTAGAAATTGTTTCCTTGGCATGAGGAATATTCTAGAATTGACAAGTTAAAGCTAGACATTTCTCCTTTTACATTTCAGAAGTTAGAAAAATCTTGATAGGCTCAAGTTCAGTGTCAGAGACCTGAATCATTCAATTCCATAGATGCAAGTAGATGGTCTGTAAATGTTCATGAGCGTCTGAAAGAATTAGAATATTTGGGGGTGATATCTGCTGATTTTGCAGAGACCAGCAAAACTTACAGTTACTTTGTTGGAAGCAGCATTAATTTCATCTACATTGGTTGATGTTCTTAAAACACCAAGTTTTGATTAATACTGAGTGCTTGACTGTATCACCTTTACTTCTTGCCCTCTGCAATTGATGATTTGGCAGTGCTGTCTACTCCAGCCATTCAAAAGTCTTGATCAGCCACCCGGAACTATTGATACCGGTTTTGGAATCACTTTTACAAAAAAACCTACATTTGGAGAGTTATTTATCTTCTGGGTTCAAAGTGTTAAGAGTTCATATTCTCAATCTATTTTGGCAACTGTGAGGACTAACAATTTTTTTTTTTTTGAGTGAATGAAAGACAAGAATTTAATTTAAATCTGCATTTTCAGGATCCAGCATTTTAATAAAACAATAAAATGAACATCTGATTTTTGTCAAGCCCATGAGGACTTTGGCACTAATTTGTCACTAGCCAAAATCACACATAAACTCATCAGAATTGCAAGAAGTTGCAAGGAATTTACAAAGCTGGCAAGACTGACTGAACATGAATATTTGGGGTTAAAGGTAGGAATTAGTTACTGTTCTCTGTAGCTTTATGACTTGGTTGCTGCACTGAAGCATGGGGTTCACGGGATTCTGTAACATATTTCAGTGGATTACTAGCATATACCAAAATTCAAATCCAGGTTAAACTCTAAAGACAGCAATAAATTTACCTAGAGGTGAGTGTGTTTTACAGTCTGAATACGTCCTCGTCATTTAACATTAGCATGGCAAGATATTGTCACCTTGTATAAGTAGTTGGGCAAGAGAATGATGTACCTAAAGATCTGACTTCCCCACAGGGGTCATCAAAGAGGGACTACAGGCTTAGGCATCCTAAGAAATCATTGCCTGCAGCAGTGATTATAAAGAATCTGATGACAAGAGGGGAGGACGAGAACTTAGAGGAGACAGAAGGACTCAGCAATACAGATTTGTCCCTTTGGTCTCATAATGGATGAGACAGTAAGAGAAAATCGTACTTTGTATTTTATGAAGTCAAGAAAGACAGTGCAATACAGCCTAAGAAGGAAAATGATGGAAGAGAGAAGACATCATTCACGTACACATCCCCTTGTCTCAAATCAGGCTTGATGGTATTCATGTGGAATAGCACTCCTTTGTAACTGCAACCATCCCAGATCAGACTTATAGAAATCCCCAGTATTTCCCAATACTATCCCAACATAACCAATTTTAATCTTACATGCTCAACCAAAGCCATGGTTCCAAAGTTTTTCTGATGCCAAACCGCTCCCACACATTTACCAGTCTATCCTACATTCTTCACAATATTCTGTTATATATTCCACGTCTTTCTTAGTCACCAGTCTTCCTACATTAGACTCCTATTCTTTTCTGTCTGTGGACTTCAGAGCTTCCAATCCATCCTCTGAGTCTCTCCCATTCTCCCAACTTTACCTCTCTAATCTAATTTGATCAAAATTAATCTACAAGCAGATGCAGTGGCATCCTGTGGTAGCAGAATGATTTTTGCAAGAGTTTCATAAAGCCAGAAATGGGGTGAATTTACCAGAAATTCATCCCCAGAAAACTTTGTTGGAGCTAAAAAAGAAAAATTTCTAGAAAATACATATAATTATAGCTCAGAAATAATCGGTTTGTTATGAACCCTTCTTTTCAGCAGAGATTTAATCTACTTCAGTCCCTTCTCATATGTCTATAGTAAATTAGTACAGTGATTTGAATTCCCTTGTCCAATGATCAGTATTGCTCCATCCTCAAACCTCAAAATCAATCCTGCTTCTCAGACCCCACATCAGTCATGGCCCATACCCATCACTATGATGCCATTTCAGATCAAAACCAGCAGAGGCATAGCTAACCTGGTTTGGCTATCAATAAGATGTGGGAAACCCACATTCTTTGATTTCATTTAAGGGTAGGGGGGTTTTGAACTTCCATACAGCACATTGGGGGTTCTAGCCACTGGGGCGGCTGTTACAGGGTTCCTTGGTTTGGGGAAAATTATTGAAAACTCAAACATTTTAACAGGTTGAAAAAATTCTTTTCCACTCTGTTTTAATTAGATCACAGGCTCAATGGAAATTGTAATAATTTCTGACTTTGAAAAATGTGATGTCTCATTGGCTTGAACAGTTAATCAATGATTGAATTCACTCGATATAAGTTTACTTAAGAAACCAGAAAACAGATGTTATGTCTCATTCATTTTGCTATATGGTCTCAGAAAGGTAATTACTACCAAAACTTGGAAATCTTGATCTCTGACAACTGAATTAAGTTTCTGCGAGCATATCCTATGTGCTATGAAATGTACAGGAGCTGAGAGTTACACATTCAGGAGCTGGCCTAAGGGAATCTTTCAAGACCTTTGAGATTTCTACAGGGGTCAAAGATTACTCACAATTCTGACCAGTTAGGTGCATCATGTGAAATAAAAAGAAGATAAGGAAGTTATTTTTCATTGAATCAACAGGGAGATGATGTAAAAATTAGGAAAAGAAAGTACCCATGTGGTGCTAAGATAAATTACCAAAGACACTTCTGGATCTGTAACTGTACTTATAAAAACTTTCTGCTTGTGGAATCAATAATTTTACTTTCAAAATATGAGATCAGATACCAAGTTTATAATGGGCATTCATGGGTGAACACAGTAGATTAAGAACAAAACAAATAAATAATTATTTCTATATATAAACTCTGTTCCTTAGCACATTTGTTACAAAATTGCACTAGTGCAATACTACTCAGGAAGGGTCTTCTACGAAAAAGAAAAACAAAATCTTGTTTAGAAGGGAATCTCCTTTGTGACATATTTGAATTGAATGCAACAGTAATTAAATTGATGTCTATGTGAAAAGAAATGTCTGTGTTTGTTAATATTGATGTGAAACAAATCGTTTGTCAGTCTAGAAGCTGACAGCTTTTCTTTATATGCAGTTTTAAAGGTTATTTCACTAGGTGACTTTTAACACACCGGTTACATTTAGTTCTTGCTTGACAATTCTGATGATGTATGTGCCACAACAGCTGCTATGACCCTTTTGTTTTGCTGAGCAGTTTTGAAAAGGGGCCTGAAAAGGGGCAAAAACTGTATTTTTGGCACTCCAGTGAATAGACCAATTAAGTAACAAGTTGTTTTTACACAGTGTTTTTTGTAAGCATAAATGTGATCTAAAACAATATTAGTTAAAATATTGCTGTTTGTATTGGAAGGAATTGAGAATCTAGTAAACCCACAGCAGTTTAAAATGACTTCCTGAATTAGCACAAAGTTTTCATTAAGTCAACTACTGCTTAATCTTGTTTATAGAGACAGCCCTCTGATCCTGTTGGAATCTCAAGAAAAAGGACATTGTCTGGAGTCTTAAGTCATTCTGAGATGAGTAGACTCAAAGAATTACATCACGATGCTTGGCAAATCCTGTGACCTTCTTAACTCTTTCATTGCCTTAGGATATTTGATTTTCCTCCAGGAAAGTACATCTAACTCACTCACTTAGTCTAGGGTGAAATACCACTTCATTTATGAATCTGGCACAGACAGAATTATAGCACAAGATAAGTGGCCCTTGTCAGCCCTCCAAAGAAGAATGTGCTTTTAGAGAGGGAGCTGATGCACGTTTTATCATGTGGTAAAACACCCCTCCTTGAGCTAAGCAAGCCAGGAGAGGCTGTTGTACGTCAAACAGTCTGAAACTGCACTTCAGTTACTCTACTGATTTTTTTATTGTTTTATTTTGTTCCATTCATAAAGGTATGCCAGATTAAAAGCTTACAATGGCTGGGTAAAAATATTCGGTCCAGACTCTAGTCAACAGCACGAGGTGACGAAAAGTTAACATCGGCTTATATCACCATTAAATTGAAATAGTATAGCTAGAGAATGTATAAGGGAGATTTTTTGTAAGGCATCTGGTATTGTATGTCACTAAACTGTGCAACAGAATGGAACCAAAAATATATAATTTATCTGATTAATTTAGGCTTTTTTCTTACTGGTGCATTGTTCTTTATTATATAAGGCAATACACAAATTGAGGTGATAATTCAAGGATTTCACATATTTTCTTTTCATTTTTTTAATATCTCTGTACATGAACCACATATTTCTGCAAATAGTCACTGTTTTCTATCCATATCACTTTACTTAGGTGTTAGTGATTGATGCGATATGTAATTGTGTTACATAACTGGGTGGCAGTGTTCAAACACACCAGATTAGGGCTAAAACTGTTCCAGTCAGGTCCTACATAGATGAATTTGCAGATTCTTATGAGAAATCTTATAAGTAAAAGTTAATGATACAGATGTTGTAAGGAAAGTATCTGCAAAGTGAAACCAATTTTTTAAAAAAAGAATGACCTTTTCTTTTCTCTGCTAGAGAAGTCACACTCCAGGAATGGTGACTTCTGCAATGACCTATCTGTGCTTGTTCTTCTCATAGAAGCTCAGTTTGGGGATGTTGAAGAGACTTATGTGGTAATTTTTGTGCTTTGCCTGGCATTTGCTGCATATAAAGTGACTGGAGAAAACTGAGAAAGAAAGTAAAGTTTTCCCACATAATTCCTTCTAGCCTGGAGAACATTCAGTAAATTGGAAAGGCAAGGACCAGGAGCTGTCGCACTAGCATGTTTTGAAAACTTTTGCTACTGCTTCATTCCCTTCAGTACCTATCTCTGAGCCATACGAGGCTTAAAAGCCTTAGCACAACTGAGATAACGTCATCCTCCTTGCCATCACAGTAAATGAACTCTTCCTGTAATCTGCACCGACACAATCAATCTTTTCCCAGTGTCAGACAAAGAACAGTATTTCTCTTCATTATTATCTCTTATTACATGTTACCTGTCCCTCATATCCATCACCTAAATTACTGGTATGAGGATTCTCTCATATACCAGGGTAGCTCCATTGGCTAGCTTCTTCTAACGGGAATGGGAACTGCTCTGGCACGGGGGTGCTCAGTTGGCAGATCTGGTGATGACAGGGGTAATCAGGGCAGTGATAATCAGGTGGGAACTGCCATTTCTTTGCCTGGCAGAGATGGAGCTAGAAACACACACCCACAGTCTAAGTTTCTCTGTCATTCTTACAAAGGCTACATGTAGAAGTTGTGTAAGAGCTATCATTTCCACAACAAAAAATCTGGCTCTTTAGTCAAAAGAGAAAAAGTCATGTTTTTTTCATTTAGAGATGCCTAGCTCAGGCGCCACATGTGAATGAAACACGAGCATTGTGACATTTAGCTGTGCTGTCTGTAGCCACTAAACCGCAATCTGCCACAAGCAGAAACTGAAACACTGAAGTGTTCCACTGCTGTCTGACAAGCACCCATGGCGTGATTGGCAGAGCATGGGTTCAGTCTTCTTCTGCAGCCCTCTTCAGCATTCCTCAGTGTTCATTTGTAGGTGAAGCAGAAGAGGTTAACTGCATGAATTTGAGGGATTCGGATCACAATACATAAAAATTGGCTGAGGACCTTTGAGTTATCATTAAAATAATTGGGCTTTATTGCACAGGATTTTATTTAAGTAAAACATTTTATTTTTCCAACTTTAGTAGTTCTATTTACTTGATTCTCATTGCTCCCTTAAAAACAGAGCAGGGCAGCAATTAATGGTTTCAAGAAGATTAAAAGCAGCATGTGGGAAATTCTGTCTGCCTTTAAAAGAAACAGAGTCACTGTTGTATGGATTTTTGGAAGGTGACAGCATCTCTTTCATTAAGGTTATTTAGTCAAGGACCTTTTAATGTAAAAAGGTGTAACAAGAACTGAGAGGGGCACAGACCTTGTAGACAAGGGATAACAATATGGTACCAAAGACCACAATTCTCTAGTAACTAATTGATGGGCCACTAAGAAACTACCAGGTATCATGTTAGAAGGAGACAACTTTGACTTTGTATCTGAGGAGAAATATAGATGAACATGAGAATTCAGGATATCTGAGGGGGTCCTGTGAGACTATACAAAATTCATGCAGGAATGTTTAGGGAAAGGGACCTGGGGAGGAAAAAAGGGTAGAATAGACAAAAAGGGGTATAAAAGCGTCTGCCACATGTAGATCGTTGCTGCTCAGTACAATTGTCTCTGCACCTGATTACTCACTTTGTTCTCTCCTATTATTAAATACTTTTTAACTCTCTCTCTCTCTGTAATATCAGTCTGTACCCCAAGTGTGTGTGCTGTAAGTGGCAGCTGCTGGGGGAATACACTTAGAGTGGATTTGGTTCTAGCATCTAGAAACACACCAGGGGTCTAGGTGCACCTCACCTGTGGTCCCAGCAACTGGAGGAAGTGGGGACCAGTGCCAGCTACTGGGGATGAGCGAAGTGAGTAAGGTTCTTAGCACTGGTGGCCAGAGTCCACCTGGAGTCTACCTGGTGCTATCGAGGTGTCAGGGAGAAGTGGTTGTGTCTTCCCCAGACCTGTTGCACGTGGGAATGCACAGGTGCAATTTGCTAGAAAACTTGACAGGGAAGTGTTGCGGTTGAGTAGCGGTTCCAGGGTTTGGCCAGGATGTCAGACAGTGCTGATGTTCAGGGTGACCCACCAGTGTGGGGTGCCTGTCAGATGGGCATGTGAGTGCACCCTTCAGTTCGTGAATGGGCATCAAGCTGGACAGGCTGGTGAGTAGGAAATCCATTGTGAAGAAAGCGGGTGAGAGGGCTTAGCATCAGGGCTGAAGAAGCTGTCTCCTCTTACCTGCAGAACCTATCCTAGTCTTGAAGCTGGATCCTCACAAGTATACAGATATTCAGGATTTGACATGATTAACTTGACTTTAAGATCAGAATATAGGCACAAGAAAATAAGAAAAAAATATGTTTCTGTGTATTGTCATTGCAAGATCTAAAAGGCAGATTTTTGGAAAGGTTCAGCATGTAAGTGAAGTAGTATTTTTAGTTATTTTTTGAGCATCATTAAAAAGGTGTACTTCTAAAGTAACTAGATTTTAAAATCTAGTTTAGGGCAGGACAAAAAGTATTGTATACATGTACATACTGTCTGATAGGGAAAAATATCTTGCTTTCAGAGAGATTAGATTAATAAAACAAACAATTTAATTACATCTCTTCGGTAATAATTTAACTAGGAATTTGGAGATAATATTTATTTTTTAAAAACATTAATATTATTTAAATATTAAGTGTCTATTCAATGCTTCTAAATATTGACAAATAAAAGATGAAACACAGGAAAATACAGCCGTTTATATCATCTTAGTATTCCTTTGAATGAGATCACAGTATAATTGAATAAAATATGTATCAAGAAGGGCATTAATTAGCCAGCATGTAATAGTTTGCAAGACCCGCTAATATATGGGACTTCTGGGAGCTTTTTCAGACTGCAGCAATTGATTTTGTCACAGTGCCAAAAAGGGAAGAGGTGTTTTAATATTTTTTTCCCTCTTCCAGAAACACACCTGATAAATATGACAGTGGCTTTTCTTTTCTTGCCCTCTGTTCAAATCAGACCATAATTACTCTGGCATCTAGGTCAGGCAACTTGGCTAGCTCTGAAAGGTATCAGCTGTTTTTCTCATGCTTGCTGAACCTCTCTTAGACAAATTTTGCATTGTTTTTTTGTGTCAGTTTTATCGTGGAACATCGTGCTGCCATCTGGGAAGAAAAACACTATGGTACAGGAGCAGCTGGTGAATGAGAATGGCCAAATAAACATTGGCACTCACTCTGCCATTAGGTGAGATAAGAGGGCTGAGGCCAAGCCAAAAGAGACAGCCCAAACTGCTGCCATTATCCTTCACTGTCCCCTTCCCCCTTATCTCTGTTTAAAAATACAGCTATCATTCATTTTAGAGAAGGGAAACCAAACCTAGCTATCAGGTATTGGACATACCCTTCTGAAGCCTGGAAAACAGAGATATCCACAGTCAAAAGCATTTGAAATATCTTGCCAGTTGGCTGAGTGACTGGATACTTTTATTTCCCTGGAAAAATAACAAGAACGTTTCATATTTCTATAAAGATTCCTGTTTTAGGGGCCCAAAGCAATTTATACGTAAATTAATTCTCTAAGCTCTTTGAGAATGGGTAAGGAGCTCATCTTCATAATCAGAGAAGTTGAGGCACAAAGAAACAAACACCTGATTTGTTAGATACAGAGTTTGTGTTAATGCCAGAAATAAACCCTAACTCTCATCTGCTTTGCTTGTTTCCTTAGCAGCAGCAGAGGCCTGAGGCCAGCCCAGAAATTTAGGGACACAACAGACTTAACATTAACCTCCAAAAACGCAAAACATGATGCAGGGTTGTATTCTTATTTATTTGCTGGAGACCTGAGTTACCTTTTGGGGTCCCTATTTTGCAGAGTTAGCAAGGTAGTGGACAGAAGAACTACACCCAGCTGTCCGTGGCACAGACTTTCTTAAATGTATGGGAGGTGGATTCTTAACTCCTAGATGCTCAGTCTCTGTAAGTTTCTCCTTTGATGTCAGACTATGCATGCTGGCATTTGCAGCTTGGATCAGTTGGGAATCTGTTTGCATTTGGCACAACTGGACATGTACAGACTTGCAGCTATTAGCAGTGCCTAAGGTTGCCTATCAGCTAATAGTTCTGTGAAGTTTTACTTAAAATATCACTGGTTTTTTTAATAATTGGCACAATTCATGTGAGAAAAAAGCTGGACATTTGAAAGTGAGAAAAAGTAGTCTATATAGTATTTAAAATTAAGGATGAATTAGTCCTTCTCATCCATTATGTCTGTCTTGCTGTATCAAAAAAGACCTCAGTTGCCCACTCAAGCTTGACTGCCAATAGTCTTTACGGGCTGATGACTGTTTGGGGGCGAGCTGAGTAATCTCAATACACTTCCCAGTGATAACAGCTGTCTTTCTCACAAAATCACATATGGCGATAACTGGCATGCCTGTCAGCTCTAGTATGGCTAACATCATGGGGTTAGCATTGGCTTTCCTTTGTGAAGAACACCATGGCTGAAGTACTCTTGTGAGGCCTTCTAGAGCAACTGAAAAAGCAATAACCCTAAAACGCTTGCTTTGGCCAAACATCCCTCAGTGCTGTAGATGAGCAAAGTTTAGTCCAATACGAAATCACCTTGTTTTGCTTTCTTATTGGCTTCTATGCAAAAGACCCAACAGCCACAATTTGTGTGCTTTTAACAGGAGGGAGAATAATTATCAGCTTTGACCTCATGCAGGTGATGAGGGGAGCTAATGAAACTTTGCTTCCTCTCAGTCTGCACTACCCATATTGCAATCCACCCCCTTCTCAGCTGCTCCCACTTCCTATGGCAACTCTTTGTCCTCTGCCCAACTCTTCCAGTTCCTTCTGAGGAAATCTAATAGCCACACCTATTAAGGTGGATTCAAAGCTCTCTGTGATCTTTAGCTGTTGACACTGTAAATGGCTACAATGGTCTGAATTCTGCTTGCTTTTTTTTCACTAGGAGTACTGCTTGAGAACTCTCTCCTCTACTGATCTATTCCTACTCATGCCCTTGTGTCATTATGTCTTTACAAAGTTGCTGGTAGAAGAAAGAAACCTTGCAGCTAATCTACTTGCCATACACCAACATCTTTGGGTGCATTCACACCCTCATGGGAGATAAACACCAGGCAGTGTTTTTAGGGTGACCGACTATCCTCTTATTCCTCTTATACTACCTTTACTCCAAGAGATCTGTCTTAACTTTGCTATTTTTCCAGGACAACTTCTGTACGCCATGGAGAATACTGATCTTGCCAACTGTTAATCTTTTCCCTCAAAAGAACAGTAAAAAAAAAAAAAAAGGAGAAAAAAGAGATAGTGAATTAGGTGTTTTCAATTAATATGTTTGTGTAAATTAAAAAATGCTTTGAATAACTGACTCTCCTAAAGCATTTGCAAATTGGCATCACAGGTGTTTTACAAACCTTGAACTCTCCTACTAAAACCTTCAAATTTAAACTACCATGAATTAAAAACACCTAAAAACATTTACAAACAAAAAAAGAAAAATCAAAAATACGTGCCTGTGATTGAGGCAGTGGCATGTTCCAGGAGTAAACTCAGAATTTTAGTAGGCTGATACTGGTTTTGTGTAGAAATTACTCAGATACTGGCTAGTTAATATAATATCTTTAAAACATGTCAATTCCACACAATAGAGAACACCCCAGTGGGAATCTGTTTTGGTCATCAGGTAGGGTATAGTACCATGAAAAGATATCATTTCAGGTCCTGAAAGTAATTTAAGTTTATCAGTTTAGTATTACACCGAGATTAATTAGCCTTAAAAATAAATGTAATAACTTAATAGTAAAGTCAGCCCTAATATTGCCTAATTCCTCTTTCTGGGTACAATATTAACTGCAACATCTTTTAGTAAATTATTTCAGTTGGTTTTGATTGTAAGACAGAGTGATAATAACCAGCAGAGACTGAGAGACATTTCTACTTTGATCTCTAAAAAGCTAGTTTGTTTGGGGTTTAGTTTCTGATTCCCCCAAGGTCTTCTACTACAAAGTTGGAAATTCTAAAATTTTGCTTTGCAGGAAAATGTGTCATTTGCTTTACTGAGCAATCGTTTGAAAATTCCCTTCTAAACTTTACTGTGCTCTCAAGCTTTCCTTTGATTTATTGTCTGATTGAAAGCAGTAGCTGATTGAGAACAGAACTCAAATTTGTTTCTCAAGCAAAACTTACGCGAAGTTTGCAAATAAGTTGCAAATAAGGAGTTCAGAAAGTGACTGAACACAAAGCTGTTGTGATGGTGGCATCTTGACTGTAGGGTATGACAACATCAGGTCACAAGACAGAAGGGAGGTTATGATCTTGAACAAATATAGTTCTGGACTTTCAGTTGATATAACAAGCGAAACCTTGATTGAGATGCTAGGAAATGACATTTAGCATGTTCCCTGGCTGCAATACCACTCTTCTGCTCAGAATCATGAGTCTGCAGTTGTTTGTACTTGGCCTATGAGAACTCAGAGCAACAGTGAGATGTGCAGCAAGTATGTGAAATGCAGGTGCAATAGTCGCGAAGCATCAAGTGGGGACCAAAAGAAGTGATATATACTTCCTGTGCGAGACATGGCATTGAAGGGACAACAGTGAGTATAAAAGAGCATTTAGCTGAAATGAAATAATACAGACATTATTTCTCTTTGACAATGGTGTTCTGGATGATCACAGGCAAATTACCATGTCTCCAAGTTTAGTCTTGACATCTGTAACGACCCTGATAAAATGGTGTCAATAAAAATTCTTTGCGATAGATTTTTTTTTGCCAATGAAAGCAGTATACAAGACCCAGGTTTTCCTACTACTTATCATACGACCATTCAGTGCATGCATCTCAGCATCCATCTGATAATAAAATCGTTTCTGTTGTGTCTCTCTGATGAGTCAGCAACCTGCTTTTCCCACCAATTGCTTATCACGACTGCTCTTCCAGAGTGCCTGAAGGCCTTTGCCTTAGCTGGCTGTTCCATCATGAAGACGCCACAAGTTTGCATCTTCTTTGGCTTCTACACACTGGGCACTTGTATACTCCGGTCGCTGCTGGAACTGTCTCATGCAGTAGTGTCCAACTGAGTTTACCCACAGTATCTCATGTACCAGCAGAAGTCTAGCTGCAGCCACACAGAAACCATTGCAGACTGCAAAGGAATCCACATGAATGATATAAAGATTCAAATGTTTTCTATCAGAAGTCCGTACTACTCTGAGCATAATCTTCCCAGCATCAAGGTAGGTGGTTTGCATTTAGCTGAGGTATATCATCAAATGCTGTGTTTATAGTGCCATAATGTATCAAAGGAGCAGATACTGAGGTGTTATATTCTTTTTGTCCACAAGATGTCAATGCATCCTAAGAATTCTAGTGCATGTAATCTAGTTTCGTTCTAAAATGAAGCCTACGTATTTGTATGTCAGTGTTAGGTGTAACTGCAGTGCCTATGCCAACATAGCCATGATTCTTACTGGGTCCATTAAGAAAATGTCGTTGCTAATAACTAATAATAACAGCAACAACAACAGTGACCATTCTGTCCAGCAGAAGAAGAAGCAAAGTCTGGTTAACTTAAGCATTGTGCCTATTAGCTTGAACTCCCAAATGGGAGCTGCTCAACATCTGACTCGCTCAAAGCGTGGGTGGAATGAGTCTATATGTATTAACAGCTGTCTGTGTTTACTGATATATTTCAGTATTAAAAAGGATTAGAATTAGACTTATGGAAATTCACATTCTTGCAGACTGTACTAAAAGCATTAAGTTTGTTCTCATTTACATGAGAATATTACTGGAATAACAAGAACGCAACTGAAGTAAAATTGACAGGATAGGGAAGAGAGGTTGTTTTTTCTGATTATAAACACCTTTGGAGCTCCTCAGATGATAGGCATTAGGGATATGCTAGTTTTTACCATGTTTTACTGCTTTACACTTTTTTATATCACCTGTAAACATAGCTGAAGGTCAGAATGTACCTGTCTGATATATGAAACCACAGACACAACCTAGATGGACTGATGTGGTCCTTATTTGCCTTGATTTAAGGTTAGTTGAGATGGCATAAAAGGCCTACTTTAGAATAAATTTTGATGTATGTCAGCAAGACCTGGGAGTGTGGAATTGGTGTAGCTGGAAAGGGAGATGCCGGGGTGGGTACTCCACTGGCATTCCTCCAGGGAAGAAGCAGCCAGCATTTATGAATGTGTTTCAGTAATGCAGGAACTGCTGCCAGTTTGTCAGAAGCCAAGTTTTGCCAAATGCCTGTTCATTTTTTCCGTAGATCTTTAATATTTTCTTTCAAAAGAGGAGGATGGAAAATGAACTGAATGTCATTTTTTTGCAACACAGAAACTAACCTTGTTCTTTCTTGAGTCTTTTAGAAGAAATATGTAATTGTTTATGGTTAGTTTTAAGTAGTGTAAACTACAATTCAAGCATTGTCATTTTCTCACATTTTGAGTAGGAGACTGATCCTGTTCCCTTCTACCTGCATAAATATTTGCTGGAGTCAGTGGAATTAAAACAACATAAACCAAGTTTCAGATCAGTTTTATGTAATCTCATTGTTATTAGCTGGCTAATACATGATGTCTCGATTCTGCTTTCACTGGCATAAATCTGGGATAAAATTCATTAATATTTCCTTTTCTACTAACCAGTAGAGAAAGACTAGGGAAATTTTACGAACTGAATATTAACACTAACAAAAGCTTACAGAGTATCTGCATTCTATTATATATATAACATGTCAATGAAAGGAGGAAAAGTCAGTATACTTTCCTACAAATATAAGTGATAGGAACTACAACTGAATGTGTTATGTAGGAAAATACATCTCCTTTTTCCCATCACAAAAATTGTATTTTCAAAGAACAGTTCATACAAGAGCATGCTCATGGGACCTAGTGTTCTAAATACCAGGTTACCATCTGTAGGACCCGAGAGCGCTCCAGGTATCCGAATCTGGCTATTTCTTGTGCTTAGTAAGTCAAACATTTATCTGTTCTCAGTAAGCTGGTAGTTGCAATCGCCAAGATTTTAGAGCCCAACTATTACAAAGGGTGAAAAAGTTATATTCCCAACCATGGCATCTTTCAGTATTGGGTTTGGGTTTTTTTGTTTGCGTGGTTTTTATGCTTTAAGTTGGCTGGACTGTTTAAGCTGATAGAGAACAAATTGGTTGCCACTTCCGTGTAGCAAATACAATGCTGCTTATGAATTCACACCCAACTGCACCTGCTGGGCACTCCATGGTTGTGATAAAGGTTGTACCAAAGCCAAAAGTGCCAAAAAGTCCAGAGGAAACTCTTATCTTCTGAGCTGAAATGGATGAAAATCTATTTAATAGAACACACTTGAAAATTAGCTGAACAAGAATTACAGACTATGAAATAGGAACTAAAATGGTTTTCTTTTGATTCTTTGATAGCATTTTAATCAGCAATATATTAATCTTTCCTAAGCAGGAGCTTCCTCAGATCCATCTCTGGCATTGTTTCTTTTTTTTTTCTGTCTCTGTCTCATCTTTCCCTCTTTGTCATCCATGATGTCCAGAAATATTTCTGACAAGTCACCACAATCATAAATTATTTCTTTTCTTTCTTTTATTGATTTGATAAATGGAGAAATAAAAACATGTTGCCCTTTAAAAAACATTATATTCAGTATGAAGTGACAGCTAATGGGACAGTTAATCTCTTAGAGTTGTAATTCGAGTCTTTAAGGAAATTCAGCCATTTCTGCATCTGGTATACTCCCCTCATACTTTGATGATCTTCATTAAGGCCATAACTTTTGGATGGTTATTTTCTTCAAGTGAAAGCTGAGTAACTAAGTAACAGTTTAAACAATGGCTTTTTTCCTAATCTCGTACAAGTGTTTTGTCCCTTGTTTCTCAGGCACCTTTTCTTGCACCTTTGCAAGTGAAAAGGGAGGAAATGTAGTTTACCAACTTCAAGTGGAAAGAGTTTGTTGAACAGGGGAGGCAGCTGGGAAGTCACACAGCAACCCAACAAAATCCCCATTTCAAACACATTATAATATACACCAAATGCAAAGCAGAGTAAAACCTACATTTGTGTGTCCAGTACCCTACATATGGCCTCCTCTCATAAGGAGTGTAATCTCTGAGGAAGTTTTAAAGATGATGTTTTCATAGGACAGTGAAAGACAAGGACAGCTTCAAACCCTCTTGTGAGACTGCTCCGTAGGGCACAGGCATGCATAATTTCATTTCCTTCCTGTAATTAATCACTAAGACTTTTTTTTATTTATTTATTTAACAAAAAGACCTTCTGTATGAAGCATCTGAATTTGTGGCAATTATAATGTTTATTTGTTTCCACCAGACTGGTAGGGAAGACAGATCAATAGACAACAGTTTGACCTGAGGCTTGTGAGACGCAGACTTTATGTCTGTACTGTGTGAGACCTCAAACAAATCACTTTGACATGGGTATCTTCAAAGATACCAGGAGTACCTATTGGACACAGTTTGTTTCAGGTGACTGACAACCTCTGTGGATCTTGCTTTTAGTCTGGGTATGCCCATATTGTCTTTTGGTGGCAGTTTTCACAACCAGACTAGGGCATTAGATTGTCTGACCAGATGTAGATTTTTCTATCCAAACAATTGTCAAGACTTTCTATGGCAAATGAAGAGAAATAGGCATTGTACAGTGTGATTCATCTGTTCTTTAAGCAGATGATTCATGACCTAAAATTGTTTATTGCTCGCTGTTGACTATTGACTATTGAGGAACCCCAGTCTTCATTGTAGTGACCTGTAGTTGGACGAGAATCTGTGGGCAGCAGGTATGAAAATGTGGCCCCTGGAACAAATGGTCAGTCACCTTTAAAGTACTTAGTGTATCACCAAACAGCTTTAATTCTGTGGATTGTTATGGTCAGGCAGTGTGTCTGCAGCTGCCTGAAGCTTTATAGCTTTATAAGACATCTATGAAGACATGAGAAAAGGGAGACTGTCATGTTCACAGCCGTGTTTGCGACCATTCTTAAAGAACAGCGCAGAGCACAGCACTTCTATATTTCACTAAAGCATTAAGGACAAATACCTAAAGGATTGTGAGAAGCTTAGCAACTATAGTGGGTAAGGCCATATAAGGGCCAGCTGAGATAGATAAAGCCTGCTGTTTGGAATTATGTGGGTTTGTATATCATGATCTTCTGCACAGTGGTGCCTGCCAAGTACACTACAAAAGTATTTCAAGGACTGAGACATTAAGAAAGTCACTCCGGAAGTAGCTATATTGCTGCTGACCAAATATATACACCCTTAGAATTAAAATCTTTTTTATATTTTTGGGGGGTTGCTTGTTTGTTTTGGGTTTTTTCCTCAACACCCTCCTACATAGTTTTTTTTATCCAGAAATTTTTCAGATTAACAGAAAACTGTTCAGCATGTAAGTAGTGATCCAGAACTATTCTTGAACATCTGTTAAATCGGGCAAGAGCCAGGAAAAACTTCAGCTGTCTTACAATTGTTCTTGAGAGGGTCAGCAAGGGAGTGAAAAAGCACATAGAGCACAGGAGGCAGCCAGAGTCTGTTCACATTTGGTTTCTTCCACACACACACCCCAAATCATTACTATTAGGAGGAAGCAACTGGCTAAGGCTCTCATATCCCAAGGGGTGTATAGACTTTGGGGCAGGGGAAGACAACCAACTTGTGTTCCAACCCTCCTGCACTTTGCCATTTTATGAAGAGTGTGGATGTGAAGAGGTTTATGGAGAATACAGTAACTGATGTTCCTGCATGCTTTGACCAAGTGCCTCATTAACATATTTTGCCCTTAGGAGTGGCAACACTACATTAGTTATCCATTGGCTTAGAAACTGCTTTTAGCTCTGTATAAGGAAGCTGTTAGCATTTAGAATTTTGAAAAGCAAGTTCTGGTGAATCCTTCTTCTGAAATGAAAGATGTTTCTGCCTCCAGCTGTCCATCCCGTTCCTCTGCCAGGAGTTACCACAGAGTCAGTAGAGAGGAACATGTGCAGCACTTCCGCTGAAAAAGACCAGTGTCCTGGGATAAACCACTGTGGAAGATGGATCTCAGCTGGCACCATCTAGATGGAGTAGTTAAGATATAGGCATGTTATTTCTGCTGACTTCGATCCAGGAACTGTAACCTTTAGCAGGGGTTGGGGTTGACAGCTACTATCAGTAATGTCTTAACTCTAAAGCAGCTCAGCTATTACAACTCCCACTAATATGACACTTTAGTAGTGGAAACTACCATGAAATCTCCATACACTAAAGCACAGAGCCTTAAATGTTATTTGCTTTCATAGTGGCACAGTCTCTGTCCAAGTGTGAAATCTGAATGAAGCTATTGCAGTATAAACTGGAAGCATGTAGCTTTTCAGAGGAGCCGGGGCAGAATGCTATCAGACTGGCTGAATCTGTTCAAATGGAGTTGCCATCTGTTATCACAATACCATGTTGCCCAATTAAAACAATACGACTGAATTACAACATTTTGAATAGTATTTTTTTGTTAGATTGTCCTTGATTCTAAAAAAATCTACCATTCCTTCTCACTGTCTCTGCACCTGCTAATGCAGACAGTGAAAAGACATCACAAGCTTCTCATTTATTAACTGTATGGCCATAAGCTAGTTCTGAGCCTGAAAACATTTCTGCATTTTAAACTTTGACTGACTTTGTCCAGTAGTCATTTCTCCATTTTTTGAGGAAGTGCATAATTTTGGGTATGAGAAAAGTTACTGCAGAGCTTCTGTATACATATGGCACATGGCTACTAAGAATGTAAGTTAATCAAGGTAGATGAAAAAATGTTTTTAAAAAAATAATTATTTTTACTTTTAAATAAGATTTTAAAAGGCAATGTTCTTCATTTCTTTCATTTTAGAAAATGAAACTGATAATTATGAAAGTCTCTTATGTAGCTCATTAGGACTGGATTCCTGACTTTACAGAGTTCTACATTTATAATCTTTTCTGTAGCGTGGAGATGAACATGTATTTTGGGATTAGTTCAGCTTCCATTTTGATATTGTATTTTCTGGACAACAAATAATAGTAAATGCAAAATGGCTACCAGCAACTGAAATCAGTGTTTTCAAAAATAAAAACAACTATTGATGGGAGAATTAATATGATGACTAAGGGAGTAAGGCAAGCCTGTTAATCAAAGATTCTATTTAATTTTAGAGCTCTGAAGCACATTTATTTTACTTAAATAAAATGTTTGGCTTGATAACTGCAAAATTTAAATCAGTACTGGACGAAAGGCTTTTCAAAATAAACTTCATAAGTGTATTTATGTTTTTTACTTATAAAGATTTTATTTTAAGGAAGCTAGAACGCTTACCAGGTCAGATTTCTGAGTTACTATCTGGTCTTGAATGGCACCATGATCATATAGTTCCTTGAATTCTCACCCATCTTGAGCACACTTGCTGGTTGTAGTGTAGTCTTTGGCTACCCATTGGGTCCCTATACAAGTGCAATAGCCACCTTTGAACAAAGCACAGGGATGGATTGCATACCCATAAAACACCCTGGTTTGTGATTCTGAAAGTGTGTTATACCACATCATATTAGTTGCCAATGCTGCTGCTGTTAATAATGGAGTTAGGCAAGGCTTTCATTCTGTACCTTACTCTGTGCCATTTTCTTTACGCCGATTATCCTCTACATACTGCTGAACTTCTGCTTTTGTGCTCTACCGTTTTAGAGCTCCTCCAGTGCTACTCATGTGGTGTTACTATTCTAGTAGTGAGAAGGAAAGGAACCAAAGGTTAGTCATGTCCTGTTTCCCTTCCTCTCTCAGTCAGCACTCCTTTAATGCTGCCACAGATAGAGGGTATGTGAGTCCCAGGTAAGGATTGAATGAAGAAGGGAGACAGGATAAAGTATTTCCCTAATTCCAGTGCTCTTAAATCCTTCCCAAACAGGTTTTGGCCTCCAACAAAATAGTAATATACTCAGATTAGCAAGGAGTGAGAAAGATCCCCATTCAGAGCACTTTTTTCCCCTTCTAAAACCCCACTGACCTTTCATTCAAAACATTTAGGATTAAAATATTCGGTGGTAATATGACCTTTGTATTCTGAAAAGATTCACATGATGTCGCCAACCACTAGTCCACTACAGTTTTTAAGCCTTGTTTACCTACGCTTTATTTTTAGGATGCAACTTTTTTGTGGTTTCTTTCCACCAGTATTTTCTCAGTATTCCATCATCTGCTATTTGGTTTTGAGGGTTCTACGCAGAAAATAAGTAATGAAGCTCCGAGTGACAAGTCTGGAGCAAAATCTGAGTCCTGAACTTCCTGCCCACTTACAGAGGCTCTGGTTAACATTTGCCTTAAGAGATTTACTTTTTTTTTTTTCCAGTATTTTGTATTACTAGCTTACAACTAGGCCATTGCATCTCAGTGAAGAATGCAGATTCCTGAGGACTTTTAAACCTGTGTGGAGTACTTAATTGAGAACGATTTAATATTTCATAATTACACTTTCCCTTTGTAGAAAAGGACCCTGTATTTGGCAGACCTTTCTGAAATCCCATTCAATGCCAGGAAAGATTTGACAAAAAAGCTGATCTCTAGATCTAGAAACAAATGCAAAGAACAAAAGCAGCAAGATATTTTGATATGCAGCTTTGTTTTAATTTTGGATCTGCGTTGTGTTTCATTCAGCCAGAAGATATCAGGCATGAATAGCAGGACTAACAGTATAATTTTAATGACCACCAGACTCCTAGGATTCTGGACAAGACACAACTTCTAAGCACACTGTCTCTAAACAACAATCCCTATTTAAGGTAGAGCTTTCCACCTGGTATCTGTTCTTCTCTGTGGGTCCTGTTTCATTCATATGTGCCACTAAATATTTGCTGAGATTCATAATCTTACTTGAAACTTATTGGTTGGTGATGCTGTTTGCAGAGTTAATCTTTGATACAGAAAAGTATTCTTGAAAAGTTCATGATGGGCCATCTAGACAAGGTTATCACCTGACTCGTCAGCAAACATGGATTCAGAAGGTGTAGTGCAGTTCTTTCTGTCAAAGTGGTGAGGCTTTGAACATTTCTTAAGAGAAAATTCAATTTTGATTTCAAAACATACTTTCCTAACATATTCATAGCTACCCTTAGAGCTAGATATTTAAATAATGAAAAGGAGTATAGTTCTTAAGCAATTTCAGTAGATTAAACATGACATAGTAAAACAAATTTGAAGGATAGTAAACTTGGTCATTTTTTCTTGGTTTCTTGGCTCTCCTCAGACTTTCCTACCCACACATGAAGTAATTTGCTCTGTCACCTACATAAAGTTCCTGGGCATCCTGGCATACTGTGAAATCTATAGTAATTGCCTTCTAACCATGTCTGCTTCAAAGAGATCATCTAACTTATTCTCATGTCTCCCATTTGCCTTTTTTGAATTCTTATCTCAAATCTTCTTCCTTCCAAGCAGGAGTGCCATAAACCCTTGAATTTTCCACAGAAAATTACCTAAGTTCTCAATCATCTCATGTCCATCATTCTGCTCACCACAAAACCTATCACAATGCTTCTTCATCAAACAAAAAAATGATTTATAGGTTAACTGAAAATGCAAAAGTACTGAAGTTTTATGATGAGGTGAATCCAGACAGCTCCACACACTTCCAAAGTAGCTACTTGACATCAGGTGTGGCCTACAACATTTTAGAAGACTGCTTTCAGCACTCACGTCATCAGAATTTAAAAATATTTCAATGCACCCAAAGTGTAGTTGGCCTCTTTGCTTATCCTCCCCAGCTAACCATGAGGAGATGTAATTGCTGCCCAGTCTTGTAATCCATGCACAGATATATCAAATGCTATTTCTCTTGCTGCAGTAAACCATAGGAGTACAAGATACAAAAAAAAAACATTTTCAAAATCATAAGAAGATGACAAAAATTT
The DNA here is from genome assembly GCA_013400055.1 of Nycticryphes semicollaris. NCBI lineage: Eukaryota > Metazoa > Chordata > Aves > Charadriiformes > Rostratulidae > Nycticryphes > Nycticryphes semicollaris. The sequence goes on along the minus strand of VXBJ01004569.1, from coordinate 984,521 downwards.
TTCACCATGAGTTACTACTAAATTTTCAGTAGCTTATTTCCTATGATTTGCTTGCTACTTTTAAAACACGTGAATGATGTCACTGAATCATCACTTTACTGTAAAGTTACATAGGATCCGTAATTTATACTAAACCTGTACCTTCTGGATGTCTTAAGTGAGAATGTCCATTTCCTTCTGAAAACAAGGGGTTCTGAGTCTGCATGGCTACACAGAAAACCAAAGCCAAATAACCATAGAAGCTAAATGAGAAAAAAATCTATTTATTTATCTGCTTCTGAATGCCATAATAATTAGGTGAATCTCAAAGAGCCTGTGAATCTGTCTTGATTTTTCAATGATCTGTGGCTTTTAAGTGCTCTTCTGGGGAAAGAATCTTTCAGTTTCCATGATGGGCAACACTGGGATCAGTCTTCCTCCCAAATTCCCGTGCTCACCAGTGACACCGAGAAGAAAATACACTCTTTAGGCCTACAGCAACACCTGAATCCCAGTGTTATCAAAGCATTGGAAAGAATCAAGAAAAGTCAATACTCCTGACTTACACCATAGATCAGAATCAAATGCACTGCATATGTAGGAAGAAAAATATTTTGTTCTTATTTCAATTTTCTTCCAAACTTGTAATTCTTTCCCAAAATACGATGATATCTACAAAATGTAGCTGTCTAAAAAATCTGCCTTAAAACTTCTAAGAAAATTGATGTGTTGATACTGTAAGTAGAAAACAATAAAAACAGTCTAAAATTGTTTAAAATTATTCAAGTGCCAAATCTTGAAAGCATTCCAGCAAGATTATCATGTTCTTGAGAATTTTAGGGAAAATCAGATATAGTTTATGTAAGAAAATTGAAAAAGAAATGAAAACTGTTTTTGCTTCTTATTTAAGGAACTTTAAATCCTCTGTGAACAATGTTTAGGGTTCTTGTTTTCTGCCAGGCAGTAGCATATCTTTCTTTCCCAGGGCAGGAGAAATCAGCAGTAAAAAAGCTGTTTTGTCTATTTACTATTTTGAAATCTAAGCTTAGGGCAAGAACTACATAAGCATAACATGATGCTCATAGCATCCGGTCATGATTAAAGCAAAAACAGAAGGAAAAACAACAAAATCTCTTTCTATTTTAAGAATAGCTTAATGGCAGTCATAGACTGTTATGGTGGCTTTCTGGCAGACCACTCGCTGCTGATGACAGTGACACTCCTGCAAGCTCACCTTCACTTCTGTTTACACTGAGGCTTCAAGAGTCATGTCAGCTGGACAAGATGACTCTTTAGGGGGCTGAAGGGGTGCTGGGAATACACCTAATGGTGTATGTCCCTAATGGGATCTCAGCTGACTCTTATAAAAGAAAAGCATTCTACAGGTGTTTATTCTTTGTTGGGCAGTTTGGAGTAGATTTGAGACAGGGAAGGAGGAAGGAAGGGAGGGGCAAAAGCTATAACTGAAAAACTAAACCAAATTTAATTGAACACTACTGCCAAACAGGGCACTTACATTTCCTTTCATCATTCCTTCCTCAAGGTAGGAGGGAAACATAATCCCTTTATGCCTTTAATTGCCTCCCTCTCCAGTCTGTCCTGAGCTGTCCTCTACCCTCCCTTACTAAAACAGCACTGCAGCTCACTCCTAAGCCTACTCATTCCATAATGCCTAAGCCTACTCATTCCATAATGGACGAAATTAACATCCCAAGTCTAAACAAAACA
>VXBJ01004569.1:895021-982786 GCA_013400055.1 Nycticryphes semicollaris | reverse complement strand
AAAAAAAAAAAGGATTTATAGATTAACTGCAAATGTCAAAAGCACTGAAGTTTTATGATGAGGTGAATCCAGACAGCTCCACACGCTTCCAAAGTAGCTACTTGACATCAGGTGTGGCCTACAGCATTTTAGAAGACTGCTTTCACCACTCACATCATCAGAATTTAAAAATGTTTCAATTACAGTACAACATGCACCCAAAGTGGCCTCTTTGCTTATCCTCCCCAGCTAACCATGAGGAGATATAATTGCTGCCCGATCTTGTAAAACTAAATCTAAACAATACTCCAGTATTGGGGGTTTGAAAACCAGATTTTTACTAAAAATCCAGATTAGTGTTAGACTTGGCATGTAAAGGAGAGAGACAGAGAGAGACAGAAAGAGACAAGCAGAGACAGAGACCGAGACTAAAACTACACTTGCACATGTAGGCACAGAAAAATCTAAACAATGTGGCTGGCTAAAAAATCTATCTTAAAACTTCTAAGAAAATGGATGTGTTGATACTGTAAATGGAAAACAGTAAAAACAATTTAAAACTGTTTAAAACTACTCAAGTGCCATATCTTGAAAGTATTCCAGCAAGATCATCACTTTCTCAAGAATTTTAGGGAAAACCAGATATAGCTTAAGAAAACTTAAAGAGAAATGAAAACTGGTTTTGCTTCTTATTTAAGCAGCTTTAAATCTTTGAACAATGTTTAGGGTTCCTGTATTCTGTCAGACTCAGAGTGGATCAGCAGTGAACTGGCTGTTGGTCTCATGAGAAAGTTGGTTTATTAATTAAAGCAATATCTCCACCTCTGGCTGCAAAAACCCAAATCAGAACTGTCCAGCTCAACATGTAGAGAGAACTGATTGGTGTCAGCATACTTCTGTACAGGCAGAGTCTGGATGGAAGAGAAAGGAAGCACGTGCTAAGTTGTAAAATGAGACTGAAAATGCGTTTTTGTCACTTTGGACCAACAGCACATTCTGCAAAACAGCAACTTCTTCTCTGTATTGTTACGTTATCAGCACGTCACCATGGTCACTATTGCCATAATCACATCTCTCCTAATAAATTAATGGTGATTGGAAATACAGCTTCAGAAAATTTCTTCAAAGACTGAGCATCTGTGAAAGTAGGTTGGCCTTGGATTAGTCAGAAATATAAAACTCAGCTGCCATTAACAAACCCTTAAAGGAAATCCTGGTGTAATTTTTGAATGAGCCTGGTCCTCTTTAGAGAGTTTCATCAAAACCACATGAAACCATGTGACATTGAATGCTTTTCGCGGTGTTTCACTTTGAATGTTTAGTTTATTTAAAACCTAAATTAAAAAAGAACGACAATGCTTGGAGTTTATATGAAGTAACACTAACTGTAGTAGGCCCTGAAGTCGAAATGTGTGAGTCCCATACTCAGCCATGCTCGGTAATTGCTGATTCATTTTCCACGCGGAAAATTGAAAGCCACTCTGGTACTTCCACTGTCAGGAGTGTAATTTGCTCTGTACAGACAAACTTGAGTTTACTTCAGCACAAGAAACCAGAAATGTGAGGCACGAGCTTGTCCAGCCTAGCTGGGGGCTAGCTGCATCAGCCTGGCGCCCCACCTAAGCTGACAAACTTTAACCAGAGTCAGATGGTTTGTACAAAATAGATGTGTCTACTACCCTAAGGCGTTTCTTCGTCTTTTCTTAGTGCACTTGCCCCTGGCAACAGGAAATGAGCTTCTGTATTTTCCTAGACAAGTCACAAAGACTCTCTTGTCTTAAACTCTCTCTGTAAAATGAAAGTAATCGTGCTTTGAGATCTGTGGATGAGCAGTGTTGAATCATTGAAATGCATCATCAATGATAATATTATAAAATAAATTTGCAGTGTTGCTAATTCTAACAGCATGTATATAATTAGAAGGGCTTGTAAAAGTCTGTTTACCCTTCAAAAGAATATGGAACTTTCATATGTTGTGACTAGTTCATAAAATTTTTTGCTATTTCATGTCTTGATATTGCTCTAAATTAATATTTTGACAAAAACCCATGCTCTTACTAACTGTTCAATTTTTAACCTCTCCACATTTGTATTCATCTTTTTATGTAAGGACTATTGCCTTTCCTTTTCAGTTTAGTCTCTAATATAGAAACTTTCCAGCAACTGAAGCAGTTGCAGTCTTACTAAGAATCACTTCACAACCATTCCCACTGTCAGGAACTTCCTCTGGTCAAAGTCTTTGGGCAGCCTTTGGCCCATGGCACTCACTCTGCTGGCACAAGGACACTTCAAGGTCCCTTCCTGCAGCAGTGCCCCACTTCCACCTGGGGAGAGGCCACAGCAAGGACAGCCCCACAGCACAGCAATCTGGCTGGAGTTGCACTTTCCTGGGGATAACAGGGAAGGCCACGCTTCAGCCACATGGCTGTCCAGCATGGCTGCTGCCCTGCCTTACATCCTGGTGGCCCCAGGGGGCCAGGGTCAGAGCACTGGGCCAGGTCCTCCATGGCCAACAAGTCCCAGTTCCTCACTGCAAGCGGGCCATCTCCTGCCCACTGGGGTCAGGCCCAGCCTCAGACCCACAAGCCTGGTGAGACCCATAAATTAATTGTAGCAGTGAATTGTAATAGATCTTTTGACTTTTTCCTGGTCTCCTCAGTGCAAAAAATACCCAACAAACTTATTAATTTAGACTCCTCCTGCTTACCCTTGGACTCACTCCAGTTTGTGAAATTCTCTCCTAGCACCAGTGCATCACTGACGTGTGCATGGACTGACTTGGGCCATTTGACTGTGAGATGCCATTTCTGGCCTTGAGCCAGCAAAACACTTAGGCCCATGCTTTGCTTTGAGACAGGTTGCACACCAGGCACACGTCATATAATTACCGCCTTAGGAACCCAGCAAGCAAAGAGGTAAAGAAAAATGCACATTAAAAGTCAGGGCAGTGCAGTTTTCAGCACCATGCTGCAGAACCTGGGCTCTGCATTTGGGTTTTTCAAAACTTCAAAAAAATGGTCCTCCTGAACATGAAAGAGCCCACGCTGTATGAGCCCTTGAGACAACGTTGGACTTCTGCGAGTGGAAAGATAGCTCTGTAAAGGGACTGTATGGATGCCAGAGCGGGCCCAGTGAGAAGCCATTGGGATTCAGCACATCCCTCTTGCAGCCTGCCTGTGGCAGAGGGAGAGCTGGCGTGTGACGTACTGGGGACATTTGGCAGATCCTCCTGTGTAAGCCTCTTTCTCTTCCTGTTGTGGTCAGAATGAATAGCCGTTCTGCTTAATTTAACCTATTTCTGCCCGTTTATCCTAAAGCTAGGTCTGAGTAGTATTTGTATAACTAAAATTTTTCAGTATGTTCCAGGAATGCTGATTCTTTTGTGATTTCTTGGCATGAGTTTTGTTCAAGAAAAATCCATAGTGTAGTTACAGTTGTATAACATTAATGTGCTTTTTGCCATCGTCGTAACTTACTTTGCTCTCCTTGGCAATATGAATCTGCAAAATCATGTTTCATTGATATAAATTATCACCAAAGAGGAATTATTGCAGTAGTTTCATCCACATGGATACAGGCAACTTAGAGATTAGCTACATTGCTACAAAGACTTCTAACACAACATAGTCTCTTCTATATGTGGAACCAGGATAGTAAACAGTTTAGGCTAGCATATCAGTAGAAGTCTGCTGTTGAAACCTGCATTGCATATTTTTCCAACATGGTAACAGATCAGTTCCCAATTATCTGTACTTTACATCGCAATCCTTAACACAGTACGTTCCTTAATGAACAGCATAAGTACAGTAGCTCAGCGCCAGATTCCACTAGCAGGCGCCACCCTAAATAGAATTAAAACACCACAACTTAAAAGAAACTTTGGCAGAATTTAACAGTAAACACTATTCCAGTAAGTGCTTCTCTTCTATTCTGTCATACATTCTGTAAATACATTGCTCATACAGCCTTTTCCTTAATCGAGACACAGGAATGTGACAACATTCAGTGTGGTAAATGGCTTCAAAATATTACATATACAGGAAATTTTGTCAGCATTTCTTTCAAATTACATGTTTTCCAAACACAGTTTAATATTGTTTTTCACAATACAAGTGTATCGCGAGCTCCCTCATGTTAGTTTACTGTCATCTACTACTGCAGAACTCTGGTGAGGAGAAAACAAAAATAATGTCTTTCCCCAACTAAATCCGAACAGATTCTTCTTTGGAGAAGCCTTATGAAATTAAGTGTTTCCTTTTACACTAGATTTTCTGGTTGCAATCAAAACCAGAAGAAAAAAATATCATATATTCTAAAGAACTGTCTGCATGTAGAGCACATTATGAATGAAATAGCCTTTAATTATTTTTTCGTTACTATTCTCATTATTGGACCTAAGGTGACATAGTGAGCTGAGAACAAGCTAGCAATTCAATACAGATCTTCAGAATCCTCTTGATCATAAGGCTTCCTTCTTCAAGAAAACTTTTGCCTGCTTTTAAAGAACACACATATTTAGAAGTTCAGAAGACAAAATAAGGATCAAAATATTAGATGTTTACTAATTCTTATTCTTAGGGGAAAAATAAAGTATGCATATTTTTTATTTTTATATAACAATTAAGGAAGCGTTAGAGCACTGGTACTGACAGAATATCTAGAACTTTTATAAACATCAATGTAATATAGTGTACTTTTTATTTTCAGATCACCAAGTCAGCCTGGAATGTCATCATATGCAGGTAAAATAGATATAAAGAACGTGGCAAAATGTAGCCTTCTTTTCCAAAACTTGCAGTAACTTCTCAGACAAACATGACAAAATCTTATGTATGATTGGGCAGCTCCAAACCCTTCAAAATATTATTGGTTTTGCTATAAGGGAACACCTCCATTAGCATGCTCATACAATAAAAAGACTATGCATGCAATGAATGTTTCACAGATTTTTTTTCTTGAACATTGTTGTATATGCTGTTGTAGCTGGTGATTCCCTGGGATTATCTCTAAAGGCAATGGTAAAGTTTTGTCACTAGGTGGAGCTTGAAGCTTCAGTCCTCAAGTGCTCATCGGTTTAATTTCCTGTCACTTAAAACCGGGAGTTCCTCAACCTTTCCAATCCCGTAGCTAGGCAACTTATAAACCATTTGAGGTAAATTTAGTTGTATAATCTGTTGTATGTTATAAGTCCTATTAGAAGCGGTTTTTTACATATTGAGTCATGTTTGCTGTGACTGAAGTTGGATAATGATCAAAGGGAAAAGAATAAAGACTTTCCACATGTGGGCCTGCAATGTAACTCATGTAGTAAATTGCTTCACGTTTAGCTCTTCTAATGTTCTACCAGAGAAGCAGACTGATTGCAAAGAAAATACGGCAGTGCTGGTAAGAGATTGCAATTTTATATTATTGTTGGTCTGTTGTTGTTAATCACACAAATCAGTATTCTCATATGCTGGCAGACTGATAGATGCTACAATAGCTATGCATCAACACCCAGTGGCACACAGCTGGGGCCTCATCAAGTCAACACAAACGGTCCTTATGTCCTAACATATTTAATGTGCAGTAAAAAAAAAAAAAAATCCTTTATGCTGCAAGCCGCGCCAGTTCAGAAAGCTCTTGGAAATATGCAGCCTCACATATGGTAGCGTGACATTTACTCTTCCGGTGCCACATGGAGTGGAGGAGGAGCTGCCTCATGCTACCAGAGAACTCTGTTGTGGTAATAACTTGACCTCACTAGGGAATCAGGAAATCTCCCCTGATTATTGCGAGACTCAGTAGGGCACACACATCTTCTTTCCTAGCAGGAAACCTCTTTCCCATGCTCTGTTCCAACACAGTGTGAGCTTCGCTGTGCGAAAAATGTGGGGTATTGAATCTTGAACTAAAACTTGTCCAGAAAGACCTAATCAGAGCTCTTACTTTGTACGTCTTACAGGTAGGTTCTCCGACCTTTTAATATTACTGGAAAGATAAGGGAAACTTTCAAGAAAAACAAAGATTTGTATTTAGGGCAGTAAATAATGTGCAGTGGTAAGATTAAGATGCTGACTACACGCTGTTCCCAGGGAAGACTTCTCCAGCAGGAACACATTCAATGCAAAGCGCAGAAGCCTCTTTGGCACAGAGAAGAAAGCATCCCATGAACAGGGAAATGGTCAGAAAAACTTCTTAGAAGAGAGCAAGAACGTTCAGCTATTTGTTTCAAAGCTGCTGCTTTAGGCTAACAGATTGAACTATTCAGATAGGGCAAATTCTGACAGTAAATTGGTGTAGAGGTAGTAGTGGGAAAGCAGTGCCTGGAATTACACACTGTTTATGTAAGAATTTGGGGGTCATATTTTTGTACAACAAAAATATTGCAGCAGTCAAGCTTGTAATTAAAAGGTTTTCATCTAATAAAAACTGACCTGAAAGGGAAGCATCTCAAGTTACCAGGCAACGATTTGCAATGGATCAAGGCAAAACTAGGTAGTGCCTTTCTCTGGAGAGGAAGCTCTGTTGATCTGGCAACAATAAATTGATTCTCAGTGCTCCTTTATAATCTTTGACCACCCCTTTTCTCCTGTCAACCATTATTTCGATTAGAGAGTAAGAATTGCTTCTTGCTGTAGCAGAATAAGGTGCACATTCTGCAGAATCTTTATAAATTTTATCCCAAGAGAACTAGAATTTAACCTATTCTTGAAATATCTAAGTGCACCAGCTCTTTTCTGCACATGCATTTTTGAAAATTTTACAGAAGTTAGTGTCATTGCAGAGTGAAATCTCACCATGAGTAGTTTCTCTAATTTACTAGTTAAAATGATGTAAATTTTGCATAAAAAATGAGGCCTAGACTGCATGATTTTGTACCTTTGGCATATGTTGTACTTATATACAGGATTTCCTGTGATGTCAAAGGCCCAGGGATAACAATGTTCTGGACTTGTAAATTCGACTTTCATCTTTATGTATTCTACTATGATATCAAGGATTGTGGTGTAAATCCCTAATAACATCAGAACATCAGGGCTGCTTATAATTTTTACAAGGTCTGGTGCTGCGCATATAGAACAATAAAGTAGTAGATGATCTCCCTTTTTAAGGAATTAATATCGCAGCTTTCAGGAAACATTTCATTTGCAAAAAGCCAAAGGCATCAGTATATTTGAGTGCCTAAAACTTAGCACTTTAAAAAATAACAACTACTTTAAAAGTTAGTTTGGAAGTTATTAAAGTAGATCGTCAATTATGAAAGTCCCAAAATAACACATACAGTAAGATTCAGGCACATTAAATTATGTTGAGATAGGGAAGATTTTCCCAAGACTAGCCCTGACTGTAGTTTGAACAACAAAAATAATGCAGAATAAGAAGTGCACACTTAGAGATACTGATTTATAAATAAAGTCAAATGTATTTTAAGCACTTCTTTATTTACAAACCCATGAGTTTTTCCACTTCTGCTTTCAGCATTTTGCCCATCTACCTCCAGAAAGGTTAGATAGTTTTAATGTTTGGGTAAAGACAGGGGAAAGTATGTGTGCTTAACATAAACTTAATACCTTTTCTTCCTTTATCACGGTGACATTTGGAAGCTGAGGTTCTGTTGTTTCTTGAATCTGTTTAAAGAATGTTATTTATTGCTAGGCGCATGACTGAATTGCGTGAAAATGTAGCACATTGATTTGAAACAGGTACAAATATACATACACCAGACTGCTGGTCACTAAACTTGGGAAGTCAACTCTCAGTACTCTGTCACAGTTAAGTATGAAACATTTATCATTCAGGTAGTAACTGGCAGTTGATGCTTTTTATTCATGTTGCAGATGCAGTCACTTATTGACTATGTTGAAGATGTGTCTTAACAAAGACATGAAGATATCTCAGAGGGAGCAGAAATTAGTGTTAACTAGCAGTGCCTGTAGTACAGGTCCTGTTGGGAGGCTCGTGGAGGCAGCTGTTCCCTTTAGTCTTGGCCCTCAGATTTTGATTGAGCTTTTTTTGTATAAATTTTATACGCTATGAACACACAGACTAAGGTGAGACCTTCCTGTCTGGTGTCTTTTGCAGTCTCTTTCCTATCCTGAGACTTTCTGTAAAGCAACACTTCAGCAGGAGTTGAAAGCCTTTAAGATTTGAAAAGAAGCCTCAGTAGCTCCAAGCAGAAGCCCCAATACCTCTGCCTTACTACCTAGACTTTCTCTCATTTCACTGTTCTTTCATTTTTGCTATTTTTTTCTTCGGAAAGGCTGGCTAGTTTTTCAGTTTAATTAATTGAAAAATCTAGATCTGAGCTCCAGTCCTCACATTTTCACTTACTGTTTTAATTCTCCCTCTGTTGCTTTACAACTCTTCCCATAAAAAAATGAGGACAGTAACAAAATGCAAAATTACCTTCCCTCTTTCCTTTACCTCACTTATCACCATACTCTTTCTAACCTTTCATCTTTTATCTCTCTTGTGCAGAATAGAAGTCTGATAATTGATTGCCTCTTCCTACACAGCCCAGTGCATGTATCCCACCTCCTTCACATCCCATCTATTCCCACCTCTCTTATTTCTCACTCTTGTTCAGTGTCTCATACACGATATCCTTGTGTATGTTTCCCATTCAAAAATCCTGGTTTGTTCCTAACTGCCTCTATAACTGCTTGCTGTCCTTCATCCATTTTTTCTAAGCTCAACAAATATTTATAGATAATAGCTAAACAATTGAGGTTTTATACTTTTTCTTCCAGTTTTGTGTTAGATGTTCTCTAGTTTCTGGCCATGGCACTCTGGCGAAAGTACTCCTAGGCAAGCCTCTACTTACATCTTCCTAGATAAAACTCGGGATCAGTATTACAACTTCATTCTCTTTAACTTGGCAGCCAGTTTTGACAGTATCACCCATGTGCCTCTTGAAATCCTGTCCTCTCTTTGCTTCTTTGAGACAGGTATAATGACAGTTCCTTTGAGCTGCATGCTCTCAAGACATTCTTCACATGCCCTCGCCAACTGTCTTTTCAGAATTCATTTTCTCTTTTCACTTTGTACTTGAACTAACAGCAGTGTAACGCATAAGCACAAATTCACTTACTTTGCTTCACTGATGCTTTATACTGATTATCTGCCTCTTGTTTACAACAATTTTATTTCTTGTCCAAACTAAAATATCACCCTGGTATATCCATAGAGGTTCAGCTCAAGCTCAACATGATGAAAACAGAATTTATTATTCCTTCCCCACAGCCTTCCTCACTACTTCCTTTGTCATTCATCCTGAGTAATACCGCATCCTGCCTGTTCAAGTTGTTAATCTGAACATTTTTTTTCAATTCTGGCGTCTCCATAAGTTTTTATATTAGTTCAGTGCTTAGGTTTTGTTCATTCTTTCTGCATAATTAACGTAACAGTAAACTCTTGCTGCTATTTCCATCATGTTACATTCTTTTTTTGCTTTAATCCATCTCTCACACTTATACCTATGCAGGTTTTTACAGCTGAGCACCTACACAGAATGATTCTGCAAAATCATTTCCCTAGTTCAGTACTTGACCATGTCTAAGCTTCCATACCAACTCGAATAATTTGCATGCAGTTTTCAAAGTTTTCATAAGCTCCGCTTCACAACCTGAGGATATGGGATCCTGCCTTTAACTGGTCCACAACATTAACTTCCATTTGAGTCAGAACCACTTTTAACAGACTTACATATTTGTGTTTTTTCTCATGCTGTTTCTCATGCTTGAGAGGAAGTTCCCAGAACCAACCAAATATGGTCATATACATTAATATATTACCTTCTTGCAAAACTAGAAACTGAAAAAGGTGAGATGTGGTTCAGTGGCTGAAACTACCATCTGTCTTTCTGAAGAATATTTTTTCATCGTTTCACTTATACTTCTGTTACCTCTTATTTCATCTTTACATTGTAAGCTGGGGAAAAGTATCATTCTGGGTTTGTGCTTGAACAGCATCATGCACGACTGGGACATGGTCTTAGACTAAGGCTCTTACACATGACAGCAATATAAGTAAATAGCTGTGGGAATATAGTTTTAGGCCAGAAAGTGGTCTCTCAAGCCTAATTTCATCTCCTTGTGGGGCACTATGTGCCATAAATACAAATGTGAAAACTGGAGAGTTTTCAAAAAGTGGCTTAGGAAATAGACTTTGTCCTAAGAAATCAAAGGGAGAAGCATCGATTCTGTTTTGTCGTTATATCTGTGTTCTGCATACTTGAAATTGCAAGGTTGCAGAGGAAGTTTAACTTCCTTTGTATTTCCTGTCATGTTGGTATCTTAAAGTTCATAGAGTAGCAGACCTGAGCAAGGAAAATATAGTGGCAAGAGCCCTTTTCTGGTGATAAGCATTACAAGCTTTCTACTTTCCTGGAGAAAAACTAATATTTAGATTGATTTAATGCTTCCTAAACCTTTTTGTGTGCACCATACATGTTCTAATCCATATTCATGTTGCTATGACTTTTAAATCACAGCATTAAAAGTTAGTGTAATAGATCACATTTTCCATTTATTTGCAAGTGTAAGTTACACAGTTGATTCAAAAAAAATGAAACTGACAGCTCATATAGATGACTGTCCTATAATCTATAATTAATCATTTTGAATATAACATATCCAAACTCTCAATGAGCTACATATAAAAGATAGGTCACCTATCAACTATTCATAAAAATGCATCCACAGCCGAATTTCGAGTGATGAGCCCCATTTAAAGCTGTGGCTTAACTACAAACTAAGAAAATCAGAGATTGAATGTATGCATATCTCTATATCTTTTTATGATTTACATAAATTCTTCCTAATAAAGTTGCATTTCTGAGAATAAGAATACTTCAGCATTTTTTTCCAGGTGGATTTAAGCATGCCATCTTATGTTATGACTTGTTAAAGACTCCTTTTTTAAGGATTGTAAACATGGAAAATCCATATTAGCTTTTATTATTCTGTGGTTATGGGGCAGTCTAATGTAAATCTTTTTTTTTTCCTGAAAAGGGAAAAAATACAAAATGCTCAAATCATTCTCTCTGCCTGTTTCTGTGTCAGAGCTACCCAAAATAGATATGGCATTTGCCATCATTTATGCTGTTAACATATTGATACTAGGAAAACTTTGCACTAGTTAGTCTTGCACCAATAGGACGCACTTTGACAAAGGTATTTCTTACAGATAATATGGAATTGGCAAGCATCATGACAGAGAGGCATGGGTTATAGGCAGTTGCTTGTGATTTATTCCTCCATCTTCTCATTACTCTGTCTTCCCTGGAACTGACTACAGGAGTGAGTGGAAAAGAAGATTGTATCTTCCCTTTGTCTATGACTCAGAAGCCCAGCTCATGTTTAGCTGTCGTATTTCCTTCATATTCCCTGCTTTCTTATAAAATATTTTCAAATGGTAGGTTTTGAAAATATATAAACAAATGAAATCATGCCCAGAAATTACCAAGCTCCACAATTTTATGCATAGCAACTTTAATCAATTGTGGATAGAAGACTTGGCAGAAAATAATAGCTGTTTTGGACGTTTCAGGAAGAGAACTAGTATTCTAGGTCATTACTAAATCAGAAAAGTTGTAAGCAGGATTTAGTAGAAAGGAGAAATACCTTAAACAAAAAGGGCACATCTATTAATAGTTAATTTCAGTCAACAGTTAATTATTAATTTCTGTCCTTTTTACAGTGACAGGAGAAGTCAGTGTCATCATTTTTCCTGTATGAGAAGACACTTTAATTGAAAATTCTAGGGTAAACTTTACAAATCTGCAACATTGAATGTGAAGATTTGGTGGGATATTTCTGAAAAGATTTTCATTAATGTAGGTATTTTGTAACATAAGCATGGATGAACAATTGTGCATCTTCCTTCACATAGAAATCTGGAACAATTTTTTCGTATCCCAGGAATGATAAAGTACCACTTGCTATTCACGTTTATGAGATTCTTGAAAGGCTGAGTGAAGTTAAGTTTTTCTTTTCTGTCAATTAAACACAAAATGTGTAAAGCACAAACTTTAAGGTTTGCCAGCGTTAACTAATTCTCAAATGTTTTCTTCCAAGTCAAATAATTTCGAGAAACCACAATATAATGTTTCTAATCTTTCAGTTCTCTTATTCAGCTAGTTTTCACTACCATTGACTAAAAGCATGAGAAAATCACATGGTGTGCCCTAGCCTAAACAGGAGTTATTAACTATTTTGGTGTTTCAACCAGGGAAGTTTCTGCCTGCTAGTCTTTCGCTTTTATCAGGAGATTGTATGGCATATCATGCATTTTGAAATATAAAAATCTCTATTTGTCAGAGAGCTCTCACTCTGCAGGAATCCTCTCATTTGAGGAGCACTTAAAAAAATAAACATAAATGCCATCAGAAAAAAACGCCTACATTCCCTGTACAGTCTTTTTAATACACTGGTCTTGGAATACTTCCATGTTATTTATGCCAAATATAACAATTTTTTTCAGTATTACAAGTAACTCCAATCAAAGAATATCCATAATAACACAATATTTAAAGCATGACTGGCAAACTTACCCTTGTGGCTTCACTCACTCTGTAACCAGTACAGCTGGTACAGTTGGAGGGAAGGAATGAGGATGTAGATCACTAGTGTGTGTCCTTGACGCTAAGGAAAGTGGCTCCTTGTTCAGGAGTGTTGATAGGCACTACAGATCTCAAATGAAATTTGTCTTTTCTTAAGCCAAATTGAAAACTTTTTTTAGGGGCAGCATGGAGGTTGCAAAGGCTATTGTGGATTTTTTTGTGGACTGTGATCCCCTACAATTGTCTCTATAGATGAAGTAGATGCCAAAACTGACAATAAATCAGTGCTTTACGATTCTAGAAAATCAAGTCTGAGCTGATCTGACTGGATCTGACAACAGCCCATTGCTGTTGAGGCTCACGTTATATAACCTACAATTGCAGATAGCGATGAGGAAGGTGAATAGTGCATCATTAACGGCAGAGGGTATGGATTTTCTTTGACATCCATATAACATACCAGGACCTATGTTTGGTTTTCATGGTATAAAATTTTGAAGCTACCATTAGATCATCAAGTCCAAGCTCTTAGCATCAAGACATGATAAGGTTTAACTTTTATGTATGTATTTTCACCCTAATATAAATATATATTTTTTGGGGAAAAAATATACGAAGTGAGTATGTTTCTAGCTTAATAGCCCACTATTTTTTTATCTAGTAATTACCTAGCTTTCTTCATCAGCTTAAATGTTTATAGTTACTGTTGTCTATCAATGAATTTTTCACACATCACAGTCATCTTTCCAATTTTCTAGATAAGTTAAATAGATTGATAGATTAAACCTGTTATTGTCAGTCATGTCTCTTACCCCTCAGCTAATTTTTCATGGATTTTTCTCTGTACCCTTCCCAATTTGAAAAGATATACCCCACAGTATACTATGCATGGGCAAATAGAGCAAGCAGATGTAACACAAAAAGGTACGTACACCTATGAGCAAATAAGAATTAGCTACAGGGAAAAACAGAGATGGATTATAACATTAGTACATATGTTTCTGATTTCAGAAATCTCAGCACTAATGGAGTCTTTTTCTTTTTCATTTGAATTTGATCTTTTGGAAGAAAAATGCTGTAGTTGGTTGTCTTGTAATTCAAAACTTTGAGAAAAATGGTATTAAAGTAGCCATTGTTGACAGGGAAAATGAACCAAGATCTAACAGTGAGGCTTGAAGCTTAGTGCAGTCATTGTATAAATCCCTAGGTAGCACACTCAACTTGGTATTGCAGTATTTGTACTGCAAATAGTAGCCCAAAAGGGAACGTTAACTTGGAGAACACAGGTAGCCATCAGCCCATGGTAGGAGTGTAGGGGGTTTCTGCAGTCCAGGTTCCTAAGGAAAATATGTAGATCCCAGAACATTCAAATCTGCCAAAATTGAACCAGTAATGCTATAATATGATAACAAGAGACACTATGAAAGAGTTGGTACTTTTTCTGTTCAGTTCATCTTGCATAACTATTCTGTTGGAAATTCACCATCTCTTCACTTACTTGATCACTGGTGGTTTAATTTCTTCCAATACTGGGATTATTTAAATATCTGCTCTCCTTTACTATGGAATTTATTAACCATAATAGTGTCATCAGTAACTGGTGGGCTGCTTTCATCTAAAATGAAGAGTTTACCCAAAGTTGTTCAGTCTCACTGAAGCCATTCATGGTTTATACATGTCAGAATTGGTTTTGATGGATGATCTGAAATAGTTATGTTCTGCTGGTAACATTTGAAAAGAGAAACATTTTTCCGGAATCTAAAAGATACTATTTATGATATGTTCAATGTTAGTGAAAGTAAGGACAAATTGACCAAAAGGAGTCTATCAGGATATCAAGGTCTTATTGGTACAAAGATGGATTTGCAGTTTTGATTGTGTGTGACTGCACAAACTGGACCCTCCAAGCGAAAGAGGAGAAACAGAGGGTGTATTCTGAAATGTAAAATTGCTACCACATTGTGAGAATATTGGGATGAAACACATGAGAAATAATATTTTATTCAACTACACAATGTTATACATTAAGATATCAAAGTTATATAAGAAAGATCAAGTAACATACTTAAGGTAAGCTAAGTATAAGAGAGGTAGAAAGAACACCAAAAGATCCTACATCTTCATGCTGGATATTAGGAACAGGTTCTTTACTATGAGGGTAGTGGAGCACTGGAACAGGTTGCCCAGGGAGGTGGTTGAGCCCCCTTCCCTGGAGGTATTCAAGATGAGGCTCAACGAAGCCCTGGGCAACCTGGTCTAGTTGGGGGTGTCCCTGCTGACTGCGGGGAGGTTGGACTAGATGACCCTAGAGGTCCCTTCCAGCCTGGACCATTCTATGATTCTATGACTATGATTCTATGATTCTATATTTGGTTGAACAAGAAAGTTCACTGCATCTTTGAGAGTATAGATATTTATTTTATTTTATTTTATTTTATTTTATTTTATTTTATTTTATTTTATTTTGAGTCACAAAGATCATGAGGGTAGAAAAATGCACAGAACATTTGTCTTTCAGAAAACCAGCTGTCTGTGGTAACACAGATGCTGAAGAAAAAGATCAAAAGAATCAGAGACAGTATCATTGGCTATATTGCCTATGTAGCAAAAAATAAATGCCAAGTAACGATATGGAACACTAGTATAACAAGGCCCAAATACAGGCCTATTATGAATATAGCCAACTGTCACTGTAATAAATGTGTTCCAACTAGTTTTTGAGTAAAAGTTAGCCTTATAGACCAAGTTGATCGTTATCAGATGGTCTTCGAGATAGTGCTTTTAGTGGCATGTATTAGGTTTGACGAAAGATTGCCTGTGGCTCCATTGTAAATGTGTTTTAATGCCACTCTGCAAATGATCCTGTGGTTTACACAAGCTGTCTGCCAAAATACAACTCTTCAGCCGTGTACATTCTGAATATTTGCATATTCATAGACAACAAAAGAAAAGATTCAGACTGGCAATATACACCGTGTCATTGTCACTTTGTTACTAATCTTGATTTAAGCAAATTGTTTCACATACTGGTAGAAAAGCCTCTGAATGTCAGAGGTGAAAACATAATGTAGATTTTTGAGATAAATACAGTCCAGAATACATTATACTAACCAAAAGAGAACTGTTATATCTCATTTGATAATGCAGCCCCTATAACAATCTGTGATCATCACCGCTTGCTCTTAAAATCAGGCATTAATGCAACATTTCCATATGTTGGTATTTTGATAATCCATGCAAGTTGTGCTTACTGTGAACAATTTAACACCAGAAAAAAGAAAAAAAAAAAAGATTAAAATTAAACCGAGCAGGTTGTAAAATTGCATATTTGGAGAGAAAAATATTTTTATGACTTCTCATCAATATCACATGCAACAGCCTCGTTAATATCATGCGCAGCAGACCAAATTAAGGAATCAGATGAGTAAGGCCAAAATATCTTCGCATATCTATTAATTCTCTCTATTGTATGTTGGAGCTTAAGTTGAAAATTCCACTAATATTCCAAAATATATTCAATACAGGAGAGCAGGAAAGTGTTTGGCACTCCTTTTTCCTCTCCTGAAAGGACTGAAACTGTGCTTACTGGGGTTGTTGAGTGAGCTTTGATCTGGCATGTATAGTTTGCATAAAGCTCATGCACTTATACACACATGTATGTACACTTACATAAGAAAACACACACAAACTCATATATCCCCACATGTGAACAAATGGAGGAATGGGACGGGTATTCTGGAGGGGCGCTGTGGCAGTGCAGTACTCTTAGGATTTGTCTTTAATCTCCCATTTTACTCAAAAGTCCTTAATTTGTTTTATATCATTTTTTTAATTTAATTTATTGCCTTAACATTGTTCTGTATTAATAACTGGAGCAAAGGTTCTAAAAAGAACAAAATACTTTTTAAAATAGGATAAGTATTTCAAGTATTTCCAAATACTATTCCAACAGACGTTATTGTTTTAGTAGCTATAGCTTTGTCTTAAAGGACACATTCTCAGGGGGTAACAAATAAGATTCCAGAACGCATTTTCTCAGTGTTAAGTATCTGTGATTAACATCATCTATCCATTACTAAAAGTGAAATGTAAAGGATAGTAAGATAACTCCCTGTTTTCAACTCTGAAAGCATAATACCGTGTTCCCAAAACCACGAAAATGTAAAAGCTTGGGTCTTGCCACAGGTAGCTTTAGAATAAATACAGGTTAATAGAATAATTACCATGCAATAATTAAATACATGTTAAGAATTAATAAATGTAGCAATTTTTACTTCTGTAAATGCACCACAGTGGATTTCCTGGTGTCATCAGGCTCCAAGCATTCAGCTGGGAGTTCAAGATCTGACTGTAACTACTTTAACAAATGCTGAGAGATTAGTGATCATTTAGATAGTTCTGTCCCAAGCCATTGCAAGTACGTTTATAACAGAACAGAACCTTTATATCATATGTTATATCTATTCGTGAACTGAAATACAGGGGCTCTGTTGAAGAACTGATGAATGTTTTCTCTGCTGCCTAACAGGCTATCACTGTCTTTTTACTCACACACAAAGTTTTAGTGTAAGTTAGAGTGATTCACATAGTCTTTCTGCATCCTGAATTCTCTGTGTGTAAAATGGTGATGATACTTCATTTCACCCACACATTACTTAAACTCCAGGCTGTTCAAGGCAGGACAGTATTATCACAGCTTTCAACAAAATTGCACCGCTTTTTTTTTTTTTTTTTTTTTTCCAACACAACTAATACATCATTCTTTTAACTGGATTAATTAAACGAATGAATGAAAGTGAAATACATCCCATCTAATTTTAGCAATCTAAATTTAGGCATTGAGTCTAAGCTAGTCATCTGCACTTCAGTAGTAAATGAAGAGAGGTAGAGACTCCCAAAGGGTGATTCATCCCATCTGAAGATAACTGTCTAGCATAGACGGAATGAATTGCCATCTCTCTCTTTTCCTGCCCCTACTGTGAGCAGAGACAGCTGGTTGACTACGTACATAGCTCTTCACAACTGAAAGTAGTTGAAATTACTTGTGGTTTTGAGTATACTTTTGAAAAATGCTGTCAATAATCTTTTTCAGATTTTTTTGTAGTAGATATAACCCAAAGAAGACATTCACCAGGTTAAGGTTTCCGAGAACATATGGTTAGCATTTAAGTGTATCACCGGACAGGAGAAATGTATACTGCTTTCTTGAATGGGGTAGAATTATTTGATTGACGAAGTATCATGGATAATTGAGTTGAAGCCTACCTTATCTTCACTCCTGCTTTTGAGAAACAGAATTCAATACAGCCAAGTACATTTTAACCTTTTCTTTCTTTGCAGTTTTATTTAAAACATACTCTAATTGCAAAAGAAGAAACTACTAGCATTACTGAAAAAAGTTCACCTCCTATAGGTCACTGCTTTAGTCAACAAAACAAGGTTAAAGAATTAGCTGATGCATCCACCTGAGGTACAAAATTTGTTGGTGCATTCTGAAGATGTCTGCTTACAGGGTTTCTTAGTTGTAATAACTTTGTCTGAGTGGCTGCTGAGTGGTTGCTCAGTGGTAATTTTGACATTAACAACAACCACCTAAAAAATGTTTCTGCATTATAAAAGATAAAGAACTAAAATATTTTCATTGTTTAACTGTATCAAAAGCTATAAATACATAACACAATATTATCCCATCCTAAAAGCATATTCAATACACTAGAGGATAGATTACCGCAATTATTGTGCTGAGTGTACAAACATTTCCGTTTTCATCACTGATATGTTGCTTAGTACAGTTTTAAACTCGTAAGTTTCTGTACATTTCCATCCATTACTAATGCAAAGAAATGTATTGCTTTTAAAGGAATGCACACAATTGCATTTCTAAGCTTCATGTTTACTTTGGGTACTGAAAATGCAATCACCTACCACTTCACTGAAATTCATTTTTGCTTGAGTTATCCAGACATATCTTGTATATCACTGCAGAGACTGTCTCCCAATTCCTCTTGAATTTTTGCAAAAGAGCATGGTAAAATCAACAGCCTTTGCTTAGTGATAATTACGTAGAATCAGTTTCATATCTTCTGATAACAGCTGATAATAGTATACTTTGAATCAGTAATCAGACTTTTACAGACATGCTGAAGTCATGTCGATGTCTGCCATTTCTAAAAGAGACATGGTAAGAGCTCCTATTTCCCAAACTCTAAAGTATGGACTCTGCTCCCTTTTGCGTAAACATTTGTTTTGCCTACAAAGATCTAAAAAGTTATCATTCAAAACCTGAAGAAAACAAAACAGCAACAAGCAACAAACCCCAATAAAAAACTCTGAACCAAACAAAAAGGCCATGCAGTCCAGTCAACACTCTTACCCTGAGTCATGGTACTTGTGTGTGAGTCTCATCCAACTATTTCTCATAGACTGGGCGAGACCTTTCATCGTCAAACTGAAGGCAGCACATAAGGATGTCTCTGTCTTTACCACTAAGTTTGGATAATTTTTAATTTCAAACATGGGAATATGTGCAGCAGTAAATAAGAAAAGCTTGTGCAGGATGTTCTTAGAACACTCAGAGCTGCCTTCTCTTAGCTTGAAACTTGTTACATAGAAACTTGCTTCCCATATACAGAATTGTCATGTACTCTGTGCTTATAAACTTTTTTCATTCTTTAAATAATTATTTGGTGAGGCTTCTCTCCGCTGTTGGGTTTTTTTGATCTGCTGCTACATTCCTGAAGCAAGTCTGATGTTAGGTCTTACATCTCTTTTTCCAGTAAATATCAAACAGCCTAAGTTCCATGGCTTTCTCTACCTTTGCATAGTACTAAATGCTAAACAAGTGCTTCATATTCCCCAGATGCATTATTCTTACCTCTCTGAACCAGACTTATTCCATCAAGAGCAGAAATAGAAAGGGGTGAAGTTTCAATGGAGCTGTTCTACTCTTTCTCTACTTATGCTTGCTTTGGTTACTTTTCGTACTGATCCATACATTTCTAGCATCAGGAAAATGATTAGTAGTGCATAGCAATAATTCTCTAATGTCCAAGCCTGAGCTTTGAACAGCAATTATTAATAATTAATAATTATTATTAATTAAAATCCTGTCTGCTTTTAATATGCTGTTTCCTTTCCTCACGTGAGATTGTTTGGCCATCTGTTACTTTTGATTTGGCTTTTTTCAACTCTGTCTTTAACACTGTGAGAGCATTTTTATGGAAAGCTTATCCATCAATGTGTTTTTCAGTATATGCTCCAGGACACGTTTCAGTATGTGATTCCCTGTGACACCAGCAACGCTAAATGCTCCTCCAAATTCAGATTTCAGCTTGCAGTGAATAGACTTCATTCAGAAATTTTACCTGTTGAGTTTTATGTGGTGCCTTACATGTAGTTTGTCTTTCTAAGGGCTAAATCAGCATTATCACTTTACTTACAAATTAATAAAAGTGAGGGGGGGGGGTGTGATTCATGTAAACAGTTCATGGTATGTAGTACTGTCTGTCTGTTGAGAATATTCACTGTCTTCTCCCATGTTATTTTTGTTCTCTTCATCTTGGTGCACAAAACCATAATAAGATCCAGTCATTGGCTTAGCTTTTAGTACTTGTGCATTTGCACAGTGTACTGTTTAACTATCTTTCTGTGAATTCTTCATCCCTTCCTCCCAAAAGAAACATTACATCTCAGTTGCTGGTGAACGTGTTGGAGCCTTCTTTGTGTCTAGCCTGAAGTACGCTGCACGCCTTACACAACAATCCTTGTCCTGTAGCTATTCAGATCAGAGTCTGGAATGTGCTGTGGTTTCTAGCCTATACACCTGTATTTCCTTCCCAAGGAAACCAAAGTATGGAGGAAGTGGAAAAAGGAAGATAGTGCTATTGTTGTTGAGCCCACATTTGGGAACTGAGTTGTGAATTTTACGTCTTCTGTGATCATGAGGGCCCCGCCTTTGCTGTTCAGCTCAATAGGCATGACACAAATGGTATGTATTCTATACTGTACAAAAAAAAAAAAAAAAAATCAACCCACCATTAAGAGAAATAAAAGCAAGCAGGCTAGCAAATATGTGTTATGGAATTGAGTTACTATTGTACGCTTTGGAAAATATGTAGACAGGCTTTTGCATATAAAAAGACTCCCTTAAACTATCCTACTAACCCTGTCCACCTCAAACTTTACCACTTCCAGTGCTACCAATAACCTGTCTAGTTCCTGGAGCTATGAGATTTAGAAGTTCAGTGTTGTGGTATATTTTTTCACCTTTCACTCCATCCTAATCCCACTTTCCAAAGGTTGTTTGCTGACCAATGGAACAAAGGTAAAGTTTACTTATATGCAAAAAAGTGAGTAGGCAGGTATTTATCAGTTCTGAGCCACCATCATGTATTTCTAGGAATAATTAAATGACATATGTTTGTATTCTAAAATTCAGGTTTACATCCTTGTGAATTCTCCATTACAAGATATTCAGTAAATAAATATATTCTCATCCTGTGAGGAACAGCACCTTTATAAAGCTCTGGAATAAGCCAATGAGAATGGATGGTTATATTGTGCAGAGACTTACATTATGCAACGTATATTAGTAAGAGCTGAGATGGTTAATGAAGCAGACATCCTCCAGTTCCTTGGCTCTGAGTAATTTCTGAACAGCACGTAGTACCAGAACAAAAATGTTTTTCTGAATGCAAAAGTAGACCAGCTAAGAAACTTAACATAACAAGGAAATACATTTACTGGGGCGATGAACTACAAGGAAAAAAGATGCGCCTAATCAAAGTCATTAAACTAGCAACCTTGGAGTGTTAGTATGCAAAGTTGTTCAAGAGATATGGAGAGTTAGTTGTAACAAAACTGTTGTCTTGAAGCACTCAAAGAATCAATAAGGTAATGCTAATGTGCTGGATAGTTCAAAATTAAACTGTCCATGGATAATGCAAATTTAAGTTATAGTACCTTGCTTTCAACAGAGGTGTAGTATGGATGCATACTTTATGCATCACAAGCATTAATAATAGTTAATCGTTAGTATACTCTTAGATTGTGACTTTGACCTTAATGCCTCACCATGTAAAGTTTCACCTTATTTGTTATTACTATTCATTTTTTAGTTTATAGGAGGAGGGTGTATTTATAGGAGAAGAATGCTAGCCCAATTTCTGAAATTAAAACTGCATCCAAGAAAGCGGATTCTTTTTAAACTAAATTAAATTAAAAAAAAAAAAAAAAAAGTGTGATTTGTAAACTTAATACAAGCATGGGAGACACTTTATGATTCTGGGTAGCCATTCTGGAGTACTTGACAAACATAAATAGGCCAACAGAGTCTAGTAAAAAATCTGATTTTAAATAAGCTCATAAGGTTTTGATGAAGCATCAACTGTGACCACCAGAGCAGCTACTGAGAACGGGTGAACAGGTTTCTGGAGTCAGTAGTTAAGAATATTCATACCTGTTCTATTTTGTCCAGTTAGTTTTAAAAGGATTTCTTAATACTGTGTGAACTGTTCTTTAAAGGTATCAGATTATGGTTTCTTGAAACACAAAAAATGGAGAAACTACACAAGTTATTGGTTTAACAGTAACTAAATCCAAGAATGCCAGCATGGGTAGAAAATGGTCTATTGAACACCACGGCTATGGACACGTATAAGACAAAGAAAACCTAATGGCTGCTTGGGATCCCAGGGGTTGACCCTACTGAAGGAAGCATTCATGTATTGGTTGGAGACTGTCATTAAAAACAGAAACAGTGCCAGAAAAGACAATCATAGGTTTGTACATGGCAGTTGCTTCAAGGCAGACATGCCATCTGAAAAACAGGAGGCACAGGAGGCGAGTTTGTTGTTGCTTGGGTAGGGTTGGAAGCAGGCAGTCCCCAAGGCAGGCTGAAATAACTGTAGATCAGGACATTGTACTGTTAAAATGAATTACTTTACCAACATGTCAAAAACTGCATTCCTGGATGTGTAAAGCCCTTAAAATATGCTCTGTGTTATGACCTTCTATGTTATTGTAAATTTGGCTATGCAGGATATTTCTCAGAGTGAAGGAAGCAAAGGGGAAAAGAGAATTGTTTACTGTGTTCTGTAGTCACTTTGTATCAGCTCTGCCAAAACAGAGGCCTTCAAAAATCACACCTAATAATACACAAACAAAAAAACACACTGCCAAATACTGCTAGAGAACAGAACACAGATTCCATAACTTTTTTCTTCTATACGAATAAGCAGACTAGGAAATAATAAAAGAAAAAAAAAAATCTGTCATGATTTACTACTTTAGATGATGACTATTAAAAAAAAATTTCCTTTTTTCTTGGAAATGTCATAATTCCTTTGGAATAGATCAGCCATGCCATGAAACTATTTTAGCTGAAGGACTTGAGACATTCAGAGCTGTAATAACTTACTTGCAAAGCTCAGGCCTTATCATCATAACTAATACTTAGAGTACTTCAAACTGTTCATCATTCTTTGAAGTGTTTGAAAATTCTCATCATAGAAAACAATATGACAACTTTCCTTGGTTAAAGGTCACAGCAGCTAAACTCCTACACAGTTAAATTTTCCCTTAAGTTATTAAGCTGTAACTTTAAACATACATTGCAGCAAGAACTGCATTACATAATGTATCTCTCAGTCTTACAACTACAATTATGAGACAACACCTATTGAAAATATGAAACAAGAACTTTCTTTTTTTTTTCTTTGACAGTTTAGCACACAGGAGAGAGATCTTAAACTTTGTCTCTTTAAGGGTGTGTTCTGCACCCCTAGCTAATAATGTAGCATCAAGCAAAATGATGGTTTAATAAGAAGCAGCACATTGCTTTTGATAAACAGATGTTTCCTTTATTTAACTGCTGACCACAAAGTTAGCACAAATAGATTTTTTTTCTTTGTCACAGCCTGTTAATTTCTGGCCTTTGGTCGTTGCATGCAGATATAGTTCCCATAAGCAAAACACTCACAATTAATATGTATTCCCAGAAGTAAGTATTAGTTCGTCCCTGCACGTCTCTATAATTTCCTTAGAGCATGGGAGCAAAGAAGTTGAGCTTCTCTGTCAAATCTGTATGAGTAACAGTCCAATAAAGCCACACCTAGTTGTCAGTGGACCAGGATTTAGGTAAACATGGTCCAACCCAGCACTCATGTGTCTGGTGACTTGGTAAACAGTGAAGCATTCAGAATTTTAGGGTCCTACCTACTGAGTGAATAAGACCCCACCTTGCTATTATTGCTGTAACAGCAAGGTAAACAAAAACTCAACACACAAGTCAAAAGAGCTGCCATTGGACCTACTTAAAAATAATTCTGTGCAATTGCTTGATAGGTTGCTAAGCAAATAAAGGCTCGGCTTTGTTCTACTTTTCTAGCCTCTAGGTAAATAACAAGTGCAGAAAAGCACCCGCGAGTTAATAAGCAAATAAAGCTTTTAACTTTTCAAAAATTATCTGTGTTAGATACTGTAGCAAATGTTATCATGAATATATTACTGATTGCACCAGTTTTTGAAGAATGCTTTGCTTTATTCTTTCAGGGTGTATTTTATCTTTATGTGTCTTTAAGGGCTACAAATATTTAGCAAATGTTTAGTACCCAACTTATTCTTAAATTGAAAGAATGACCAGATGTACTTTTAAAAATGGATATTTACCATTTATTTATTTCGTTATTTCAGTTCGACTTCTATCCACAATATTCATCTATCTTAGAATGTTAATACTTACCACAGATGGATGTGAACATACGTGGTTTAAGTTGCAGTCTGTTGATAGCTGCTTCAATTAATTCGATTCAATATGCAATTGTGATTGCTATGTTCCATATTTTCAAGGTTCAGCATCTAACATACCTTTGAAACCTTTGAACCTTTGAAAAGTTCTCTTTTCTAGTATTGCTTTAGTTTCACAGAAATGCCATTGGAAATTCCGCCATCTCAGGTTCAAATTCTGCATTTGAATTCAGTGACAATTCTGATGTATGGTGGGCAGGAAAGTTTCCTCTCAAGCACTCCATCCACCTCTAACTAAGTGCATTCACTGTAATGGTATTTCCTGTAGGTACATAATAGTATGGTTTCACTTATTTTGTGCTCATGAACAGTTAAGTATTTATGACCTGATCTTTTGGGCAGCTGAGCACCTCCTTAAAGGTGATAAATGCCTTTGCTCGGGTCAACATGTCAATGGCTACTTAAAGGTTGCAAAGTAGAACTGCTGCTGTAGTTGTGCTTGCTCTAGAGAAATACTTAGGCCATGCAGGGGAATATAAGAGTTCTTACTTTGCTTTTATTTCCCTGAGCAAACACACAGCTGGGGCCTATGAGTGAACTGTTACAAAGCACGAGTTCTATCTATACTACATCCTGTATTTATTTACACCAATGGGACTTCTTGTTTGAATAAGGGCTGGTAACATAAGCCTTTTCAAAAGTAAATTGTAAGGTTTTCCATGTAACTGTAAGGTTTTTTCATGAGCACACTTAACTGAAAAATTTTGAGAAGAAATCATGTAGGCTTAGAAACTACTATGAGTTGGAAAAACTACTGTGAGCCTTACAACTAAAATACACGCACTGGAATGAAGCAAGTCAGAGCTATGTGGTGAGCAAACCAATGATGACAATAACAGATATCTCTGCTAATGCAAACAAACTGCCTTTCATTACATAAAATAGGAGAGAAGAGCAAATTAGGCCATAAGTAGTAACAGGGTTCAGTTATAATGTATGAAATAGTTCCTGCTTCACATACAAAACTATCTCTAACAAGACTATCACAAAGCCTCACTTTTAAAGAAATGTTAATATTTTATGTCACTATGAAGATGAGCAAGTTCTGCATGGAAGAATTACACAAAAGAGCTTTCAATATTGCTTTTCTGAAATTAACTATAAAAACAGTAGAGAGGATTCTTTATTAATAGGCTAATACCCACTAAACAGAAGCGGGAGAAGTAGACTCCACCTCCAGTTAGAAGTTATGATATCCTATAGCTTGCTGGCAGTTTACCCAAACTTGAAAGAACCCAACCTATGGTCATTTTATGACAGCCTTCTATATTAACTAACAGGGATTCTGGCCCAGAAAGGGACTGAAAAAGGTGTGCAGATCAAAGACTAAACTGTTTACCTTTGTATCTGGAACACACTAAGGGACTTGTTTAGCAAACAGGTCAACCCTGGGTGCAATGCACTTGTACTGTTACTAAGGGCTTCGGTGAATTTTCAGATTTGCAGGTAGTTTGCAGCTACTGTATGATTTTTGCCTTTAATTTACCAGGCCTTAGTTCTGCTTTGCAAGGTAACCAACCTGTAAAATGTTTGTGTATGCCCATCTTTGCTGTATTTTGGCTTCATTTTGTGCTTTTGACTCCTTTGGCTTTTAGAGGCAGGAAAACATTGCTCAAGAGGAAGGGTTAATTTTCAGTTGCCAGAATTCCTTTGCAGTTTTAATGGAAAGAAGCAGGACTTTTTGGGGGGAGCCAGCATCTCATTTCCATTCCGCTCTCATACAGCCACTGTTGTATCTGCAGGGCCTGCAGAATGTAACTGCTGCGGCGGGGTGAACAAAGACGCCATTCAGCATGGAGAGCAGCTTCCCTTCCGCACCAGTCTCTGGCCACAGCGACGTTGGCTGGAGCACGCTATCTGACCGACACGGGATTCGCTGCCTGAACAAAACTCCCCAAGGACACCCGTTCGGCGTCCTGAATTAGTCCAGTGGGATGAAGACTTCCTTTTCAGCACTGGCGTGAGTGCTGAGAGTCAGCTGTGACTTGCTTTTGTTTCCCTGCTCTTTGCGTACAGATGTGTATTCTTTGGGATCTACTTAACGAAACCATTGCTCAGTAGAGCTCAGGTGGCCCGTTCCACTACCCCAACTGTGTTCTGGGATGGTATGTTCCAAAGTTACAGAAGTTGTAAGAGGACATTGTTTTTAATCTGCCGCTTCTGAAATCCCATCGCAGGGGCCGTTTCCTGACTTTTGTGTCGCTTCGGTCCAGTCCCTTGGAAGTTCCCGCCCCCTGTGACTTTGTAAACGAAGCATATAAATTAAGTATTTTCCCATATCTATTTCCTACATTATGCACATAAAGGAATTTACTTTAGTTTATGATTTTGCTTAAGAAAATTCATGTAGACATTTCCTGATCTAAATAAATAAAATAGGATTAAATTATAAACTAAGTGTTTAAAGATAAAAGAAAACCTTCTCCATAGTGTTTATTCATTTTCAGACTTCAAGTTGATGAAAAATATACAAAAATTGTTAAACTTCATAAAATGCTTCACACTTCTTAGTGGGAGCTCATTCCACCCTTCAACAGGTCTCTTTCTTCAACGAGTAAAACCAGGTCGCAACTTTCATTTTCAAGCTCAAAATTACATAGTACCCACAATACACTTGCAAGTCAGGCTTTGCTTTATAGATAAACAACAGAGAGAGGCTAAGCCAGCATAACCATAAACACCATTTCAACACTGAGTAACCATTATGAACTGTGCCAGTACAACATCAGAAGCTAGCAATTAAAGAGAAAGATGAGTCAAGCTAGGATTAGTGGATCAACTTTATTCCTAATGAAATATCATTGAAGCAATGGAAGTTTATATCATTGATGAAGATGGCCTGGTACATCTACAGTTTAACTACGTCATGAACAGAGATGGCAGAAATCTTCTCTCAGTTGAACCAGTTTAAATCCGGTGACTTCAGGGAAATGCTCTTTATTTAAATCTGTATGATCAGTGCAATGGGATGTCTGAGCAAACCTCTGATTTGTACAGTATGTTGTGTCTTCTTCTTCTTCCTTTCCCCAAGCAAAACTGTTTTATATATACTCATCTCCACAAAATGCAGACATCAGTAAAGGATGTGTCACAAGGATTTGGTGGTTCAGTTCAGATATACATCCAGAAGTTTAGTGGTTTCCAGAGTTTATCTGTTCTCATCCAAACTTCTCCAGTCTGGAAATTAGACAGCAATCTCCTAAAACCAGCCTGTCTTGTGATTTTGCAGTACTTCCTTGTTTCATTCAGGTCAGCTGTAGCGCAAGAACAGCCTTTCTCACAGTATTTTGGCATTTCCGATTTCAGTTCTGGCTGAAACAGAGAAGTGCTGAGGCCTGAGAAATAACTTTGTAATAGCTTACAAAACATTTTAAAGAGATTAGATTTGTGTTGTGTTGGCTTGAATTTCATGTTAATTTTATTCTAGGTAGACTGATCTAGCTATTTTTACACAGTAACTTCCCTAGTTTGTTTACTCATAAACAAAATTTGTCCGGTAGCATTTTCCAATGAAGGAAGCAACTTGAATGGAGTGCAAAAGCTTGCACATAATTACATAGAAATATTACTGGACAGTTGACAAAAATTTTTTTCCTGCATTTTTTAACCAAGCCATAAGTCATACTATATTTATCCTCAGTGGCATAGCTAGATTCATTAAGAGTACTGTTACTGACTGAACCATGCGTACTAAAGCAAACGAGGCAGAAGGCTGTTACACCTTACCTGGCAGCACTCTCCTATATTAGGAAATCCTCTAGCTATGTGAATAAGGATTTTTGAAACAATTGCATCAGCATTCCCAGCCAAGACTGCAATGTAATCTTTAACATTGATACTGCCTAAAATTTCTAACTTTTTGTTTCTTTCTACTATACTTCTCAGATTCCCTAAAAGGAATAAAGAGTCCTCATCCATAATCAAAATAGGTCAGTCATTTGTATAAACTTATTTGGAAAATCAACTTTTATATCAACTTTTATACCCTTCAGAGCCAGAGTCCAAAAGAGTGAAGATAAATTACAAACAAACAATTGAAGAAAACAACCCATGGGTGTTTGATTTATCCTTCATTATTTCAATTTGATACTATTTCCTTTACTTAGACATAAACACATACACACACACCTATTTGAACTTTTATTCCCGAAATACGCCTTCCCCAGGCTACATTTTAAAGGCATATACCTACATGGCCGTTAAGCAGCGATCTCTCACACCAGTGTCCCAATAAAATTCAGATATAACACATTCTACTAAAGAAAGCCCTGGTGATGTGGCAGCCTTATACTTGCAGGATGCACAGAGACAGTGAATTCTAAGGGAATTTAATAGAGGCAGCGCTGTCCAAAGATATAAGTGCCTGCAAATTTTGGTGGCTTCAAAGCTGTCTGATTGTTTTCATTTTTTTTCCTTCTTCCCTCATAGTTTCAAATTACCAACTCAATTCTTTTTTAGGTGATTTACAATCCTTGGGACACAAATTCTTTTGTTAGCCATTGTTCAGACAAATGAATCAAAGCAATAGTCATGGAAATCCAGAAATACAAACTTTTGCTATCTTGTCTACTAATTACCTGCAAAAAATTATCCTAGGATCTGTTATGATAGAAAAGTCTCCAAGTCAGTGACTGACCATCTAACACTTCTTTAAAAAGTGCTAAAATAATTCCAGCTTTTCTAGTTTTTTATTTAATCAAAATTCTTGGCCACTAGAAAGAAGTTCCTGGCATATTTGGTCTTGCTCACACACGCACACACACAAAGCTGATATGAAATAAATGCAACATTGCATCTTTGTTAACATGGTGAAAACTTTTAAGCAGCAGTCAGGAAGCAACCTCTTTGGGTCCTATTACTAATAAGTCTGGCCTGCACAGCTATCATGTGCCTTAGAGCCAGTTGAAGACTTTATGTTATAATGTTTGGAGCTTTCTTTTTCTCTTTATAGAAAGTATAGTGTTGCAATATCTTCTCTTTTTTTTTCCACAGGAAAAAACTTTTGTGTAGATTCCTCATCAGGAAAACCAAGAAAAGAAATAGATTCTTTCCAGTTGGCTGAACATGAAACCGAATATTCTGGTTTGCTGAACTAATCTGAAATGTTTCATTTTAAGTCAGCACATACTGAAATGCATATCCCTCTGCAGCTGCTTTGCTATATATGTCTCATACCCATGTTCCCTCTTGCAGGCTAGTGTTTCTTGGCCAAAATCTCTCTTTTCTAATGAGATGGATGGTGCTTCATCAAAGACACATGACCTGTGTGTTAAACAAAACACTTCAGTTTGGCCATATGAAAAGATTTCAGTTGTGAAAATGCTGGAATTAAGGTTTTTTTTTTCTTATTTCTGCACTAGAATTTTTCAAAATATTCTGTTCAACACAATAAATAGGAATTTCAGCTTTTGTTTCACTCTGAGATGACAGAATGTAAGGCAATATTATTAGTCTCAAACAGAAGACGCTCTGATTTTCATTCAGCTCAAGCACGATTAGAAAGAACTTCCCATCCTATTAGTACAAACTAAATCACTTCAGTCTGTGTACTTTGGTCCTGAGTTTTCCTAAGAATCCTATAGGTTTCCATTAGATTTCCATAACCAGAAGGAGATAGCAGCTTGTGTGTTTCCTACACTAAGGCCCGAGTCTGCTCCCACTAAAATGACTGGGAGTTTTGTCACCAACTTCAATGAGAAAGGATCATTTTAAACAAATACTTATGGGTATACAAGGAAAGCCACTGGGCATGTGGTTATCTCCCAATAAGCCACATCCTGCTGGGTTTTTTTGCTTACATTATAAATAGCCACTTTATAATAGAATTGAGTTAGCCACAGTTATAATATAAGAACCATTTAAAATGGAATATGCTTTCACTTCACTTGTGATTAGAGTTACTTGCTAACATGACTTGATACAGAGAAGAAGATTGGTTAAAATCTGGCTTGTTTTAGGGTCTAGTCTGTCTTCTGAACCCCTTCTCAGAAGGCAGAGAAACAGAATCCACAACGCTGTTCTTAAACCATCTTGGATGATTTGTTTAAAAATAAAACAAAATATAGAATGTCCATTGATCACAAGAACATGAACTAATATTGTGCTGATTTTGCTTTTTATTCAGAACAGTTTCTGTGTAAGAAACACAGTTATAGAGGGCTCTTTAAGAATTTTGTCTTTTTTTTTTTTTTAAGAACATTTGCAATTATTTTTCTGCCAGAGCCAGTATTGTTTGCCTAAAACAAACTGTGTGAGATCTCTTTGATTTTTTTCCTTTGTTTTTGTATGTTTTCTTCTCTCTACTTAATCACTGACTGGGACCTACAAAGTATTTTAGAACAAACAGAATCAGA
This sequence comes from Nycticryphes semicollaris, assembly GCA_013400055.1. Lineage (NCBI taxonomy): Eukaryota > Metazoa > Chordata > Aves > Charadriiformes > Rostratulidae > Nycticryphes > Nycticryphes semicollaris. Next base: position 952,105 of record VXBJ01004569.1, on the reverse strand, counting down.
AATTCATCATAAGGGGATCAGCCACTATGATATCGCTAGCTTTATCAAGAAGTACTGTGGTTCATTCCAAGTTATGAAGATCGTCTTAATTAGTTTAATTCAAAATCACTAACCAAACAAAAAGAAGGTGTTATGTTGGAGAAATGACACAGAGAGATTTCAACATCTTTAAAAAAAAAAAAAGGGAATTTGTATTTGTTTACTTTTTAAAATCGTTTCCGGTATCTACAAAAGAGAGAAATAATGAATGCTTTTTGTCACTGATTACCACGAAAAATAACCCAGTGCATCATGTGTCAGGTATTATTATATCGGGTATTATCAAGTATCATGTTTTGGTTTTTATTTTTGTAGCCACATGCCATCACACTTTTTTCAGTACACGCTTCAGCTATTGAAATCTATGTTCCATAAATCTATATTTTTCTAGTGGGAGAGGAATCATGTTTCATTTACCGTTGTATTATATATTAATGAATAGAACATTTACCACAACCCCTGCTCTCAGCTGTCATACAGAGTTAGTGAATTACTTTGGGATTCATCAAATGCAGTTATTGAGGGTCACAAGTACGAAACTTCACTAACACACCTTCACTTTTGTGGGTGTCTAAGCTTTGCATATGTCATTCTTCATTTTGACTATGGATTTACACAGAATGTGGGGCAGAGAACATTCAGAAAAGAAAGCTTTAAGATGAAAGCTTTTCTTGTGCTTATCTTGTAACTTCAACTAAAAACTTAATTTTTATTTCCAGATACGAAAAGCAAAAATCAGACGGCAATAGACTATTTAGTGATTATAAAAATAGAGAGCGAATGCAATAGGCCACACAAAAAAACCAAGTTGTAGAACTGACAGTGGAAGCTGGGAGGTCTTACATACTCTTCTTTCTTCTAACCACCTTTACATTTCTTCATTTCCATGTCACCTGGGTCATCAGTATGACCTACAATGACTTTATAGATTTTGAACACACAATCTTTCTTCCTTCTCTAACACTTGTGAAGGAAGTATTTTTTCATAAACATATAGCTTGCATATTTGTGGAATTTTTATTTATCCATATATATATATGCATATTTTAATTCCTTTAAAGGATACAAGCCTGAAGATATGTACCCTGCCATAACTAAAAAACAGCTGCATTTATTATTGTTCTCTTTGTTTCCCCTGTTTTTTATTTCTTCATCTGCCATTTCATCAAAAGTAGGGCCATAAATTGTCAGAGGGAAGCATTCTATCTTTCTCTGTTTAAATTCTACAGCTGTGTTATGCAAAAGATTAGCTTTAATGTTAATAATGCCTCGAGTGCTATGAAAACTTTTTAAAAATAATGAATTCTTGCTCCATGGAAATTGACATCTACTTGCCACCAACTTCAGTGCATCCAGGATCTGAATGTTTGAATCCATATAAATTTAAAGTATTTTCTTAATTGCTCTTTCTCAACAGAAAACACACTTGTAATCTGTCTATTTTTCACTGATTTTGTGATTTTCTGTCGCATCACCAAATTAAAGGTAATTGCATTCATAAACATCCATTACTACTTCTTATAAGTATCAAAGAATCACAGAATGGTAAAGGTTGGAAGGGACCTCTGGAGATTATCTAGTCCAACGCTCCTGCCAGAGCAGGCTCACCTAGAGCAGGTTGCACCATATGGTGTCCAGGCAGGCTTTGAATGTCTTCAGAGACGGAGACTCCACCACTTCTCTGGGCAGCCTGTTCCAGTGTGCTGCCACCTTCAAAGTAAAGAAGTTCCTCCTCATGTTTAGAAGATATTTCCTGTCATTTACTTTATTTTAAGTAACTATTGATCAGGTATGACATAAATTCAGTGACTGATTAACTTTGAAACATTTTCTGGAAAAATATTTTCTTTACTGGCTTTTACTAGTTTAGCATCTTTTTTCCTTAGAATGTGAATTTATATCTAAGCAAATCCACTCTTTCCTCTCCTGAAAATATACCAGTGTAAGAGATGGTAAGTTTACTATAATTATTTTTAATTTCTTTTTTTTCAAGTGCAGGAGTATTTTTGTTCACATTGGGCTATCATGTTCTAAAATGAAATGTGTCTCATTTGATTGTTTAGTTTTTTTCATGAGTATCTGAAAATAACATTTTCTGTATCTGTGTTTATTCATATGTCTCTTCCTTGCTTGTTCTTACTAGCTTCCTTCCTTAGGAAATTGTTTTTTCTGGGGATTTTACAGTTACAAATGATTCTTGAGATAATTTTAGGATTCAGCAGTTCCTTACAGTTCTAACAGTAAAGTTCCTATATTATTCTATAGTTGTGTGTAAAATAAATTGTTTTTTAATTAAAAGATAATTTTTCTCTCTTGCATATGTTCTGTTTCTCACTAATCACTTTTAGTTTCTTTGACAGTTACAATTTATCTCACAGGAAAAATGACATATTTTAGTGACATAATTTATTGATTCAGAAATATATAAGGTTCAGATGGACTATTATAATCATCTATTCTTACTTTCTTTACAAAGCAGGATAGATAACTTCTCTGACTGGCCAATTTCTTGTTTGAACTAAGGTGTATCTTTTAGGAAAAAAAAGCCAGGAGATATCCAGGACAGAAGCAGAAAGATGGTAAATACATTAATGGCATGGGTCTATAGGCTATAGAGATGTTGTGAACAATGATACAATGAAAGATGTAAGGGGGAACCTGATGTATGAAGCTAAGAGTATCTATCAATGTACAAATCCGCAAAACCCCAAATGTCCTTAATTGTGTTACTCACAGAACAATCTGTTACTCTTCGATTATTTTTTTAGCATTTAGTTGAATGTCTTGTAAAAGTTTGACTGTTCCAGCAATGTCATTAACCTTTATCAATCAAACTTGAAATATCCATAATCCTTTTTCTTCCTCAAGTAGGAATCTAAGTGTTAGTGCTATGTGGAATCAAGTTCTTTCAGAATGACAAAGTAGGCACTAATCTTGATAGTCCTGAGCACTTATAGCAAGAAACTGCTGGCTTATGATAACATGGTATATTGAGTCCTGGTTTGAGGGCAGTCCAGGTCCTCAGCACTCCCCAGGAAGTGCCTAATGTGTTCTTTCAAAACAGTGAAAGATGAGTGATGAAAGCTCAAGTAAGATGGCAGTAGTAAGGCATGTATCTGTGCCCTGTTCAAAGTCAGAAGTCGGATTCTATTTTTTTAAGACAAGGTGATGAGACCTAGAAACTCATTCATTCATAGTTTTGCACTCACAGAAACATAGAAATTCAACTTGGGGAAAAACTTTAATAATCACTTAGTGTGGACCCTTTCAGGATCTTCCCTAATTATATTCACTTCTAAATTTAATCACCAATTTTATTTATTTATTTATTATGTTTAGTATTCTGTCTAGTTTTAGACATGCTGAAACATGAGCTCTGATACCCTGGCAAGACTGCTGGAATATCTCTGCATTCTGGGGAAACCTCTAACTCCTCACCCAAGTCAAATTAAGTACATTAATTTGAATTCCAGAAGACTAAAGATCAGGCTTTTATAAACCTCCACATGGAAATTATGGGCTTGTATATAAAAATGTATATAAGATGTCAGAAACCTTCATTCTTCTTAGTTTGCATCTTATGTACTATATCTAGCTTTAAATAGTTGAGAGTGCATCCCACATAGAGTTTTCTTCTTCCCTTCCTTTCCCTTCCTTTCCCTTCTCTCTTCTCAGAAAAGGCATACAATCATTCCCAGAAAAAAGTAACTGTCATGAACTTTGCGAAGACTGTCTAAGTAACCGGTGCTAGCGTTGAAAACTGCTCTGAGGAACTACTTAGTATTGGATTGAAATTCTTTCACATGTTCTCCTACTTGTGTGTATCAAGTAAGATTTATTTCAAAGCATTGCCAGCTTCACTGAAAAGCACTTCATGATTACCATTATTTGTTCTTGTCAAGTAATTTTCAAGTTCTCCTGGGGGTAAAACTTATCCAAGAAGTGGGACTTGAGATTCCATTGTGCATATCGTTATTACCATTCCTCAGCAGCAAAATGCCATCTTTTCATTCTTTTGTAGCACTAAAAAAACTGGATTTCTGGCAAGGTGAATTCCCAAGACCAATATTGCGGCTGACAAGTAACACCAAGAAGAGCAGCCTTAATTATTCCATGTTTGGCAGGATGCTTTTGCGTAGTTTACATGACGTAGAACAGATACTTCTGTTTTCTTCATGGAATCTTGGAAGCAAAAATGGAAAACCATAAGGCACTAAACATGTAAGACATTAAAAATAAGATTGATGCAATAATGTCCTACATTCATTTCTTATAGAATTTCTGTAATTATGTCAGACATCTATCACTGAAGTCAGTTTAACTGCACATGCACACACATACACACAAAATCCTTTGAATTTTCCTTTCTAAGGAACAAGAGAATCTTAGACTGACTTTACTGTGCTATGAGCATCCTGTATATACTATGAATAACTGGTAAAAAAGGCTGCCTATCAGATTATGGCCAGTGGAGCTATTTTACAACCCATTCTACCCCATCCTTGTTTTCTTTTCTACTCTGGCTTTTTGACTAGCTACATTACAGTGTTTGACTTCATTACCATGTAGTGTCAAATGAAATTGGATAATATCGTTACCAATTATTTTCTCTTTATACCTCCTTTTTTTGACTCTTGTAAAAAAAAATCCCAAACCACCACCAACAAAAAAACAACCAATAAGATAATTCCAAAGCTGTTAAGTCATTGATTTTATACTATTTTTAGTTTTCATCTTTTTCCACACACATTTGTATGAATATATGTAACGATGGGAGTTATTTTTCTTGTTTTCACAGTTACATATTCCAATTTAAAATATCTTCATGCTAATCCATGAGAAGACAGAAGTCCAAGTCTAATTGAATCAACTTCATATTAACTCAAGCTTTTCAGGACAAGACTGCTGAGTCACCACCTTCAGGACAGAAACCATGCCAGTCCCTACACCATTAAAATGAGGACACAAAAGAAAAGGTATGTCAAATGGTCATCTTGGTTCTTGTCCCCACTTGAGAAAACATAGAACATGGCTACACACATCTAGTGGCATTTTCAGCTGAGTTATAGTGGTTATTTTGCTTCCTCAGCGTCAATGGGAGTGTACCTGCCCTGATTTATGTCCATCAGCTGGTACTCAGGCAAGATGTGCTGATGGAAACCTTGGCGGTGAAGACTTGTGTCGGACCACATAGCAAGCAAGGCAGCAACAGAATAAACAGAAACCAGTAAGGGAGAACTCAGGTGGAGACCTGGTTTTCAGTGCTGCCTTCTTACTGCTGCACACTGTTCCCCCTTAGCTCTGAAGCTGCCATGCCACTTGCTTTCTCTTCTATTCTTCATTATTGGCAATTAATAGGTTATACAAGATGAAGTACAGAAGCGTCTGGAACCCAGCTGAAGCTACATTTACTGAAGGGGAAAACTCTAGTGTTATAACAGACACTAGTTTTTCAATAAATTGCGTTCAATTTGATAATGTCAAGGGCTGCAGTTGTCCAGTGCAAGTACCTATATTTATTCATTACAATGAAAATATCCAATCAGCGTTTCCTTTAACTTATTGTTTGTCTACAGTTTGCAGATCCATTTAGGGAGTAAAATTCAGACTTTACAAGGAACTAAAGTCTTTAAGCATTTCAGTCTTTTTGGCAGCCAGGTACATACACTGTTAACAGATTACTATGACCTCTGTGCAGAAAAAGTGTTTACAGTTGTACTGTCATTTAACATAGCTGAAAAAGAAAACACCTGTGACAGATACCCTAACAGTGTCAGAATTAGTAATCTCAGCATTTAATTAAGGATAAAATTTCAGAAGCTCCTTTAACTGGCTAACTAATTTAACAAATTGCTGTTACAAGTTGAAGCAATTTACACTTCCTTAAATTGACAGCATTAGGCAGAAATTTTCATAAAACAGTTACAACCTGCACAATTTTTTTAGTTTGAAATATTTCCACCATCTGTCATTTTATTTTGCCTTGATGGTGTGTAAAGCTCACAATTTTTTTTATGATTTTAAATAAGTATGGTCCTGGTGCATCAGCACAGCAAGTGTTTTCTCATTTCATAAAGCTTACATGTGTGACTAGATTTGGCTGATTCCACTGAGTTGAATACTTATCTAAATGGAAGGATGGCTTTAAAATAATTGTAGTCATATGCCCCATGCCAACATAGTTGGCAACAAAGAGCAATACGTTCACCTAAAGGGATTCAGGAGAGTTCTGTTACTTTTCTGGATTTCATGAAGGACAATTCACTTTGCAGAGTCTAATGACTTAATCAAGGAAATAATGCCTACAACATTTTCCACCCATTCTACTTCGGAGGACTTTTAAAAGACACCTAAAAAAGCAAATGGAAGTCTACAGGAATCAATCACAAAGGAGAGCCTACTAAAAAGGGTATCACTTTGAGAAGATTTAAAGTGATTGGAGCAAGAGCCAAAGCAGCTGTTAGGTAACTTAAAGCAATGCAATATGTTGACAAGACTCTGGCATTTGTGAAAGCTGAAGCTACACAGGGAACGCTCTTTCTTTCGCCTTACAAAAAAAAAGGAAAGAGGAATATATTATTCTTGTCTGTGCCTAATTAAAACTAACTACCACAGCAAATGCTGGCCATGGACTTAGATTCAACTGACTAATGATCTGGAATCTTAAATACCTTAAGCAGCTTTACACCAGGTGACACCTGATGATTTTGATATGCAAGGATTTGTGAATATTTCTATAGGTATTATTTCTTGCCATGTGCAGGAGAATTAGGATGATCTACAAATCTCAGTGCTCAGACTGACACCTTCTCAGAGTTTTCACATGATGTTGGCTCTGGTTGTCCTGGAACTTCCAGAAACCTTGTCCTCTTTAGGATTTACAGTAATTTTGATGGGAAAATTCAGTCTTTGACCATTAATGGTCCAGAAACATGTGCCTCTTCTAAAACAGATGATCCTATACTCGTTCTTACGCAGAAAACAGAAGTTGACTTTCTGTCCATTACGTTTGTGATAATGGTTAGTGACATTATGTAGGACATCAGAAATGGAGGACTAATGTCCTGTCAGCCCGAGGGTTTTTAAATCTACCTCTCCCTCCTCTCTATGGCAGTTCTGTAATCATCCCCTGACAAACCATGCTGGGTGAGATGTGCATATTGAATTACCGCAGAACTACCAGATAGAATGAAATTCGCTCTACTTCCACAATGTAAAACTCGAACAACATATTTTACAGCATTCAATTAGCTGAATTAGTCTGATTTATAGGTACAGACAGAAATAATAACGATTTTGTGACTGTTGTGGCAATGCAGTAAAACCAGTTTAAAGTTCACATAATGCTGAGGAAAACATTGATATTATTTAGATATCTGAAGCATCTAGCAGCCTTATATATTAGATATGAAGATCTGAAACCTTCACCTGTGTGCGTAACCACGTTTAAACACAGGTAATTGTTTACGTACTCTGTTGCATTACAATCTGTCTAGCATCAGATTCCCATCAGACACCATGGTTATATGGTCAAAGTATTTTTATAAAAACTTACAAAATAGTTGCCTTCTTGCACCTGTGAAATGAGAACAATATCACCATCCTCAGTTATAAATGGAAAAGCTGACAAATAACTTTTCCAAGTTTATGCAGGTATGGTGACAATGTAAGAGGTCAGGCTCTTCTGACTGCAGAATGGGTGTCTCTTTCTTCATACCATCAAATGGTCCAGCACTTAGTTTCACCTGTGGAGAGTTCTTGTGTTCAAAATCTCACCCATTATTTTTAAACATATTTTACATTCTGGAACATCGTTTCTGCCCGAGCACCTTACCCTTTTTCAGTAACGCCCTCTAGTTCTGCCCCTGACACAGGTTTAGAAGTATGAAAGGATGGCACTACTCCAAACTTTAGCTTAATATCTAAGAGAGCATTACAATACCTGCCATAAATTAAAGTATGCCTAGTCAGTCAACTGATACTTGCTACTATAGTAGCCTAGGAAAGATGATACAGTGCTGCAAAGTTATCTTAATTCTGCTTGTATGTTCATGGAGTCCAGCAAATGGAGCACCAAAAGGATTTTTATGTTTTAAAGCAGTTATATCATGCTTAATTTTAAGAAAATACCAGCATTCACTGGTCTGAGTAAGAAATCAACGCTCCTGCCAATGGAGTACTATGAATTTTATAGCAAAGTGAAATTACAGATTAAAAACTGTAACAAATCCATGCATTTAGAGAACACCAGTCCCTTTCATCTGAGGTTCACAAACAAATCTGGTATTAGTTACAGCTACTATGGTCTTTCTGTGTTTTGGCCAGCTTCTGTGTACAGGTATTTCATCTTTGTATGAAATCCTATCTTCATCCATGCAAGATCATTATGTTATTGGCTTTACTTGTCTTTAAAACTTATAAGCAGAGAAATACAATAATAATAAATCAAAATCTCACAACTAGTCATATGCTTGGTGGCAGCTATACCAAGAGCTTTGTGACTTTGCTTCATCCACTTTAAAAAAAAAAAAGTCAATGACAGCCATTTTTTTATCACTATTATTTGAATCACTGTAACACCTTCAGGCATCAGTTAGAGATCCCAGCTCCACTGTCCTCAGTACCACACACACATAAAATGAAAACTGTCCTTGCCCAAAGTTTCTTCCTGTTTTTCCATCTGATGTCAGTGATGTGAAGGGGACTTTTTTCTCTGTCTTTGTTTGTATTGAAAATAATACGGATCAACACCTTTTATGGTGGCCTAGATTCTGTATTTAGATTCATGTAAACAGATCCTTACTTCCGTGAATTCACTGAAGTTCTATATAGGAAAAAGAATAAAATTAAAAGTTCAAGGCTTATGTGAGTGTCACTGCCAATCTATTTGTGGCACACAGCACTATTGTTGTATGCAAGGTGACAAGGAAAAACTAGTCTACCGGTGACAGAAAAATCCTGGGCACTCCTTTCTTTTCACTCTAGTTATAGACTAGACTGCAAGTATCTCTTGGTTTTTGGTTTGTTAGTTTTTATCATTTGTGCTAATTTGTTAGAAAAAACAGCTTGAGACATGATTCAGTCCCAGTCCTGCCTGTTAGAGCCAAGAACTTCAAGAACTGCACATCGAATTCTGGGGTTTTTTTCCGGGTAACTGGTAGGTCAGTTTAATTGGTACTTGATTCCTTCTTTGTAGTTAAAAGCATACTTGAAGGAAACTGGTATTTAAAATATGTCTGATCTCTGTAGTAGGCCAGAGATCAGACATATCTGACCCTGGCCGGGTCATTCTTGGAAGGGAGAATGGGAGAAGGTCTAGAAACGCCAGGGCATTTAAGCAAGGAAAAAAAAAACCAATTAATGGAACATAAAATCTGTAAGAAGTTCAGTATTGTTATCTAATTGCAGGCCTAAAATGCAGACAGCTTTCTTAACTGAGAATTTCATTAAAACTGTTGTAGTTTTGGATAAGATACGATACTTCGCTACCTTTATTTTCCTATAGTGGGAGAAAGAAATGGCAATACTTATTGATCTTACAGGTGAACATCCAAAATGAATAAATAAATTCAATATGAGAAATAGCCAACATGTTAGTAGAATGGGAATAAGCAAAAGCCAGGCACAATGTATTATTGTAGTGGAATAGCATATGTGCGTATATAGTTACTATCTACTACATAAAGTAACACAGTTATTGAAATCTCAGCTCTTAAAAAAAAAAAAAAAAAGAAGATTTAAAGAGATTTCAGGTATTGGAGTATGACTCAGAATCCTGTTCTCCCCTTAAGATCCTTTGTGCTGTCTGCAAGATCCACAAAACCACAGGGGGTACACACTTTATAGAAGAAGCGAAAATGTTGTCAGAAGCTAATGTAAACAGATTTAAAACATAGAGGAAAATGTATGTGTTTTGCTATTCCCTATGAGTCAGTGATGTGTTACGTCTAGTATTGTCAAGCATATGTGTTTAAGGCAGAAATGTGATTACATTTCAGCTGATGCTCTTTCTTTGATTTAACAATATATTTGAATTCTGCACAGCTCTGTGTTATACACTGAGAGAAAAGATGATAACAAATTAATTCAATCTACATCATTCAATAAATTTGCTGTTAAAGACAGTAAGAGTGAGATAGTCAAACTCCTGTCTGCTCTTCTAGTTCATCCCTTTGACCTTGCTTTGTACACTCCATTTTTTCTAATGAGGTTAAAGAGTAGTTGGCGAGCAGTGTACTACAGTACCAGTTTTACTGTATCCGCTGAGTCACTAAGAATCCTGAGAGATGATGGTATCCAAATTTGTCAGCTTGGTCCACCTCCTTGCATCTGGCATAACTTCAGTGTCAGTAACAGGAACATAGACTGGTGTAATACAAAAGGAAGTGAACCACAGGGCAAAAAATTATATATGTATATTAAGAATGTGCACAACTTGGGAAAATAGTCCTTTTCCCCAGCATTCTCTGATTCATCCATTTTGTAGGAAATCACAGCTGTTCGAGTTTACAGTGATCTCTTTATAAGTTTGACATTCAGAGATTTGTGAAAAGCTGACTTAAATTTGAGAAACAAACAGCATTTATAGCAAGATAAGGCCAGCTACTTTTACAAACTTTGATTTACCAAAACATAAGGCTAACAGAGGTTTCTCAGTATACAGTTATTTAAATAACGAAGACGTGGTTAAGGCAAAAGTAGTAAAAAAGGAATTATTATTTAATTCAATTGTGAAGATTTTTGCTACAAAAGTAGTAGTTCACCTCAGATGGTGATTTCACCAGAGATGGCTGCACTGCAGTGACACATATATAGGTTTTGGTTATGGAGCATCTGAGTCCTTCCAAATGCAGATATAAACATTACTACAACAAATAAAGTATTTTCAAAGACAATGTTCCAGAACAAATGCTGTTTAGGAAACTTGCTTTCAAAAATATTGTTTCAGAAAACAGAAAAAGAAAGTAAACAGAAAGTCAATAGATTTATTTTTCTTTAGGGACAGAATATTGTGCCCTAGAATGTTTCTTTCAAAAATGCTTTCCTGTTTTCTGTAGAACTCTCTTTGACGATTGGATAAGTAGGTGTATCACCGGTGAGCTCAGTACCTCATACTGATTTCCAAGGAAAAAAAATGTATTTTCTGAGGCAAGCTTTTTACAGAAGATTGCTTACAAGATAATTCATTTACTAATTTAATTTCTATTAAAAAAGAGCTATTGCTAATATTCTGTAAGGCTTAGGGAAGTTCTGTAATCAAGCATGATGACATAGCCCAGATTTGAAAATGAACATATAGACAAGGAGTGCAAGGAGGTTAAAATTAAATCTGATGGCTTTAAACCTGAGCTTTATGATTCAGTGTTTCTCATGGAATAATTTACTATAATTGAAATGAGAACGCTGTGTCCTTACATGACTGATGTAAATTTGGGTCTAAAACATGGGATGTCCCTCATAATGAAGTATGGGTTTGGGTGTGTCAGATATGTGTGTGGCTTCATTTGAAATTAGCTTCACGGCTGAACATTACAGGAAAAGAACAGGCTGAAGTTTCTTCTCATACCATAGAATGTCAAAATGAGTGACTCACTGCCAGAGCTATATTTTCAGTTTGTGTTGTGTTTGGTCATCTTTCTCCTGTGGGGGAAGATGGCATGTCTGGTCTCCAAAGCCCCACTTTATGTGCTGTGGCTGAAACATGCCCAGCTGCAAAGGTGAAGCAATTGTAAAAATTGTAAAATCTCTGCCCCTTATCTTTCCACTGGACACTTTTAGACCTATGTCAGAAAACCGGAAAACTTACAATAAAATTTCATGAACTCTGTGCTCTTCCACACATGGTCCATAACACACATAGTAGGTGCACCGCTACAATACGCTATACAGTGTTTCCTATGTGGTACTCAAGCCTTCCAAAGAGAACTGAAGACCTTGGTCATCCAATCACATCTGTGATAGTCTGTATCCCATCTTTTAAAATAAATAAATAAATAAATAGTAGCATATTTATGTCATTTCAAACAAAAGCATCCTTCATTTAATGTAAATAAACAGATTCTTGCATACAGAGAGGACAGCTGGTGCTATTTTTGATAAAAAGAGGAATTTTTAAAGAAATCTTTCAGGAACCTTCACAGTAAGTGGGCAGTATCAAAACTGTCATGATTGCACAGTGGTTTTCACAGACCACATTTTCTCTAGTATCTGCTTCAACCAGGGTATAAAAGTCACGGAATTGCACGGAATGAAAGTTGAGACAGAGTTTCTGTCCAGTCAGTCCTTGCACCAAATTTTATTTAACCAGCCTCAGATCCTAACCAGAGCTCCACATGAAAGCTACATGTGGATATTGTGTATGTCTGATGCTTATATTTTAGTATTTCAACAGTAGCTCAACCCGGTCTGTTTCAAGCAATCCTGCCAAGCCAGAAGCTGCAAAGGTTCTCGGGTCAAAATGACACCTCATGTTCTCATGTAGTGGTCACTACTCACAGTGCAGTATGTCAGGATGCGGAGGACAAGTTCTTTTATGTAGATAGTACTTGCTGGGGATAAAATATCATTCCTCCTCAAATGATAAAAGAAATAGGTGAACCCAGTGCAACAGTAGAAAAAAAATCTGCAGGTGCTTTGCATGTGAAACATGAATTTGCATGACAGCCTACTGCCTGCTCTGAATTAGCTCTCTCCTTTTATTCCTCTTTTTTTTTTATCTCCATGATGTCATACAAGTTGGCTGAGTGTTTTACCATGCTGTGTTCTGATATTCATGCAAGTGAACTGAGTACTTGCTATACTTCTTTGTGCACTGGAAGCTGAACTTGAATTCCACTTTTGACGTTGAAAAGATGTATTGTGAGTATGTATGGAGAAGGGAAATTTAGGGGCTTCCTCACTATTTACATTGGTTTTCTGTTCCTTTTTTCAGTTTTATGCATTCAAAATAATATTTCTTCTATGTGATAAAAAGTACAATAGCACAAAGAGAAATATTTCATAACTCCTTCAGCACTTCATTTTACAGCTTTACATGTTTTACATGGTTTGTGTACTTAACACAAAGTGCACTCTTCATTCTTTGTTCTCAGATCCCACCCTCTCTGCTGAGGTTTGGTCTATCTCATATATCCAGCCACTTCCACTGGACCTCTTTTTCTCTAGCATCATGACAGAGAGTGGGACAATTTGTAATAGGATAATCTTTCTGGCTTATTTCATTACATTCTTTTATTTGATGAGTAGTTTAGAGAGAGACATACTCTGCTCACAGAACTCATTATTTCTTCATACCTAGATGTTGCTTTGTGTGCTCAATCACTTCCTCTGTGTGGTAAATTTGTTAGACACAGATACAGTCACTTATGATATTTCTTAAATTCCATTGAACATGTATTTCTGACAAATGCTACGTGTTCACTCCAAGGCATGATGCAGTGTTAGTCATCTTTATGTATTCATACTAAAAATAGTCAACCCCACAGCCAGCTACCTCTCTGTTAGTGGAAGCCAACTCTGTGACTGTGGAAGGGTGACTAACTCCTAGAGCAAACATTCTCCAGAATGCCTCCGCTTAGTCAGCTCAGCTAGGACATTTCCTCCACTCTCTGGATGATTAATGCGCTAACCATTGTCTTAAACATTAGCTTTGTATTGACAATGGTAATGAGAAACATTTAATGTGAAACTTTGCTCCACATTTAAAAGATGCTTTAGCAAGTTAAAGGGGATATCTGTTATTGTTATTGTGCTGCCTCATGTTCCAATTTTGCTGAAGCCTATGAGATGAAAGCATGCCCTAAGGCATCTTACACCCCTGCTTCAGCTTAAAAACTGTGCTTTGGCCAGTAACGAGCAACAATTGATTGCTGAGTGTCCAAAGCCATGACTGGATCACCCTATCGCTATAAAACTTATAGTGGTTTCTTAACAGCCTTGAGGAATCAGTTGCTGATTGTAACCACTTTGTGTTTGTCCCACAGAAGACTGAAGAGATAATTTGACCCTAAATACATTGACTAATAAAAATTTAAAACTGGATAGGGAAATGCATAGTGTTGCTTCACAGCTACTTCTGGGGGAAAAAAAAAGCAGAGTAAAACAATATAACTAGAGATGACTTTTGCTAATTTGTAAAATAGTCCAACTTGTAAAGCAGAGGGAGGTCTGTCAGATTTCACCAGGCACCATGGAAAGCATCAAACTGATAGAAAAAATTAATATCTGTCAAGAGAAAGTGAGAATCTTTCTTGGAGCAGAGAAGACAGCTGCTACAAACTTTTCTGTTCTAGACTAAGCCAATCTCTGCAAATAGTGGTTACAATAGTAACAAAATGTAAATTTTCATGCCTGTTATATGTATATGTATATACAAGTTTGTGTACATATGCATATATACACATATGTTGGTGTGTGTGTAAAACATTTCAATATAAGTATATACATAATATAGATAAATCCATATACATAAAAGAATATCAGTATGGACATAAACTCCACAAAATATCTGAGGTTGTTGTAAACACTGGTGAAAATATTTTTAATCATCTAATAGAGATGGTATGTGTAGTCTCCCGCTCTTATCTACGGCAAACTACATTCCAGGCCCTAGTTCTGAGCCTCGTGCTATAGGTCACTATCTAGCTGAAACAAGTTGTCAGAATCCAGGCTAACAGAAGTCAAACCAAACTAATTAAACAAAAACACCAGTTTGAACCTTCATCTAGAACTTTGGCAGAACCGAAGCACTGGCTGTAAGATTAGAGCCATCAATACATAAAAATAGTAAATTCAGAGGAAACAGATTAAAAATTATCCTACTGGCAGGAATGTTTTGATGAAGGGTAGTTAAAAAGCTGTCAGCATGAAGAGGACTGACATTTCAATCCTTACATTTAGATCTAAATATCTGTATTTATATTATATTACTATCTGAAATGAAATCTTGTCCACTCCATGAATCTTCAACATTTTCCTTTCAGAATTTAAACAGAGACAATGAAAAACTGGTTTTACATCCCTTTGTTTCAGTGCTACCAGTTCTAAAAATAGTTGTCTCCAGAAGGATCTCAGAAATTTACAATTACTGTTCTTACTGCCTCTTTAAAGTAACTATTTTTTATTGTTTCTAAATGTGCTTTTTGTCAAGGATGTACCACTCCTGACTAGTTTCCTGACTGCGGTTGACACAGCAGAGATCTAGAACAATATTAACATGACAAACAAAAATAACATCAAGGGACTGATATACAAAATAAATTACTTGCTTTTGCCTTGTTGACCGCCCAGAATGTCTTAATAAGTAATACTGTGGCTCCTATTCAACTCCTGCTTGTGGCCCTACTAATGATGTTGGAGGCTGTATTTAAACATATATACTGAAAAAGATATATACACACTCAAGAAAAAAAAAAACAGAAAAGTTGGAGTTCAGTATTTAGCTATCTAAACAGAAATAATTTCATTTATAAACTGGTCTTGGAAAAGAGGTGCAAAAATATCTCTCATCTGGTGTGTACAACACAGTTTTAAAGTAGTATACTCCAGAGGATCAAATTATTCAGACATCAGAAAGAGAGGAGAAACAAGCAGCCAAGGATTTTGAACAAATACTACAGCTGTGGGAAATGAGCTGCAGAAATAAAAGGAGGAGGGACCAGATAGTTTTGAGGGTAACAAGCATATGAAATCTAAAGGAAAAAGAGCAAAACTGGCGCTGATTTATACCCTAAATAACTTCATTGAATTCATTACAGTTCCATAGGATACTGAATACATCATCTAAGGAATTGGTTAGGATATGATGGCTGTGAATAAGAAAAGGGAATTCTGCAGAAATATCACTCCTTTTGTCTTAAGATTTTTATGTTATACTTTTTTCAGAAAACTTGGAAAGTGACAGTCTCAGAGTGGTAACTCGAGCCAACAGTATTGCAAGCAGGTGTTACACAACTCCCCAGCTCCCCCAGCTCTGGTGCTCTGCCGTCCCACAATTCCTCTGCCGCTCTCCTTCTGGGCCACTCATGAATAGCTCTAGGCTGTTAATTCTGTGATGAACTGGGTAGGGCTTTTGTTATGCATACAGATGTGGGGCACTGACTAGAAATATATCTCAAGACTGTTTCCACTTTAGGAATGTTGACCTTCTTTTGTCTGAGTATTTCCATATATCCATGCTTTCCAGTCCTTCACGTTTGTAAGAGGAAAAACAAAATGGGCTGAGCCACCCAAAAGCCATTCTCACCTGGGGACTGTTTCTTCTTCTGCAATTCTGTCTTTTGTACCCTTCCTTCCACTTGACTTTGCTGCTTTGGATCCCCCAAGCTAGTTCTCTTATTGCCAGGGAGAGGATTTTGTTGCCCTCCATAAGTCTTTTCCGCTCACCATCCCCATATATGTGTATGTTTGGGCATGACTAGGAGATGAGTATTGCTTCATATAGAATCTTGCCTCCTGTCTGTCATAAAAAGAATGTGTTTCTCTCTTCAGCCGAAAAGAAAGCAGAGAAACAAATCCTGATTCACAGCATGTTTTATTTAAGATATTTTGTGTCTGAAAATATACACACAGCAGCAGTTGTGACTTCCTACAGCAAACATAAATGTCTCTGTGCCTGTGCCATATATCTGAAGTGGTCCTTTAAAGTTTCAAATATTTCCTATGAAGTTCTACAATTTTTCCTATCTTTAATGTAGACTGGAGATGGAAATCTGACATGATTCCAAAGAAGGAGGCCCACTATTCAGAAAGATCAAGAACTGCGTAGGCTTATTTTCAAGTGTTATCTTACCTGATTTTTAAGCCAAAAAGGTGGAATCTGTGCCACACACCCCTTTTCTTTGTCAAAAGATCTCTTAGTGCAGCTTCATCACAATCCTGAAGTTCTTAGTTACATTTTATTTGCTTTTTGTATACTACTCAAGCCAGGTTCCAACTCTCCAAAGTTGGTTAAAAACTGAAAATGCTTCAGGATGGGACTGTGCAGAAATAAAGCCTGGTACATTTTCAGCCTGTGTCCTAAAGGTTAGGAAATGTTATACACTTTATTTGAAAGCAACAGTCTTTTAAATAATATTGTAATCTTCAGTCTACCTCAGACTAGATACCAACAGAAGTCCCCGTGTTTAGAAATGTAGGGCTACTTCAGCCTTATGGTATACCATTTCAGAGCCTCAGGAATATTTACAGAGGTATTTAGCAAAACTGAGAACATAAACTTTTTGCTTGTTTGTTTAAAAAAAAATTAATCATTAACATCCCAATCTATCTATATATGGTAAACCTACCGTGTCATCTGTATTAATAATAGGCTATAAAATAATATCTTGAGTTGGAACGAAGGGTTGGGGGAGGAAACACAGTGGGAGACATTGTATGGTTCATGAAAGATATAGGGAAAAAACCACACTAGGATGAGAAACTGAAAAGTCATACTATTACTCGTCCTACTACTATTCAGTGGCAAAACATTGCTTTTGCTAATTCCCATGAATTTAAAAAAAAATTCAGTATCTGCAAAGCAGACATGAAAAACACGTACCTAGGATGCCTTGTTACTGCTGGTGGTTTAAGTATTTTGCCCCAAATCCTCTATCAATATGTCTGAGAAAGGCTTAAAATCAGACTTTTCTTACCGATTCATACTGCTGTTGTATTTATGGCTTGCTAAATATGATGTTTATGAATAGTGTTACTTGTAAAAATCCTCATTTCTGTTAATCTGGCTTTACAACACATGTAGTAAACAGTGAGGGCAGTAGGAATGGGCTAGTGTGTGGAGGGAGACTTCACTGCCAATACTGAGCAGTACTGATAGTCAGCTCAAGCTGTTATCATTTAGAGTGCAACCACTCTGTGCAGACCAACCCAGCTTCAAGTGCCGAATGTACTGCAAACAGAACCTAAGTCATGTAATAATTTGTTGACTTTTGCATGCAGTTTCTTCAGAATGGGAATTAACTCCATATGTGATACTTCAGTCCCAGCCATAAATACAGGGAGTCCAATGTGTCTGGCACTCAGGGGAAGGGTTAGCACAAAGAACAAATAAAAATAGAGGAAAGGATAAAGCAAGAACTGTTTTCTACTTATCACCCACATTTATAGAAGACAAGATTTCAATAAAATGCAGTGAAAACATGATCTGGAAGGATATTTTTTCCTCACTTGAGCTATTTATTTTCTGCAGTAAACTGCTAGAGGCAATATCAGTAGCATTAGGATCCTAGACAGTGGGCAAAAGAAGCAGCTCTAAAGTGAGCTGTTTAGGTGGAGGTTCAAGAGGAACCAACAATCCAAGACTTTTGTCATAAAGGACGGAAATCAACATAAGGGAAGGAAAAAAGTATTTTGTGAAGTATCCTTGCAAAGCATGTCATTGCAGTGACCTACTCGCATGAAATCAAGATTACATCATGACTAAATCCTTCAGAATAATGAATGTGCAGGAGTTTTTAGGTCCTAGCACTTTTAGGTGCTTAAATGTAGAAATACAGCTTTGAAAACCTTATGGTTTTTTGCTGTGATTCATTGAAAAATATTGTGGATATACTTGGAAAGCTGATGGACATCTTCATGACACTGGATTTTTCCACACATCTTGTGATATTTATCATCTTTAACTACAAGTCTCTTTATGCAGCATTTCATCATGACTTCTGGAGAAGGCCAAGATACCAATTTTATCATCTCTTCCTTCCAGGGGCTTCTCTCCCAAAAGCGGATATGGTCAGTATTTTGGTAGAAGTTGGCAGTTTTTGCCTGGCAAGAAGGAAGGAGGAGCCTGTATCACATGTATGAAAGGAAGTTATAAGAGCTTTATTTTTTTAAGAGTAATAAAAGTAGGGTTCCTTTGCTAGTCTTTCTTATGTTGGCATTTTAAAACTTTTTATAGAATTATTCATCAAGTATATACACATACATGCACTGAGGAAGTTTACAGTCCACACGTGAGAATTTATTCATGGACCTCAAAAAATGGAGAAAATGCTACTCTCACATCTGGCAGTCATTTGTTCATCACAGAATTGTGCATCTGAAAGTATTGCATAATAGATATGCAGGGCCAAAATCATCCTGGGTGTAACAGTACTGACGTCAATTCCCTTACACCACGAATGAATTTTTTGTGCAGAATGCAAACTGTTTTCATGAAAGACAGAGAAACGGCTTAGTATGGACCCTTCTTTTCTTTATTTTATTTAAACAGCTGGCAGCTGGTAGACACTGGCATGCTGGCCAAGTTTAATAAATGAGATGGACCATGAAAAAGACCAACTACAAGGAAAGATGAAGAAGGTCACTCAGATAGGAATGGGAATGTAGTGAGTTTTCCTACTAGGAAGGAAAAGGAGAAATGGGAGGTGGGGGGGAAGGTGTGGAAAAACGATAGCATCTCATGTTTTTTAGGACTTAATTATAAAATCAGGTTTTTCACCTTGAACAGAAGCACATTGTTATAATCCATTGCAGCCACTTCCAGACTAATCTCTTTCCTAATCTGGTCATACAAATTAGTGCTAATACCCCATATTGTTTTACATCTTCATTAATGATCTGGATGATGGGACAGGATGTACCCTCAGAAGCTTTGCAGATGCTTATGCTGCTGTTAAGAGAGATCTCAACAGACTAATGATAATCTCATAAAGATCAACAAAGGAAAATGCAAACTCCTGCACTTGGGGAGAGGTAACACCATGCAACAGTACAAGCCAAGGGCCAAATGGCTTGAAAGCAGTTTAGCAGAAAAACACCAGGGCACACTAGTGGACAAGAAGCTGAAGTAATGTGCCCTTGAAACAAAGAAGGCCAGCTACCAACATCCTGGGCTACACAAGGAAGATCATTGCCAAAAGGGTAAGGGAGGTGATCCTTTCCCTCCACAAAGCATTGCTGAGGCCATATTTGGAGTGGGGTTCCAGTAAAAGAGACATAGTCTTAGCAGAGCCAGCCCAGCAAAGGGCCATGATAACCATTAAGGGACTGAAGCATCTGCCATACAAGGAGAAACTGAGAGAACCGGGATATTTCACCCTGGATAAGAGAAGGTTTAGGGGGCATCTTATCAATATGTATAAATACTTGAGGGCAAGGGGCAGCAAAGAAGACAGAGACAGTTTCTTCTCAGTGTTGCTCAGTGAAAGGAAAATAGGTGATGGGCAGGAATTAAACCACAGGAAATTCTGTTTACCCATAAGAAAAAGCTTTTTTTACCCTGGAGCAGGTTGCACAAAGAGTGCATGGAGTCTCCATCCCTGGAAATACTGAAAACTCTCAGTGACACAGCCCCGAGCAACTGTAATTGTTGCTGTAATTGACCCTGTTTGAGCAGGGGGGTTTAGTGTATGATCTCCAGAGGTCTCTTCCCACCTCAACCATTTTGTGATTCTACAAGATTCTGCTAAAGTGTTTATAAGCCACTGAACAGCACCAGGCATCATTGCAAGGTCATATGGGTGTGGCCAACACCTAATATAGGTAGAAGATTTTATTTGTCTTAGATTGAAATGTAGTACGGCTGGATCTGGGTGGCTGCATATTAATCATGTTTAAGACTGATTCTTTGCCAGATAATGTTTTGTAGCAAAATGTAGTCTTGTCTTACCTACTGCAAGACGATTTTTGTGTTGAGAAGGTATGCATTGTAAGGGATTCAAATGACACACAGAAGTCAAACAACCATGTTTTCTGACAGTAATATGCCTCATATCTTCAATAATCATTAAATCTTTGTGTGCCTTGGCTTACCCAAGTTTTTCAGTGTAACTACCTGTACTTTACAAAGCAGTTTAGGATGATAACTGCAGGTTTGTCTGAAAATACAGAGCACTCTTGTCTGGCATGTGGAAAGGTTTATGATTATCTCAGAAGTCAGGATTTTCTCATCTGTACATAATATGGAGTTGACATTTGACATTTTGACATTTGACAGCTGACAATTCTCGTCGCTTTATCATCCTCAGTCCTCACTCCTGAGGCCTTCTCTCTCCGTTTAATGTAGGTGACTGAGGAAGAGTAACCCTATGCATCCCTGAAGTCAATTTCTGTGAGCATGCCCCACAGTCTTTGATAAACAGTTGACTCTTTTGATTAGGAGCAGAAATAGATCTCTAAAGATCACAGGGTTCATGAGTAGCTGAAAGAGGCTAGAGGCATATGAATGAGGAAGAAAAGGTTATGGCATAAATCTGAAACAAATGCAGTGGAGCAGCTGTCTAGATTGCTTTTTGGAAGAAAGCTGACAAAATAGTTCTGATTTGTTCAGAGCTCAATTTGCTATCAGTCAGCGGGGAGGCCAAAAAGGAGCAGGGATATGGAGAATAAAACATTTGGTACTGTGAATTTGAAATACTGTGTCTATTTCAAGGAATATTGTTTCAGACTGTCTCTAGACTGGTCTCTTGAATGGAGTACATACTATAATCTGGAAAACACCAGGTGTGCACCTGAAATGCCTAGGATTTTATCATAATTACCACACTTGGATCTCCTAGAAACATCTATCATTTCCTACTAACAAAGGGTAAAATTCTCAAGAGTACCTATATGAATTAAACGTATTCTTGAAAAGTGCAGGAGCAATTTGCAAGTCCTATGTTTCCGTGTAGATTTTTTATCTTCAGTTGCATCAGCTCCCTTACTTTTAAGGTTGCTGGTCCTCACTGCTTGCCAGCAGTGAGGTTCCTTGGAGCATTCCCTAACTCACAGTATTAAAACCAGGCAGAGTACTTCAGCTGACACTTGAATTTACCTCCTGGTTTTGCCTGATATGGATTAGGAAGCATCCCTGTGAACCATTCTACTAGTAGAGAAGCAGGAAGGGATATTTCTTGTAGAGAGGTATGACAAACTTGGGAAAAATAGTATCTGAAAGCACTGACAAAATTAATATTTCTACAACTTGTAATTTTGAATTACATTTTTGAAATACAGAGTTTTTGTGGGTAATTCTTCATGTCCTAAGAAAGGTACATGTTCTACTTCTTACCAAAAGCAACTATGCTGCTTATCAAAAATTAAAAAAAATATATAGTAGAAACAAATAAGACATCATATAGGTGTAGGCTCCACACATATAACAAGATTATATAAACACTCATTGATTGCACACCTCGGAAAACCTTAGCCACAGAATTTCAGGGTACCTTTGTGGCTACAGTGCAATAAATGGAATCTTGAAGAAAAACAGGACTTGGCCCCAAATCACTAGTTTCAGAGCTCGCCTATGCTTTTTGCAAATAATGCCTATCATTTACTAACTGAATTGTCCTGGGCACAGGAAACCGCATAATTCTGCTTCTTTCTCTATCCCTCTGTGTCTCTGAGTTCCTCAACCTGTAGAAAAGGAATTCCTGAACTGCCCCAAACAGAGGCTGCAATTGCTGCTGGTTCTTACAGTAGCCGCAAAACTAAGAGGAGGTTACAGCACTCACAGCTTAACCCAAAATGCTAAATCGGATCCCTGCAGCTAAGAATACTACCAATTTCAATTTTTTTTTTTTAAGCTGTATAGGTCTTTTTTAAAGATTTAACATTTTAAATGTACTTGCTGAACAACTTCTGTGTGTATTTTTCTTAATTTTCTGTTCCTTTACAGTACTCCCACTTTGATTCTGTTTAGCAGGTACAAGATCAGGACACAGGATCTGGATCTGTATACAAATATGTAAAGAATGTATTAAGGATATACCCTTAATAAAGGTTATATTGTTGGCTGTGCATTTATATTTTTATATTATTCAGCAAGTTTGCTTCAAGAGAAACTTAATGGAATTAAATTGAGTTTCATTGAGTTTCAGCAATATAAACTGCAAGAAAGTGAAAAGAAAAAATCTGCATGTGTGTGCATATGCAGAGCTTTAAATTAAAACTGAGATTATTACATCTTTAATTGAGCAATTTCAGATTGCAAAAATCAATGTTTGTGACTTCAAACACAAACCAAAAAAATAACATCCTCAGTCTAGTCACACTTAACCACATAGTGACTAAATATAGCACCAGCTAGTCTTCAGGATGTGTCCACAATAACAGATTACTCAAAATGTTCTGCTGCTATTCCCTACCTAATATTATGCCTACAACAAAATATGGAAGTTTAAAATATCTCTGTAATTATGGTAAACAGACAACAATCACACAACAATCACTAAAATTGCAGAGTACTGTCTGCTGTTCCTAACCTACAGGCTGTATATAGAAAGCTAAATTAAACAATTTTGCCAATAGTCAAGTACACCCTAGATTCCAGGTGTTGGTGAAGCATAGGGAAATCATATTTTGAGTGGGATATAAACTCTAACCCAGATTTTATAATGATTTTTAAGCAATTTCTAATTCTGAACAATTAGTGTATGTTTTCTTACTAACTGTGTCAATAGTTTTCACAGATATTTTAAAATGTAGGAGTCATTACATATAATGGCACTATTTCCTCTTACTTTCTGACTTTGGAATTAGGATACTTCAGAGTCCAAAAACCTTTATGCTGCACTCAAGCCAAATTCCTCTTTGATTGAACACCAAAAGAGGCAGGTATCTTCTTTAAGTGTTTCTCCACCTGTGCTTTGAGGAAAGCAGTACTTATTTCCAGGCATGGCTTCCACCCCTCCCTGCCTGTGACCCCGCCGATGCCCTTCTGCTTACGTATAATGGCCTTTGAGTGAGAACAGGAAGAGCCGAATCAAGGAAGCAGCTGTTCTCTGAATCACAATCCTCTCTGGATTTCTGTATAAAAAAACTAATAGGAAGATAAAGCAGAGCAGAAGCGTAATATTCCTTGAATTTACCTCTGCAGCTGCTACTGAGAAGACTCATCGGCATAGTGGCAAAGATGGACGCAAGCAGACACAAAGAAGTTTTGTCTTCACAGGTTGAGGGTCTGTTTCACTTTGGTTTGCACATCTTGCTGGATGGCTACAAATTAAAAGTTGTCTGTACAAACGATCTTTTAGAAGCTGCCTTAGTTTGTCTCCAGAATTTTACCTTCTATCCCTCTCTGAATGAAGAGTTCCCAATATGGATGGATGGGAAATTTAACCTAACTATAGATGGAGCAAAAATTCATTGTGGATTTCCACATACAGCAATCCAAGGAAAAGTTTGCTTTTGTAGTAATTCATACTCATCTTATATAGGAATAAATGGCCACACCTCACATAACAGAGGAACAAAATCTTGATTCTAGCATCTCAAGACTGAGCATGCAACATATTGTTGGTAAGACTTACTTATATTTGCCGACATACTCTGTATGGCTCTGTCTAGCCATTGGTGGACATTATAAAAAAAAAACCTAGGGTAGACTTTTATGTGGAGAGACAAATTCCTGGAAGATACATGTAGAGATAACGTCCTGTTTGTACTTTCTTGTAAAATTTTCAGAATTCTCCAATGAAGTGGTAAACACATGTGACTAAAAGCTAAGTCACAGAAATACTTGTTCTATGAAGGATGTATAGGAGACATCAAAGAGTAAACTGGAAACCTTTGCAGTGTGTTATGTACCCATTCTACTTCAGAATTTTCCCAACACTTCCTTAAAAGGGTTCATTTTAATATTTTTGAAATTTATATTTAAGAATCACCTCTGTCTTAGCTATACAAATCAAAATCCATTCATCAGTCCAAAACAAAATCCTTCAAAAATCCATAATTTACAAAACAAAATCCATTCATTTAACAGCTTTCCTGTTAAAATATGTAGAGGCAAATGTAATATCAACAGCTGTGATGAGTTTTCTGCAATACACCTATGAAAAATGTATGGACTTGAATAATTCTTTTGCAAATTTAGGAAAATCTGTCCCTTTTAATTTTAGAAGAGATCAACCTGCATTGTATTTTTCTGGAGGCAGATTATCTCTTTCTTGATTATTTCAGGTACTTCTATGAATGGGGCTGTAAGATGTACTGAAATTCAGAGTAAGCTTTATTTTGTCTTTCGTCTCACAGATGAACATTTCTGTACCAGATACTCTCAAAAAATTTGTAAAATAGCCAAAAATCTGGGCTGTATGTTCTGAAATGTTTAGAAACAGAACTGAAACTGTAATCTACAAAAACGGCTCAAGTTTTCTGGTCTGAGACCTGACCTTCTTCAGGTTTTACTTGGAATTTTATCAGCACTTAGAGGCAGCTAGCAAGAGTTTAGATAGAAAAATTTCTGTAAGCACTCCTATATTATCAGAGTTATAAATGACTGTGCTTTTACAACTTCCTCCAGTAAATTGTACCAAAAATTGACGAGTACATTCATTCACAACTGATCAATTCCCATGCAAATTCCTGAAAGCTTCTTAGGCTTAATTCCTTCTCCCAGCTGCCATTTTTCTTGTGCTATTTTGAGGGGAGAAAAAAGCCACTATGGCTCTCCTTCCTGGCTCCTAGTTCCTTCCTTTCTCCTGCCCTTATTGAGAAATTGTCTTCTGTGCAACCCTCTTGAAAAACTAGAAATTCAGCCTTTGTATCATTTATGTATAAAATCAGATGCAGACTCACTTAGACTAAGGGATTTTAATGTTCCTTAGTGGTGTCACTTGTTACGTGCTTGCAGAACATAGCCACATAGTTCTATGTTTTGCCTACATTCTCCCTCTTTCCCATTTAACTCAGTATTTTTTCCAGGAATTCTTTTCAGTGGGTCAATAAGAAGAGAACTTCCAGAAAGCATGTGCTTGAACTAAGTAGCAAGCTGGTGAACAGTGACATTTAGTATAATAAATCCCTGCCACTTAGTTAAGTAGCCTCTTTGGTAAAACTACATTTATTGTGCCTTCTTGCAAAAGCTTTATCTATCTTCAATGAAATAATAAATGCATATGACTAATAGAAACAGTTACACTGCAGAATACTTGCTCTTTTGAGCATACAGAGCAGGCTTTTTCCATGTCAAAGACAAAGTTGGACACTCACATTTTAGATTTACAGTGTCTGACATCAAACCAGGAAAAACTGCAACCACAACTTACTTGTGACATGTTCATTGACAGCATGTAAAATAGATAGACCTCATTGGATCAGGGAAGTGTCACGTTCCACTGTGACTCAGTAAAAAAGACAGCAGTGATATGTAGAGGATGCTGAAAGTGGACACTTGCTACCTTCTCGTTTATGGTCATTAAACATCACTACAACCTTTGGAAACCTTTACTCTCACTCACTGTGTTTTAAGCATGGATTTTAATAAATTTTATAACATAGAAGACAGTGAAAAAACAAATATACCTGTTCTGATGTTAATAAAATTTTATTTTATATTATTCCTGGTAATTCCTGTAGACCTTTTCCTGTTATTTTTGCATGTAGTACTAATACGGGTAGAAAAAAGCCTTTCCTACAAGTTTAGATGGTGACTTTAGCTGACATTTTACTTTTCAGTGAGAAAACAGTCCTAGTTAATTACTTAAAACATTTATTTTCCTTGATTAAACATCTCATGAACACATGACTAATTTTCATTTGAACCTAGGCTTCTGAATAGAAAACTCCCTTTTAAAAAAGAGCTTGGATTCTTGACTTGGACATTTTTTGAAAATCATCCTTTGTTAGCTTTAGCATTAAAAAGAGTGAAGCACACATTCCTGTAATATTTCACCAAGTTCTGACTAAAAGAGAATCAGAAATGTTCTAAAATGTACAATTACAAATGGGCATAAACTTTGAGACATTTTTGTGGTTTCAGCGAAAACTGACTTGAGTACATACGTCTGGAAAGTCCCACCAAGAAGCCACTTCTGTATTTTCAGGAAATTAAGCAAAAGGGCCTACTGCAATTTTTATATTCTTCTTTGTTTATTTATTTTAAGCCACATAATAAGCAGAAATTTGTGATCATAGGTACAGTATTTAGACCAAAAGATATTGCTTGAAGATGAAAGGGTTGTTTATACAAACAACTGTTCTTCAAAATTTTGAGACCAATTGTAATGGTCTTACATTCTGTGAGATTGTGAATAATGGGGGGTTTCAAAGCTTTGCAGCTGTGGAACCAAGCCACGATCACAGTAATTCTCCTAAGTACTCTGGTTTTACTTCCTTTTTCTGGAATTACCCATAGAGATTACTTGAAAGATGAAAAGCAGTAGGATATGCCAGAAGATGCCTCTGAACAATCTTGATAAAAAAGGTGACTGTAAGAGCAGTATCCTGAATTAGATTGTTGTTCTTGAGCAGGAGAACAGCTATACTAGATCCAAGGGTCCGTGTAGCCCCACATCCTGTCTCCAGCACAGGTCAACAGCAGGGACCTACAGAAGAATACAAGAACAGGACGAGTATATTGTCAACATTCCCTGGTATTTAGAAGAACCTAATAACCAGCAGTTTGTCATTCAAAAATTTCTTTACCTAAAGACAGAAATGCCTAGGGTTTGTCTAGCCCCATATTCTGTCTCCAATGACATAAATATAAACGGACAGAAAAATGGATAGAATCTAGTAAAACCAGATCAAACATATGTTCTCTAGCACCCTCCCAGCTTCTTGATTGTTTCAGACTGGAAGACTTCCTAAGCCTGATCCTGTTTGTTCAGTAATCCACCAACAGATCTCTCTCTTAGTTAACCAACATTTCCCCAAAATCCTGTAAACTTTGTGCATCCACAGCGTTCTTTGGTAACAAGTTCCACAGATCTACTAACCATTCTGCTTTGATCTTGACTGCTAGTATCTTCATTTGATGGCCACTACTTCTGGCATTTGGCAGACTGTAAATAGTTGGTCCCTGTTAATAAATGTTAGAAAGATAAAAATTACATTCACAGAATCATAGAATTACAGAATGATGTGGGGTTGAAAGGGACCTCTGAAGATCATCCAGTCCAACCTCTCTGCCAAAGCAGGTCCACCTGCAGCTCCACAGTAGGTTGCACAGGAACGTGTCCAGGCAGGTTTTGAACATCTCTAGTGACAGAGACATTCAGTTGGATTCTGGTGTAGCTCAGAGTCTCCCCTTTTCAAAAAGCAAATGGCCCTACCAGGGCTATTTTCTGCACTGACAGAAAGGACAGTCTCTTTCCTTTCTTTAAGAAGGTTTTCCAGACTGAAGGCTTTTTCCATTCCCTCAATTTTTTTGGATTGCATCAGTGCTTTCTCTCTAATGCCCCTGGCAATCCAGAAGCTAGGCTGTCCACTTGAAAGATTTCAAACATGAGTAATTAATCTTCCTCTGATCCTGAGAAAACAGATCTGGAAGCCTTGGAAACAAGACTTTTTGCAATGATACTGATATCAAACAGTTAGAGACTCACTGATGCTAAACTGAAGTCTGATCATTCAGGATATTTCGACTTTGTCCCAGCTGAAACCTTTGCAATATTGCAAAGCTGTGAGGCTTTGAATGAGCCCTAAGCTGCACAATTAGTGATCACAATGGAGGGGTCACAAGTTAAAGTGGTTAATAGAAAGTATCCGTTTCGTATCGCTGCTGTGCAATCTTTGCTACTTTGTGGTGAGGCAAATGGAAGTTCTGCAGGACGAACAGAAATTGAAAGGAAATGAGAATATTCTTCATAATGGCATAAAAAGTACCACTTTAGTTCTGCCATGTTTCTCTCACTGAAAGAATGATGTGCTTACATACTTCATGCAATCACATCATGCGCATATTGTTCAATGTCCAGCAGCAGTTAATGACATTGTTCATTTGTTCAGCTATTTCTTTGGTGTTGTAAAAGCAGTTGTCTTCTGATAATGTAGGATGCTTTTTCATATTGACACCTTACATTAGTTCTTGCTTTCTGTTTTTAGGAAAAAGAGCACAATGTCTTACCTTACTAAAGGTAAGAGGTTGTATAGAATAGGCATTTTTGTAAGGTTTAAATTGTGAAAAATGTAAGCAGTGATGAAGATTTCTGGCAGAACCATCCTGTTATATTCTACCCCGCTACTCCCACTTGCACAGTGTCATGTCCTCACCTCTCATAAGCCTCCGATCTAATAAGATATGACAGCTGAGCTTGCACATACTATTATACTTTATTGAAATATTAGGGTTTGTTGTGCATAGTGACATGCTGATAAACTCTTAATTAGCTGCTGTTTACGAGTGTCTGTTTTTACAGTAGATCCTAATTCATTGGCCTCTGCCTGTACTATGTCTCTCTATGCCAAATATGGATTATATTGCAACTGGTATCCTCTTATGCATGCACATACATAGGATGATTAGCTGTAAAGCCTTCTGTGAGACATTTTATATGGAAAACTACTTACAAAATATATCACATTGCACCAGACAGCTGCCTAAATTCTGGAATGAATATCTGCTAACCATTTATATGCCAAGATTGTCGTATCTGCTAACCATTTATATGCCAAGATTGTCATTCACAGTTACTTTGTAACTGTATCCAGACCACTAAAGCAAAAACATTATTTGGCAAGTAATATTTTTCTTATCCACGGTTGCACTGGTATTAAACAGTATAGCAGGGGCTAACACAACCATGTTATTATGCTTTTTCTTCACTTTACCAATCTCTGTGGTCTACTATGCCCTCACTTGAAAATTCAGATGTCTGCTTCTAATTGGATGCTTCCTTTTATGATAACAAAGATGGTTCAGACAGTGTCCTAAACATTATATAGGGTTTGTTTGTTTGTTTTTTTCAGAACACACTGGCCACTTTTGCTTTAAGGCCACTCAGAGCTGTTCCATAATTATATACGGCTTTCTCAAAAGGGGGTTGGGAAAGGCTGTACTTTGCTGAGAACTGCAAATAACATGATCTCTAAAGAGATCTATGTGAAAAAGATATAAATATAAATTTGTTCTCTTTTGCAGTGGAATCAGGGAAAGCATTTCTGACACAATTTCTGTTGTGACAGTATGTAATATCCTATGGTGTCTTCCCTCTTTGAAAGAAACGTGACTCTTTTAGAACACATTCTTCTTTAAAGATGCTGAATAAAATTAGGCTGTATTTAGAAGCTCTTGGGAGCAGAGATATCTTTTACATTCTGTCTTTGAGAAGCAGTGAGCACAGCAGGAATCTGTGCTTCTACTGGATTCCCTTGTTACTCCCACAATAAAAAAACCAGTGACTGTGCTGAGTAGATGTGTGACCTTTCCTTTTATTTATACTGCCTTGTTTTTATTTACATTTGTATTTAAACTTCTCTTTGCTTTAAACTTCTCTGCCATAGGTCTTAATTTATGTTTCCCCACCCTGTCATTTCATTTGCAGCCCAATCATAGTAAAGCTTGTGAAAGAGAACCTTGCAGAGAGAAATAGCACAGGCTGTTTCAGTAGAACAAGGGAATTTTTCCTTCTTCAGATACCAAGAAGCTTTGTCTGTGAAACTGATGAGTGGCCTTATCTCTATAAATGCACAAACACACTGAACTTCTGATTCCCTGCCACTTTAGCTTTAACAATAGAATAGAAAGTCACCAAACGATCCTTGTGGCTTGTGACTTAATTCATCTATTCAGTGATTCCTCTCAGTACTTGAAAGGACAGGTAAAAATAATATTCACCCCACCTTACCACCCACTTAAATTGCCCTTTTTTTACCCCTGCACCACTTTCCTGGACTAATGGACAAGGATTGACTGCAGAACTCCTTTAGTTTGGCTGCCAAAACCTCCTTTCTTATGGGAGTCGGGACACCTGCTAGTAAAGGTACCTTCTACATATTTATATTTGAAGGTCGTTATCTGACTGTGTTCAAGATATGCAGCAAGCTCAGTGCTTGCTCAGTGCTTGCATACAGGATCCTTTCTTCAAAGATTTAGCCTAAAAAGACACCATTTCCTTTTGGCAGCAGTATCTGATTCACATGTTCACTGAAGTCAGGCTTCCCCTTTTGAGAACTGGAGGAAACTAGATTTGTCATTTGAAATGTCAGCAGCCTTTTACGTAGCAAAAAGAAAAAAAAAATGCACAGGGAGTAAAGCCAGTAGTTTCTGCTTCTGTCATAATAGTGGCAAGTCTTCTGAAAACAGGAACAAGAACAGGTCTTGGGACATTTCAAGTGTGGTGCCAACTTAATTTCGACCTGTAGCTATTAAAAACTATGAGTCATCAGAAACATAAACCACTTTGATTTATGTTCCTTATTCTCCTCCCAGTGTCATATTATTCTCATTTTACAGTTGGCTTTGCAAGCTGCAGCAGAAATCACCAAGGGTTATGGAAGGCTGTGTGTGTGTACATACACACACACAGAGAAAAGGACTGTCTCCTACCTAAAAAGCAACCTTACCTATTTCGCTCAATGTGGAACTGGAAACTGTAATGTATTCTCCATGGCCAAAATATGCTCTAAAAAGAAACAAAATTCAACACAGAACTATCTTCTATAAACTATTTTGCAAACAACCTGAGGATTATAGTATCATGTGGACAGAAAATCAGTTTCTGTCAGAATAAAGTTAATTACAAAATGCAAAGCAATATTTACATATTTACAAGCACAACTGATTAATGGCAATGCAAAGAACTTCTGTGGGGAACAATTTCTGATCTATTGTTTAATAAAATGGAATCATTTCACCTGACCTCAGAAAATCTACCTTGAATAAGGTCAACAGTCTGGTGACTTCACCCATTGCCATCGCACTGTCGTCACCATCACACCGCAAAACTGAACCTGAGACAGAGAGACGTGAAAATGAGGAATAAGATCTGTGGAAATTGTAGTCTGAGAGCAGCACTCAAAAAACCAAGGTGAATGAAATGTTTGTAAATGTAGGAGTGTGACCGGGATGGCAGATGGGTAAAGGTGTAATTCACAAGTTTATTGAATAGACAATTAACCTCAATATTACAAGTGAATTTGTGTTGCAGAGGAAAATCTGAGAGAGACCACGTGGCTTTAAGTCATGAAAACAACAAGTTTGCTGCCTTTAAAAAAAAATAATGTTCTCTTAGTGAGGTATGTGGTTTTGATGGCAGATTTTTGACACACTGTAAGAGATTGTAATTTTAAGAATCAGCGAATTATCTTACATTGGTGGTACATGTCTTATTGTATGGGCTAAAGTCTCAGATTGGTTTTAAATGTTTGTGTCTACTCTAAGAACTCTTTTTTATATTCATTATTCATTATTTGTTTGAAGAGATGTGTAAAATGTCATTCAATTTATTAATTGAAGTCAGCATTATTTATTCAGGAGGCAGTCTCTAAAATCAATTTACTGCCATTTGGAAATGTGAATAGTTAACAAGAAAATTCCATTAGTTTTGCAAATAATTTCCTTGTATGAATGCATAAGTCAAAATTTGAAAAAAAGTAAGTTGAACAAATTTTGTCCAATTTTGGAGATCAGTTTCCTTCACAATACTTGAAAAAAAGAACTTGAGGGAAATCATCAATGTGATTATTTTAAATATGTTCAGTGTATCACTAAGAAAATAATATCTAAGTTGCATTCTGTTAAGTATTCATGGAAATTGGTGGTGACCTCTATCAAACAGGAAATGCATGGTAGGGGACAGAACATGACTAAGTGACTTCAAGAATTCATACCTCAGCTGCCCACATGAATTTGCACTGTGTTTTGACTAGAGAACTACCAGACAGCAAGTGCATTTAGTCTTTTCCATGGAGAATACTCACCCTGCTTCCTTCCCTAGTAGCAGTACCCAAAAAGTGATGGAGCCCCAGTTGTGAAGGTGGCCATATGTCAGCTGGCTACGAGTGTGCCAACCCAGCTGTGCGACGTTTCCTGCTGAGCTATGACCCCATCTTTCCTAACCATCCCTAGACTACCAACAGACCTGAGCAAATTACATGTGTGAAGTCCACCTTTAAGCAGAATCCCTGCAGCGATACAGACATAATTTGTGATGCAGCTTCTAAGTAATTCAACGAAAAAAAACAGACCGACCAGCTGAGGGAGAGAAATGAGCAACAGTAATTCCCCTCACAACATTTGCATCCTCTTTCCAGTACTTCCTCATGTTCCTTATTGCCATCTTTTCTTTCTGAATATAGAACTTTGAATATATGCATAGATATGCATAATTCAGTTTTTTATACAGCTTCTTCCATTGTTTTTCCTATTAACTTTTTTCTGCTTTACCAAGAATCTTTCTATGTTCCTCAAACATGTGACTTGTCAGAGCTCCTTTTTCCAGGAAAAACATGGAAAAATAAATCTGAAGCACTTCCCAGCAAGTCTGGCCTTTTCAGGATGATTTTCAGTTTTCTGTGTAGCTCTGAAGAACCTTTATGTAGTTTCTCCAAATCTTTTTTGACTGCTCCTACTAGGGGTATGAACTTCAGCACAAAACAGTAGTCCTAAGTGCCCCTAAATTACCTTCAGAAAATACCTGAGATGCCTCTCTTCCATTTACATGCCTGATTAAGTGCTCATTTGCTATGTAGAGCAAAGCTTTTGCTTTGAAAGTTCTGTTTACTTAACAATTATCTTTTTGAACTAGAGCAATGTTAGAGGTTTCTACTCTGGTATTTCCAAATCCCTTCTTGGCATGGTTAATCAATCCAAAAGCCTTTTTCTGCTTTAAATAGAAGACTGGATTTTTGAAGGTTTCTTTATGTGATATTATAGTTTGAGTAGTCTCTAAATTTCTCATCTGTAATATGAAGACACTGACCCTTAAGCCAGTTTAGCAACTCTGCACTACTCCGGTGAGACAAAACAGTTTTAACTGCTGATAGGCTTTATATAAAGAGAATTCCCAGGTCGTCAGAGAGTAGTTGCAGTGGCTACAACATCTTCATCTTCCCCTTTTCTAAAGACTTGGCATAAACAGCTCTCTGGGAGAAAGTGGGTTTGTTCCTGTCAGACTCATCTCTTTACCTGAAATGTGGTGTTTAAGTAGTGGTTATTTAACTTCTCTGAATGAAAAGTTGTTTCTTTTCTTTGTGATTTCAGAATCACTTCATTTGAAGGAGAATGCAACCTGTCACCTTATGGTGGGAGCTGTATTGTATTCTAGCCCCAAAGGTTAGTGAACACAAAGAATTATTTTCAGCTGTGCTCACCTCCCTCTTAAGTTACTCTCTCTTCCTTGTGATTTCAAACACGTTCCAGTATTAGCCAATATATGAGACAACAAATACATTCCCTTCCTTCCAAAAATAGCCTAGTATTAAATAACCATAAATCAGAGTCTGATTTCAGCTGAGAACACAACTCAAAATTCCAAAACTCAGAGCAGAAGCCAATGTTTGAATCTCTTCCATCCAAAATGATATAAACTCCTCATGACTGTGGCTAAGTACTACAACATAGATAGTTGCAATTCTTTTCTGTTTCTGCTTAGCTGTTTTCATGACCTCAGTCTTGTCACTTTATCGTTCTCACACTCAGTCTCTCCAGCTACAAAATGGTGTTAAACTTTAATTATGTGTAAGGTATTACAAAGGGAAGTAGTTAAATGGTTCTCCAGTAGTTGAGTTTTATTATAGTAAATGTGAACTGTACTTGATTTTGAAAACATTACCCTAAAGATTCCACTGAATATAAGCAAAAGACTTTAATCCAGAGATGTTGATTTAAAAAAAACAATGTCCTCTGGACTCAGCCTAATGACTATTCTAAAATATTATTTAGCTAGTAAGGCAACAGATTTTTAAAGCTGGATATTTAATAAACTTGAGATATCTACAATTTTACTCATCAAGGTACAAAGGTGGGTGCCAACCATGCAAGAAAAGAAGAAACTTTTTTGATGTGCCGTTCATCTTGGGCACAAAAATAAAGCATTTTTGTGGGTGTCAAAACTGGATAGACCACATTTGTTGCCCTCCCAGTAATTACCCATTCACGAGTGATAGACATACTTGCTAGCTGATGTATGGCATGAAGGAGTAGCCCATCTGATAAGTTCCAGCAAAATGGATACCCTTGCTCACTTTTAGTTTGTGATCTAGCATATAATTGAAATGTCAGAGGATGTAAAAGGTTTGGACTTTGGTATGCATATTTGTATGGTATGCATGTTTGTAGGATTAAGGCTGGAATTTATCAAGTAAAGCATATTTTTAATCAAAAAGTACCTCCATTTTTAAAGGCAACATGCAGTTCTGGCAGATGCTCCTCAAGACAGGACAGTGAAGGAATCCTTTGCTGCTTTGCACATGCAGATCATTGCCAATTGGATAGATGAGAAACCAAAGAATATTAGACTGGGCAGTGCTCTTTACTAGGATAAATAATTTAACAAATGTAAAAATAACCAATCTTGGAAAATTAGGCTTACTTTTAAAAAAATTGCATTTCTGTGGTGCACTCAGTCATTGCATCATCTTGCCTTACAAATTGGCCACACAGTCATGCTGACCTAAATTACCGGTTTGTAATTGGACACAACCTTTGAAAAACATTTAGGATTGAACTTTTTATGACCTGCACAGAAAATTTATATTTGAGAACAAAAGACACAATTTTAACTGTTGAGTTTTGCTCATATGGAAGGACAATTGATTTGGGAATTCAATTTACATGGAGGTTATTCCAGAAAGTATTTTAAAATTGGACAATTGCAGAATGCCTTCCTGTAACTAAAGAGTTAAGTTGGCAGGGGTGGGCAGTTAAATCTAACCCTACAAAGTATATAAAGCATTTTATTAACTTTTTCGGTTGCCTTTCCTGTCCTTTCAGGCTATACGAGATGCATAAGAAATCATTCACGTAGGATTTCTGTGCAAAGACAAGATCATAAGCCTAACTGCTCATATTGTTTGGTAGGAACGGGCTTTGTCACACTGGTAAATTAGTGATTTGCTAAATTAAACCATTCCATGCTGCAGATTTACTGGCCAACACTGGCTTTATGTATGTGGACAACAAACCTGAAAATACGTATTTTATTGTAGCAAGCGTATCTGGATTTGAAGGTGTCCAGAGGCTTTATAACCTGCCAGCTTGATCCAAACAAACTGATGGGTAATACACACTCTGCCTGCAAAGTAAGGGTGCAATGGATGGGAGTTACTTTCCTTACAGCTTCTCTTCGGGAGGCTTTGTCAGGATGGTGTAGGGAGTCATTAAGATCAAAAATCTGTTCAGCAGAGTAAGGGTGACTCATATAAGCAACAGTTTGCTTAATCATCCATTTTTACAGTTGAAGGGCTCCACTCATTGTTCTTCTTGCATAGCAATTGCACAAATGTGTGCCTAAACTGGATATAAAATGCTCCTAAATGTGGAGATGCTAATTTACACTCTGCACTCAGTTCAAGTGTAAATCATTACTCAATCTACAGAGCAATGGCAAACAGAACTTCAAGATGAAAAGTCAGGGCATGTACTATTCTGCTTATATTCCATGTTCCATGGGATAAAACGTGCAAATTCACAAACAAACAAATGATTTTTTTACTCTTACTTATTTTGCAGCTTCATTATTTGTCATGTTGTTTTGGGCCAAAGAATCTACTGATTAGGGTTTAGAAAGAATTTTATGTTTATGAAAAACAGAAAGGAACGTATTTGAAATCAGTTGCTAGTGCTAACTTAGTTTTAGAAAGATCTGTTTTGAAAAAATATAAATATGTTTGCTTCATTAATTTTTTCTAGCAGTGTCATTTCTGAGTTGTAAGTGCTCCCGGTAGCCAGTACACAAGTCAGAAATTAGTTTCTTCTTTTCAATGGACTTAAAAAATAGGTAGAAGGAAGTCATGCTTCACAGTATCAAAGGATCTTTATAAAAGTTTTGTTATTGAGAGTAACTTCTGCTTCTACTATGTCTTTTGCATAAAAACTTCAAGGAATCCTAAGGGACTGCACAAATATTCTGAATTAAATCTTACAGCGCTATCACGAAATACTGATAATGGCATGAGTTCGGGGGTACAGAGGCAGCACTATGAGATACTAGGTTCACTGCTCATTGTTGTCACCAAAACACCCAGGACTGAGACGAAAATCATTTGAAGAAAGTCTTGTATTTGGGAGTCAACAAGGAAGACATCAGGGAAGGCTCTGAGTCCAGCTTGGCTGGATTCAAGCTTCCAGCCTTTTTCGTTGTAACTCCATGCATCTCAGGAGCCATTTGCAGTGCTGGAAGTCTTTTGTCATAGATCAGCGATGCATGTTTTGCATTATTGTTTTTTACTATTGTTGCTTTTCTTGTTATTGTTATTATTCATTATTTTCTTCATGTGCAAAATACCAAACAGCTTCTGGGTACCCAAATGTTCATGGTCCCAGACCTGAGAGAACTTGGTTTACTGGACAAAAGTAAACCTGTGCTGACCTACAGCAGTGTGGAAGCAAATAGGTTACCATGGTTACAGAATTACCAAAATCTGGCTTGGTTTTTTGACTTTTGTCAGGGGCAAGTTCTGTTGGGGGCTTCTGTTTAGAACCAAGCCTATTACCAGCAGCAGTTTTTGTAGCATGTATTTCCTGAGCTCTTAAAAATAATATAAGTGCTAACACATTAGCAGCAGATGCTGCTCTTTAGGAAAGAAGAGTGACTAAGTTGGAGACTCTGGCAGGTATTAGAGTAAGATAAACTTTTCTCTCTGTATTAATTTTCTTGTAGGACAGCATGATTGTTTCTAAAGCTCCATTTCAGAATCAGGCAATAGCTAATGATTACTTGTGTTCAGTTGTAAAATGACTGTACTATGAAATTCTGAAATGGCTTTTCTGTTTTGTGATATATTACCAGCCTGAAATTGTTTTCATTCATGAATAAAATCAGTTAACCTATTTTTCATCCTTTAACCAAAACTAAGCACTTCCTGAAGCCCTTGGTGACTGTGCTGCCTTCCGTGCTTTATTACCTGTGCCTAAGCGAGGAGAGCTGCTATTCCAAACCCGATACAATTACATTGATTCTCTTTTTCTGAGCGCTAAAAATAGGCTAATTGAGGTTAATGGTGAGCATAAACTCTCTACAGCACATGAACTCCTTCAACTAGTGTGTCTAAATCTACCTTAAGGGGGCCAATTTGAATATTCCTACCGTCATTGTTAAAAATATACAGTCAATGCAGCTTCTTCCATTATGGCAAAGCTATAGGTAAAGCTTTTTCCATTGTCCTTAAGGTAACATTCTCCCTGTATGCAGATGTCCTATCAAGTTACTTATTTACAAGTTACTTACAACATTCCACTGTGTGAACATGTGTGCCTGTGCGTACATGTGTGTACAGCAACACATGCACTTACATTAAGATGAAAAACTGGTAAATACGCTCAGATATCCAATCTGAAAATGGCCCCCTAAATTTGTAACACTTCAGTCTTAACAGTACAACCAATCTGACTGATCTTTGCTAGGAAGCAGAAGTTCCAGGATAATAATATGACACACAAGTAGAGTTATTCCCTGCTTGCTGCATGAAATGTGCATTTAAAACTTAGGAAATCTTCACTGCATATTTTAATATACTCAAGTGTAGTTCAAGTCTTTTATACAGCAAGATAACTGTTAATTAAATGATCAGATTTCAGTTCATTTAACATGTGTAATATTTGCATGATAAGATGTTATGCATTTCATTGACATTTTTATACTTAGCCAGAGAATATGCCATGCAGAATCAATGAAAGAAACTATATGATTTTCTTTCTAGTAGTTATTTACTGTATTATCACCACATGACTTAATTTTTCTGATCAGTGTGGTCTGACTGTCATTACCCTCATGCAGTGAAGGGTAAACTCTTGGAACTCTAATGGTACTATTTAAACCACTTTGCATGAAATTATAGCCAATATTTAAATTTCCCTGCAAACTTATTTCAGCCTGGGAACACATCTGTTATTTCCAGTTTTCATGGCTTGGGGTTTGCTTATTTTCCTAGTAAGAGAGCTATTTCTAAGTTATTTGACTTCCTTTAAAAATTGGACTTTTGTATGCATAAAGATTTGCTCTTGAATGTCTAATAAGCAGCTTTGATTTGGAAACTCAAAATTGGCGATTGATTAGGCAGCTCTAAAGCACAATATAGCTTCCTGCACTGATCAGAGCTCTTTGTATGTTTTTTTACTGAAGCAAGGAAGTGCAAATTGCAGCTTGTACACAAGCACCTTTCTTAGAAGGCTAAATGACAGATATTTGCCCTTTTATGGACTAGAACTTATCTGCAACCAATAACACAAAGGTCATAAAAAACTGGGTAGTAAAATTGCATTTGCTTAGATTTCCAATGGTTTGTTTGAGAGCTAATCTTGATCTTGTTGAATTTGCTGGTAAAATTCATGCAAACATCATTTGGATGTTTAATCCTTTTGTGAATTAAAACATTCTTGCCCATAAGTGGAGATGCCAGCTACTGGCCTACCTGAAAAAAAGATTTATATAACAATACATTAACAACCTGAATCTGAATTAGGTGGCTCCTTCAATATTTGTACTTGTGGTACACAGGAGGGAGAGGCTATCTGTCACAGCATACAGTAGACAATTATTGCTTTATACTTACTGAGTAATTCACTAAAAAAATGAATAGTGGAAGAAGTGTGCTTAATTCTTAACTTAATTATGAAAATTCAATCAAAATGTGTGACTGAACCTAGTAGAAGCTTGGCACTAAATCGGCTTATTAGTATTGGCATTGGATATGGCTTTTCTAAGAGGAAGAAGCTCAAAAGAGCTGGAGTATTTTGATTTGAAAATTGGCAATTGTGATCGCCTGGGGGGTGGACAGGGGTAGAAATTGTTTTATTTAGCAGATGAGAATTCTGAACACAGCAGGAACATATTCTACAAAGCTTTCCAAAAATGCCAGCGCTGATATTAAACATGTATGCTTCACCCCATTTGAGTAATAAGAGTACTGTGAGTTAAATTTATTTCTCATAGTGGGGAAAAACACATCCCACGCAGATGTGATAAAGCACCAGAAGAACGAGACCAACCTGGAGGACAAAGAGCATGCTGTTCACAGTGCAGCTGACCTGTGCTGTGCTACCAGCCAGTCAAGTCCCACGGCCCCTGCATCCTCTGTCCTGCACTCCTGTGCCAAACTGAACCCTGAGATAAAGACTGATGGCAATGTCTCTGTGCTGCACGATTCCCAAGCTGAAGTTGTTGTAGCTCATGACAGCTAATTGCAATGGTATCAACTATTCAAGCACTATGTGACAGCTAAAATCATGAATTCTTGGTTGTTGCAGACCTCCTGCTCACTTTTCCTTCCTGCTCCTGGGTGAAATGCATCAAAGGGTCTGCCTCTGTGTTTCACCATCCTTATTCTATAATCCCAGAGAATCTGGGATACTGTAAACAGTTACAGTCAGCGGGAAAACATTTCATCTGTCTCTCTGTAACTGCAAGGTTCGTTTTCTAGAGCTTGCCTGGCCCAGTTCCCTAAATGGGAACTCCTACCACTTCCCCTGGACAAGTTCAGCACATGTCCCGTTGGCAGGAAGCTTACCCTGACCCAAGGGCTCTCGCAAGGACAATGTGGTTTTGCCACTGAACCTTTGCCAGGATCAAAAGAAAAATTATATTTCTTGAAGCATCACTCTAGGTGCCACAGGCAAGGAGACCTCCCTGCACAGTAAGAAATACCCCATGCTCTCCTGTCCTCTATATTAAGCTATAATAGGAGGGGACTGGAGGCACAAGCCTTTCCTTTTGTAAGAAGATAACATTGTTATGTAGTAGTCCTTGGTGATTTATCACTCTTTAAACAGAAATATGGGGAAAGCAACCATCAGAAAATTCAGCCAGGACAACATACTTTCAGTTGCATCTCCCTGTGCTTGGCAGATGACAAAGGCATCGAACATCAATAATTAGACCATATGGACTAAATTTTTTATCCACTCCACTCCCAGCTCCATACTTTTTCTTGTGGCAAAGTATGGTTTTGGCATTTCATCTGTTCTAGTCACCCCTCCCATCCCTCTGATTAAATTAGTTGCATATGTAGATTTGGTTTTGTGTGTTTTCTAACCTCAGATAGCATCTACTACTGCATTCCAAAAAAGAGGAAGAAGAATGGGCACACTTTCCAGTTTTTTTTAATGTGTTTCATTCCATTTTCTCAGAGAACATAGCACTGGTGTCCTCAGACTTCTTTTTTGTGCGTCTCTTTTTCATATATCTTGAGCAGCTTCTTGCATGTTCATTTCTGGTAGCACACCCTCCTCTACGGAAAACACAGGGATTGTAAATGAAAAAAAAAACAACAACAAAACCAAAAAAACCCACCAAAAAACTGAAAAGAATACAAATTACATTAAGAAAATAGCAACAAGCAAATGTGATCCTACACCATTTCCTAACTTGTGGTGTATGAGGAGGCAGTGATGGACTTCATGCTGTGACTGTTTTATAACTATACTAAAAAAATAACATTTTATTGTAGGGTTGTTTCAGACCTCAAAAGCCTAATGACGGTCATGCCAAAATAGCACAACATGGAAGTGGTAAAATAAACCCCAAGCAGATGCCTCGTAGGCATATTCTGCACTGTACGATTGCATGGCTCTACTAGGGAAGGCTTTCTCATGCAAATAGTCTGAGGGAAGTCTAAGGGACCATTAGTGTACCTGCCAGTCTTAGTGGACATTTTTGTTTACTTTGAAGAAATAATTCCTGTTTCTGACTGTTAGGAATTTGTTTATTCATATCTTTTTGCATTAAAAAGTCTGACAGATTTACATATCATACTCAATGTACTAAATTGCTAATACATTGCAGAGGAAATGTGCCTGAAGGAGAAATTAATATCTTCAGTGAAACCATTATGAAAATATTGAAATTTTGTAGCTTTTTCAGGAACATTACTCCAATTTTCACCAATTTTAGTTTCCATGTAAGAATTACCCGCCACATTTTTTTGCAAGAAAGGATGTGTAGTACACATAGAAGAATGATTCACAGAAGAAAAGGGCAGAAAAAGAAGAGAGAGAAAAATCTAAAACTGGGAAATGGATGGGATGGGAAGAACAGGATATGAAATCATAAATGTGTGAAGCCAAGTCAGGGATGGTTTTAAAATCTAGAAAGAGCTTTCAAATAAATGCAGACAGGAGTAGAAGTTAAACTTCTTGTTTATATATCTTGTTTATATCATGTATACAGGATCTCTCCTTAAAATATATTTTGCAGACAAGCTGATCAGGAAAGGGATTTTACTTTAAATGCTGATCCCACTTTGTAAGATGCAGCCTGAGAATCATGATTTATGTAAAGAGCCTCCACATAAATAACCATGTACTCATTCAGTCTCATGTTAAAAATGTCATATTCAAAATAAAGAAAATTTTTTGAAGCTAGAGAAAAATACTCCTGTTCTTCATCACACTGGCTGATGAATATTGACTCTCCTGCCTTTTGTCTATTGCGTGATACCAGCTACTGCTTTTTCCAGTTGATGATTATTCAGTCAGCAATAAGAGATAGCATTATTCCTATTATCTGGGTGGTAGTTACGTTACAGTCTTGCTCAAAAAGACTCAGTAATTCAACCAAAATCACAGAATGGGTTATCCTAATCAATCCAAAGGTGGCCCAGAAAGGGCTTCTGAGTCTCTGTGGGTTTTGAGATGTAGTAGGATTTATTTGCAATCGTACAGCAAAAGAAATGTTCTCAGAACTATTTCTAAGAATAGCAGGATGACTTCTTTAGCAATCCTGTGAGTAATTTGAGAGCAGCATTATCTTGTGTTTCTGTATCCCATGAGAGCATTTTAATCATAAATGTATAAAATTTTACATCGTCGGGTTTTGCATCTCATTTTGTTCATATACAATAGCTTGACTTGCCTAAGAAATTTGCTGTGGTCTACAACGTTTGAAGAATCTTTGTGGGATTTGGAAAGAATGCACCAAACTCTCGAACTTCACATTTCTTTAACTTATCTTGAGCAAATGACAATAGTCTGTGGAAAACTAAGTGGTAGATTTGAAAAGGAAAGATCTGGGAGCTACATCAAGGCAGCTGAACCACAACAGAATCATTCTCAGAAGATTCATTAAGATGCTGGCAAAGCTTCTTCCATGGGTTTCATTTAATATAAGTAATCATCATACAGTAGCTAGTAAATATACAAGCAGTGAAATATGGTTATGGCCAACACAGGAGAGATAGTAAAGGTCTGACAGTGTGGGGTAATCCCAAAGCATCTATCAGTTGCTCACCAATCCTGAAAACTATTGAATATGGCTCTATTACTCATGGAAAACAAAATAAAAACCAACAGCATTGACATTATTGGAGGAAGGGAAAAGAGTTGTTGAAAGATTAAAGGACAAAGGAAAAGCTCCCTGGTCTAGCTGAACCTAGCTGAATGCAGTTGAAATGTTCAGAGGATTAGTAGTGGCAAGAGGGGACTTCTTTTACTTTCGCCAGTCTTGAAGTTGTTGATCCCAAGGTCAGATCTCTTCAGGGCTGCCTTAACTTAGACCTAAATCACAAGATCAAGGGAGCGTTTTGTTAGCAAATTATTGCACAATTATATATTCCCAGTAACAATGTCTGTCCTCCGCAGATGTGCCTTGCATTGCTGGGTTGGCAGAAGAAGATATCAAAGAGCATTTTTTCTGTAATCTGGAAAAATATGTTGTCTTTACATCTCATATACACTTATTGCTGCCATAAGCTAATGTTTCTCCAGTAATATAAATTTACTTTCTCACAACAGGCAGAACTTTGATCCCAAACCTTTTGTAAGCCATAAAAAACACAATAACACTTCTAAATGCAAAATTGAACATGTACATGTAAACATATGCATATTTGGCAGGTTGAATATTTGTAACATTTGTTAGAAGAGCAATAGAGTGGAGGAGAGAAAGTGCCTGCCAGTAGGATGCATAAGACATACCACTTGAAAACACATACGGGAATGGTAGGCCATGCATAATTATTGCCTGAAAGTCCAAGTTAGCTATTACAGTCAATGTTAACTACATAAATGATAAAGTAATAAAAAACTGCAAAAAATTATTGTTCAGTATTGTATCCAAGTTTTCCACTGCAAAAAACAGCAGCTGATCTTTGAAAGCTTTTAAGTCCTAAGACATTTAGCACCAGTCCAAGAAAAATGCCCTTCTTGATTGTTTCTACCCAATTTGTCTATTCCTGGATTTTAAAAACTTTTTATCAAATAACATTTATCCTATCGGACTGTTAACACTGTGAAACACACCATAGCAATATATTTCTGATGATTTCAGACCAAGGTACATAAGACAGACAAATGTGCTGAATGACTGTTTGCTTACCTCCTCCTCATTCCTGAAGATAGATATACTTTCTTT
Source organism: Nycticryphes semicollaris (assembly GCA_013400055.1). Lineage (NCBI taxonomy): Eukaryota > Metazoa > Chordata > Aves > Charadriiformes > Rostratulidae > Nycticryphes > Nycticryphes semicollaris. The sequence goes on along the minus strand of VXBJ01004569.1, from coordinate 907,916 downwards.
TACTGTTTTGAAACCTGAACTGTGGTTATAGCAGCGCTACTCAAATGGTATCGGCTATTTTAATAGAACTAAATGCTGCATTCATTCAGGAGAGCATATCAGCAAAGAGATAATATCTTGAGACTTCATTGACAGGAATCTAAAAAGACAAAAGTCTAAAGGTCATCCTCAAAATGTGTTTTCCACTGGATGACACTTTGTAGCTCTCCATGTAGTCTGTGTTCTGTGAACACGTTTTTTTCTAGTAAAGTGACTGAAAAAACAAAGGTTATTTGCTTTTACATTAAATTGCACACTAGGTGGATTTGAGTTCTCTATAAAACATATATCAATCAGCTGCTCTCTCCATTGACTTCCAAAAAGTTTTGCTCTTTGATTCCCTCTTGGGGCTTTTAATATTTCTTAGTTTCTCAAAGTGCTTTACCAATCCACTTCTAGTATGGCGACTCTTATTGTTAAATTGATTCATAACCAGTCAAGCCAAGTAACAGTTCCCAGCAATCTAAGGTACACAGCATTTTTAAGTACATATTTTCTAGTAACAGTAGGAGAATAATGTGCGGTTAACATATGAGACTGAAATCAAGGGAACTGGAATCAATTCCTGCTCTTAACCACAGAGACTCAGTACAACCTTAGGCAACTCACAGCAGGAAAAAATATACAACACGTCTTCAGGCATATGATCTGGATGCCTCAATTGCTGTCGAGTCTCCCTATCCATCTCCAGGCAATGGACAAGTAACAGCTGCAGGTGCCTCCCATTTCTGTCTGCAAACACCATTGGACTTCCAGTCTTTATTGGATTGTTCTTCTCCATGTGCACACTCAATGGCTAGTGCAATGAAGCCCAGATCTTTGAGCCCTGTAGACATTCTGACACCAACAGCGTCAAAGCACACCAAGGGGGTGTAATATCGTGGAAGAAAAACAGCTGAGGTTTATTAGTTTATAAACACTACATTTCTCAGGAACAACTGAAATATGTGTTCATGCATATGTATGCATATCTGTGCACACACGTGTCTGTGTGCGTGGCTATATGTGTGTGTGTGTCTGAGAGTTAGTGTGTGCATATGTGAAAGACAGCTTAAAAACAAGGGCACTTCACAGGCGCTTAGGAAAAGATTGATTTAGTGATGGAAGAATTCCACCAAAAACCCAGAGCACATTTCCAACCATGTGTTCTGCATTGTACTTGTCTGCATTTCCCATCGAGAATGAATAACTGGAAACACTCTGTCAGTACCCCAGATCACAAGAGGAGCAGGATGCTTCTTGACTACCACACATTTCATAAAGGAGAAAAGGCTGTTTGCTGTAGTGTAAGTCAGATCAGGCTGAAGAGAAGCAATTCTGTCTCTTCCTCCCACACACAGACAATTTACACCTGCACGATTCAGCTGTGCTGAAGCATTTTAATCAATCTCAGAAAATCAAGAATAGGGCTTAAAATCGCCTTCTCCTCTTACACAGATCAGAGATGTAGGAATGTCATATCATACATGTTGCAGCTTGTGTGTATGATGGAAAGAATTAAAAATAGTTTTTAAAACCTGACTAAATTTTTTGTATATTTGTGAATTGGATTTATTCTTTACTTTAACTGAACACTGCTCTTTGTACAGCAAATACATATGCTTTGTTATTCATAGTGGAAGATAATTTTTTTTAATCTTTACAGAATGTGGAAGGTAAGAGGAAATATGTAAAGCATTACTATTACCCATGACTCACTGACAACAGGGCAGTATCCATCCACACCTCTTCAGAAATGGTGTTTCCTACAATAGTGCCAACTCAGAATAAGAGCCCATTTTTCTAAGCACTATGGAAACAGGACAATCTTAAAACTAGCCCTACCTCAAACAGTTTACAAGCTATGAAATGAGAGAAAGCAGATAGTAGGTGTTAGTTTAGTCTTTATGTCTTGCCCTGTATACTGAAACTGTAAAGAATTATATAAATTGTTGCTAGTTCTGATGCAACTTTGTGATTTGCAGATTAAACTGAAACAGTAAGTACGGTTTCTGCCTACTGTTCCAAGATGTATTCGAATTTCTGGATCTGAATGAACCTGAAGACCTTTCTTTCACATAGGTTTTTAGTTTTACTTTAATAGTTTTTATTCAAACTTGAATGAAAGGGGAGACGAGCTGTAGGTTTTCTGATGCCTTCTAATCTGAATTCTACATCAAATGAAGCATCAAAATTAGATTACACTTCTTTATACTTAATCTGAATGTTAATATTGTTTATGTGCTCTTAATTGTTCTGAAATTGTTCAAATGCTGTCATATAAACTAGTGAATTTCCTGCAAATGTTAGCAGCTGGAGGGAGCAGGGGGAACTTTGACAGGCTAAAACAGCTTTTAAGCCTTGAATGAGGATTCTAATTTCTTTGAAAAATAAAACCAGTTATCCTGTCTCTACTTCTGTGTACAAAATGCCTCTTAAAATCTCATTTAGAAATACATACAGGAGCAGTGGTCTCCATGTCACCTTATAAAGTACAGATGTTTCTCATCAAATGTTGAAAGCAAAGCATTGAGCTGGAGAGAGGCAGCTAGTGGAGTTCCTCAAGCACTGCTCTTGGGACCAGTCTTATTTGCATTTGGATGTATGTAGATGTCACAGAAACGTCTTGTGGTTATGAGATGGACTGACAAAAGCAAAGGGATCACAACAGATGAGAATATCACACCAGAAAACCTGAATAACTTGGAGGACTAGAATAACAAAAATGACATGAAATTCAAGGGCCAAAATCAAGCATTTAGAAAATAAGAACAAAAGTTTCACTATAGAATCTGAGCTCCTCAGCTAGAGACTACTCAGGAGGAAAATGACATGTGCATTAACTGGATACAACATTATTTGAGCTACCAATCTGCTATAACGAAAGAAAAATAGAGGAATGCATTCATAGGCCATATCAGAATTTAGACTGGAAATTAAGATTTTCTTCTAATTAGGGAAAGGAGACAGGGATCAGCTTCCCACTGTGAGTATGGAGGAGAAACAAGTTATGTTGTTCTAACACAAAGTTTGGTCACTACAGAAGAAAAGCTATATAACATATATCATATATATCATTTCAGTTGGACCGCATACATCAAATTAATGTCTTGCTCCTTTTTACTTTCTAGAATACCTTTAGTTTATCTAATGCAAAACTTCATTTTAAAATCGAAGTGGTGTTTCGCCAGATGGACTGAAACCTCTAAAAGTTATCTGTATACCCAACCCCCATTGAATTCATGCAATTAAAAGATACGGGTTAAAACATTGGGAACTCAAATATTTTTTTTCCCCAAAGTGATTTATGTAAGCCATGCTGTTTTGTGGAAGACAGGGAAAGCTTTTTAGTCTGTCATTCAAAAAGGCTGTGATATTATTTTTAATAATAGTGCTTTTCAGGCCCCCCAAAAGGCAACAGCTTAGTTCATTCCTACTTGGTATGTTTACCATCCATTGTATAAAGATCATCTCTGTAACTGTTACTGTATAAAAAAGTTTGTTAATTTTATTGTTTACACCCTGGAGATGTCAAATATTCCTAGACAGCTGCTGAGCAGTCCTCTTACTGAGAAATAAATAACACTGAAATATACTGAAAGTAACTAAGAAATATGGTGCATTTGCCCCTAAAAGCCTGTGTCGGTGATCTTTGCACTAACAGGTATTGCCTTAACATCTGGTAGACTACGTACAGCTTCAACATCTTTTTCATTTTTAGCTGCCTGTCATGTCTCAAATGAATTAATTTCACCATTGATAACTAATTTATTTCTTGAGAAAGTAGTGACAACAAGGCAAAAATACCTTTTGAGTCCTTATTTTTTTTTCTCAGATGGATTTTATGTGTCCTCTTTCTTTTTAATTCAGCTCTCTTTGAGATCTGAGACTACCTTTTTATGGTTCACAAGTTGTTGTTGTAATCAGCTTGGCTGCAGGCCCAAAGCAAGCTGTGTGACTCAGTGACAGTTGCAATCAGTGCAACCAGGAAAAAGACAAAGAGCCGATACATTTGGAACTCACAGTGATGGATGAAAATGTTTGGAGAGCTTTTCACGAAGTCTATTGCTTGGAGAGCTTCAGATTAATCTGACATTTAAAATATTAAATATCATTACCAAGGAAAATATATACAGCACCTAACGCTGCCAAATTTTTATTTAAAAAGCATTATGTTTCAATTAGATATGGTATTGTTAATGTCCCACAATAAAATGTGTCACTGTGTTGCTGGGTACTATGAGATTTTTGTTCAGTAAACACTTAGACGTGTTTTAATACAGGGAGCAAGTTACACTATCCTGAAATCACAAAGCTGTCAAGAATGTGCTTAGCTTTATGCATGTGCTTAATTCTCAGAAACATCAGTGAGATTTAAATATGAACTAGAAATAAAATACTGTGATTTAAACATGACTATTTCCCATCCCGCAGCCTAATCACATGAAAAATAACAGGTTTCCTATCTAGGATTTTAAGATCGCTTTGAAATCAAAGATGTTATTGCAATACAAGGTATCTACAATTTTTCTTCCTTTAAATGGTTAAATCCCCTGGTACTGATCCCTTGTGTAAATTCTTTCTCAAGCATTTTTGGAAGCATTTGCGTGATCTGTTTGTGAGAGCAATCGTGAATCCACACTAGCTAAACACTGTCAGGAGGAGTTGAATCTCGGGTAAGATACGGTCAATGTTAAATAGTTAACACCTGTTCTGCCCTTTCCACGAGAAAGGAAAAATGCACAAAGCACATGAGAACGAGTTAAAGATATCCTGGATAGCTTCAACTTATGTAATAGTACTCCCACTTTCTCTGCTAGCAATTCATTGCTTCTTCATGAACAGAAATGTACTTAAAAGTCACCCACAATCACACATATGAATACAGTCCCACTCGTTTGCACATTTGTATAGCGATTCCTACAATATTACCTTGTATCAAGCAGCTTAAAAATGATCTTTTAAGGAAGAACATACAATACACATTTTAAATAGCCCTAGGAACTCGGCAGATACATCAGTGAGAACTATGACACGTCCTCCTGTCACAACGAGCCTTTGGTTACATAAAAATTGCCAGATTGGCTCAGATTAGTTGTCCATCCAGTCTCGAATCCTGTTTTTGAAGGTGACAAGTACCAGATGCTTCAGAGGCAGGTGCAAGAAACCCCCATACTGAACACTTATGTAATAGAGAGGGCTCTTCCTAAAATCAGGCAGTTGGTGGGTGGCTTATGCTTCACAGCAGGAGAGTTTATCATGTCGTGAAATGTTTATCTTCATTATGTAAGTGTGGATGTGATTACCCATCTATAGTCAGCTCGGGCAAAAAGTGCCACGGGGCTTTTAATAAACACTGCTAATCAAGACCTTGGTTTATTTTTCAGCTGAGAGACATCAGAGCAATTCAGGATCTGAGAGACCCTAGAGTATTATAGCAATTTGCTAGACTGATCATTTTTTAAAGTACAGAAAGTGCTCGTAAGCAGATTTCGTTTAGCTGCCCGAAAGTCGTGTGTCTGGTCTAAGCTAGTCACAAAACCAGAGACACATCCTAGCTCAAGTGCTGGTAACCAGAAGCAGTGAGTTTCTAGGGTTACACATGATGAGTCTGAATTGGGGAAGTAAGCAAGTGGACTTTTTGCTTCAAGACCTTCTTTGGCAGAAGAAAAATCTCTTAGGCAATTGGAATTTAAAATAATCCAGATGTGAAGTATGCTATAATTCTAAAATAATGTTAATAATCTCCATTCCTTAAGAAGAAAGACAGTGATTTTTTTTTAAATAAAAGGGTGTATTTGCTTTATAGTAAAGAGGGAGGAATGGAAACATGCAGTATAAATAAAAAAAAAAAAAACCTTTCTACATTGGGTGCTTGAATTTTAAAGTAGTTTATATTGCTGGTTTAAATTTTTGCTCTCCTTCCCTGAGTTAAAGGTTTTCTACAAGAGGCATTCATGTATAACAACTTAATTGAATTTGTTTGATAGTATAATCATGCCATTAGTAAATTTAACACAACTCTGTGTGGCTCCTAGAAATAATGGCACATACAGCCTAGTTGTCACACTGGTTTGTGGCACAAGCCTATTCATAGGAAAAAAACCAAGCAAAATGCAGAAAGTCTCAGGTTTTAACGTTCTTTAAAATGAAACAATTTCTATAAAATGGCAAGGACAAGCATGGTGGAAGAAGATACTGGAATAACTTGAAGTGGTGCAAGGCAAGTTCTCTCTTTGCAATCCCGGTACCTTGCAGTCCTCTTTAGAAAAGAAGCGAGGACTGTGTGTAACATTCACTTGTGCTTGAGCTAACACTCCATTCAGACCTTACATATCTATTTCTGATTCCTTTCTGCTTCTGTTGGAATGGAAAAGCTTGAGAGAGTTATGTATCTGTTTGAATCATGGTGGATATTTCTATCCTCAGTTCTAGAAGTGAGAGAAAGCAGGGTGAAGTAAGAATCGTCCTTCCGTGGAAGCTGAGTGATGCAGGAACATACTTCCTCATGGCTGAACATATCAAATGCTTGTGTAAATGCTCCTTGTTCATTTTACTGTGAAAGAAACAGGTTCACTTTAACTCCCTGCAGTGGTAGGCTGAAACTAATCTCCCAGCTGTGCCCCAAAATGAATTAAAAGTCTGCATACAACTGACCACAGTCTCTCAGCTGAAATCTCTTCAACTACATTGCAAGCTCTTGTTTGATCGCGCCGTACCCCGCAGATTTTTAAATGAATCGCCAAAGATCGCACAACACAGGGGTGGCAGGGCTAGGAGGAGAACCAGAACTGCTGATGGGTCATTCTGCATTTGGAGCATTAGACCACAGTTTCCCCTAGACAACACTTTTCTGCATGTGGAACAGAAATGCGTCTCCGGTTCCTATTTTATATAGACTGAAATGACTGTAATGAATCTGTCCCCAGTTGCTGGCCAGCAGGCACCACGGTAATTTCTGAATATATTTGGGACTTTTCCTTTGGAGGATGCTGAGGCCTGATTTTCCAGCTAACTATTGATAATAACAGGTCAAAAAGTCACAAAAATCAAACATATGGAAGATTATATTAAATTTAAAATGAGATTTGAAATAAGATTTTTTTTGCGAGATCTTCACAGAATATTTACTTCTTAACATAACTGTTAGCAAAAAAAATGAGACTGCAGCCATTTTCAGTGTACTTAGATTGCCTGTTTTCTTCCTTTTATTTACCCAAATGTTGTGGTATTTTACCAAGCCACACTTTAGGTTGGCACAAATCAGCACTGCTTCCATAAAAAGCAGCTTTGCCCAGCCTTTTTCTTGCTCCTCCATCCATGTTACCCATTCTTTGGCAAGCACGGGTGTTCATCTAGTTGCATGGTTAACTGGAAATACTGAAAGAGCAATCTGTTTTTATTTCCCACACTAGTTTTAACCTGGGTGAATTTCCCAGTGCAGGTCATTGCTCAGCACACAAATATTTGGGCCACCTAAGGTGCAAGATAGGGAAAGGAGCAGGGTAGGAGGAAGGTGAAGCTGCTTCTTTCTGTGGCAACGCTGCCCTGGCAGGCCATACCTTAAGGCATATAAGGTATCACAAAACCCGAACATATGCTTATCCCAAAACACCCTGTGAGCATGCCCAAAAAGGATAGAAAAAAGTTACTGAACAACTGATACCACGGATCACTGCTGTGATTGCTGTACACATCAGCCACATCAGCCACATCAAAGGTACAACAGCTGACACAGCCGAAAACAGACAACACATCCCCTCCACACTCCCACCTGGGTCTCCAGTTTTCCAACGCAGAGCAGCAATTGCTAGCATTCTTCTGTCTAGTATAAACAAGTTTAGGTTATTAGAAATCAGTAACTGGAACAACTTGAGAAACTCTGATATTCTGATGAGTTAGAGCCATCTCAAATACATTGGCATTGGTATAGATTTGACTCTAATATGATTTTGTATCTTGTTGGAAAACAATTTTTGAGACAGTAACATCAGGTAGAACAAACAACTTACTTTTTTTATCCTGTATGCAATAACAGGATTCCTGGTTAGAACTTGACAAAATCTGACTTACTTTGCTGAAATACTAATAAAGATTTAATCAGCTCAGTTTAGCTAAATCCTTATTAAGATGTGTGTAATGACACCCCAGTGTTTAACTTACTGTAGGATTCTGAATAAAAGCTATTACAGAAGAAATTCCCAACTGACCTCTAATAATTTTCCTCAAAATGGCAGAACATCTGTCTGACCTCCATTTTCTTGTAACTTTATCATCAGCATCTGGATAAAATTATAAGCGTTGCTGTGTTTTGTGGGGGCAGGGTTCAAAAATTCCATATTTAGGAGTTAAAACCTCAAGTAAGAAGTGGTCACTTAAGTTCTGCAATGACCGACTAATCTGGATGGCATTACTTAACTTCCACTGATCCTATTATGGATTTTAAGATGTGAATGCCATGCTGAGCAGAATTATGCAACCTAACCCCCCTAATACATCTTCTATATATAAGTCTTCTGCTGCAGACTCAGTGTCCTGCTGCACTCCACGACCATCCCTGACCATCTCTTTCATCAGAGATGTTCTCACACACACGCAGAACCATTTCAAGGAACAGCAAATAAGCACATTGGGCCAAATGGACACTGGCTCTACATCGGTAGCAGTAGATGAGAAATGCTTAAGGCCCACTTAGACGAGTAAATGTGTTTTGTAACGTAGAGCAGACTGCTGCCTCGTCATCATTAATCCTGGTTAACTGAGCATTTTTAAGACCAGTGTTAGTCACAGAAGGATGCACACTGATGACTTTGGGATGCATACATATGTGCAAATTACAAAAATACAGAAATTCAGAATACAGGTTATTATTTCGCTTACATAGATTTTTCCTTGTATGTTACATGCATTCCTAATTACACACTCTGTCTTCCTTTTCCATTAGCAGTAACTGTTTAAAAGGGGCTCTGGAAGGAAGGACAGAGAATACTTGCACCTCAGAGATCCACAGCTATCAAAATGTTACAGCGGAGCAACAGCATTGAGGTATAAATTAGTTTTGCAAAGTGCAGCTCAAGTAGGCTCTGGGTATAGGAAAACATCAACAGCAATGTAAAAGAACATAATTTTTAACCACGTTTGTCCCATTCCATACTGAGCATTACTTGTCTCTAACTAAGGAATTGTCCCGGTACCTACACCACAGAGTGAGTACCACCTCAGCAGTTCTAGTGAAAAGTACCAGAAGCTTGTATTTTAGAGTTAACTTTTCCAGGTATTTATATAAGAGGGCCAGATTTCAACTCAGGATATTTAAATGTGGAACATGATTTCTGGAACATCAGAAACCAAAGAGATGCAGAACATATGAAGAAAGACAAGGCCCCAAAACTCATAGGATACGAGCAGCCGTTTGTCTGAGGTTTATGAATGGTGTCACCTGTGTCCAGCTTGCTCCTGCCCTCTTTGCACAAGCAGGACTCACTCATACATCTGAAATAAGCATTTACATTGAAAACACCTGATCATTTATTTCTGCTCCAAACAAAAAACGAACCTGGAAGGCCCTGAAACCAACTGCTGCTCGGCAAAAGGATGCCTGTACTCCAGGACTGTGTTCTCTGATCTTTCCAACCTGGGCAGAGATAAACAAAAAGGATTTCAAAATCAAGACACAGACCAGTGCAAATTTTCTGTCTTCTCCACGATATTCAGGGGAAGGGAGAAAAAGTGCTTGCAAGACCTCTGCTACACAGGCCGCAGCTCAAGACTGCCTGCAGAAGTTGAAGAGCCACCACAGGTGGAGAAGCGGTGGGACCTTCCGGTCCCACATAGGGACTGGAGGACCTTACCTCCTCCACACAGACAATTAAAAATCACAGGATGAGCCTCCTGTTTTCAGTTGACAACTGAATATGATTTATTCTTAATAAAGACACTTAAGGAGACTGAAATAATTTGTGGCATATTAGAAAACAGTTCATTTTACTGAATTGCCATGATGAAAATTATTTTTACCTCAAATATATTTAAGGAATTTAAAGTAAGACCCAGATCAATGATCTTTTTTGTTGTCACCATGTCTCTTCAGGTGCATCTGAATAGAGCTATACCACACCTGATAAACTGAGCTGATTCTTGAGTATTCTTGTACAGGATCATATTAATCAAATTATCTTAATAAAACCATTACCTTACAGAATGTTAAACATTCCAACTTTGAAGTCAGTAGAAAATGAGAATTAAATTAGCAGGAAGTCACATTATCTGCCAGTCACAAGTCAGGAACTTGTCTGAAAGGATTCTCATTGCTGTGTTGAATAAAACGTTCCCAGAGCTGAGTTTGAACACACTTGAAGGGGGCCCCATCAAATATTCAGTCTGGTTTATGTGAATTGTAAAATTGTACAAAACCAGGTTTATAATATTATTTTTAGTATTCGGATTAGGTTGTGCCATGAATAACTGATCCATTTTTGAGTCTACTCTTTTAGGAAAACAAATGTTTTTACAAAACAATGGGAAAATTTCCTCCAAAAGCCTCCCAGATCAGGAAGCAACCGCTACTATGGCAGGTGTGAGAGGTGTGCTGCTTGAAACAAGTGGTTTAGGCCCTTCAGGTGATGGCAGTTTACTATAATTGCTCCATTTTGTTTATAGTAGAACCTTTGTATAGAAACATGGAATTTTGATTCAGTGGAACATTGCAGCAAACAAACCACCTAGAAATAAAACATGTCTTTTCTTGCCATTATTTAAAAATAAGTTTATGTTTAAAATGCTTTAACTAACAACCCCTCAAAATACAAGCCTGAATAAAATTATATATGCTTTTTCCTCACTGTAACCTTATAGTTTTCAATCACCCAGAAAAAGTCTTCAAGAAAAATATTTGGACATCGAGACCTATAGGCAAATTTGAACCTTAGGTGAAAAGAATTTCTTTTACAAATACCCTTGATAAACGCAATACTGTCCTGCTCCTGTGTGTTTAAACAGATGCTGCAAGTTTGTAGTCTGGCCTGTGATGAAGTGGGGCACTCCAGGTTTCCCTGAAACAGTGACAACTCCTTCTCCTCATTTCCCATGTCCCAGTCTCTCCCTTCCCTGGGAAAAGCCACCAACTAACCTTACTGTGGGAATTAGCCACATTATTATTGCCAGGGGAGCTCGCTCCATCATTTTCAAACAGGAAGAGAGAACAGCTCATCGCTGCTCCTATGACTCCATAAGAGCTGGGAAGGAATCCCACAGTTACAGGAAAAACTGAAGTGGGATTAGAGTTGACAATGAAGGCTCTTGGAGAGCTGCTGTGGAAAAGAGAGGAAGTACAGACGAAGCTGAAGATAACAAATGTGCATCAGGGAAGTGATGCCTCTTACAGCAGCGCCACAGTCCTTTATTCCATAAATTTCAGACACTGAGAGGTATCAGTTGGCAAACATGCATACAAAGACCAGGCAGGAAGAAATCAAAATCCAACCGACAGACAAAACCACAATATAATCTTTTATTATAATCCAATTTACTTGATGGTCTGACTCATGATTTTTGAGTCCTCGGGGTTTGCAGCACTTTCCCATCAGATGAAGCAGCACGCTTCCCGTGTCAGGTCCTGAGAAGGGATTTGGGTTCGGTTGCTGCTGTTGTCTCCCGATGCCACCGCTCACCTGCATCAGCTACCGACGCCTCCATTTCCGTGCGCACCCAGAGGGAGGCCAAGCCACGGCTTCGCACACCCTCCCGCCCCATCGCCCGGCTCGCAGATTTAGAGTTAAGGAACTAATTCCCCATGGGCTCCCCTTCCAAAAGGCCAGGGTGCGCCGCGCACCGCGTCCTCCCGGCTGCTGCACGGGTGACAGCCTCACGGAAAGCGCAGTGGATCCAGGCCAACGCCACCGCTCCGTCCCTCAGGACCGACGGGGACGGGGACACCGCTGCCAGCTGCCACCGGGAACGGGACACGGCGGGTCCCGCTTCACTAGTCCCCCGCGCTCCCCAGACGCTGTCGAACACTTAAAGTTCACGTTCACTTCGGCTTAAAAAGTAGTTAAAGAGTAGAAACCCAGCCCCCGGACGGAGACCCCCTCAAGCCGCCGCAGGCCGTCGCCGGGCCTGGCTCCCTCTCCGCCAGCAGCCCACTCCCACCACACCGGCCCCGGGTGTCCGGGCAGCCCCACACCGAGCAGGGTGCTGAGCCAGCTCCCGGGGCCTAGGGCGGGAGCGGCCAGTCTGCCAGCCCAGCACCCTCGGAGCAGGAAGGAGGGGGACGCTGCGGTAGCACGCGTATCCCTCCGCGGCGCCGTGCCTGCGTGTGCGGCGGCTCCTCGGGAAGCGCGTGAGGCAGCTACAGGGGGGAAGGGAGGGAGGGAAGGAAGGAAGGAAGGAACTACTTTGAGGAAAGTCGAGCGCCGGGCAGCCGCGGCGGGGCGGGCGGCAGGCGCAGGGCGGGGGGGGTACTTCCCCCCCTCTCTTCCCCTCTTCTCCCTCCTCCCTTTCCCCCTGTGGTTATTTTGGATCAAGCTGTGGCGGCGGAAGGAGCTTGAAGTCAACGCTTCCGCCCAGTTTTCCTGTGAGGAGGGGGTGGAGGCGGCGGCGAGGAGCCGAGGCGGCGGCCGCTAATGGAGTTGCTGCTGGGGAGGGAGCGCAGCCGCTGAACTTCCCCGCGGGCTCCCTTCCTCCCTCCTTCCCTTCCTCCCTCGTCCAGTGGCCGGGGGCGCCTCTCTCGCCCTAGCAGCTCCGCTTCCCCTCCCTCTCTCCTCCCTCCCCGCTCCGCTCCTCACACAAACAGCCGTGACGCATCCTCCCTCTCCCTCTCTCTTTCCTCCGTCCGTCCCCCCCCTTTCCACCCCCCGGCCCGTTTCAAACGCCCCCCTCC
>VXBJ01004569.1:806803-886291 GCA_013400055.1 Nycticryphes semicollaris | reverse complement strand
ATGTGTTTTCACGTCTTTTCAAGCTTATCTTTTACATGATGTTCATGCTGATATCGGTAATACGAGTTTGTTAAAATAACATGTATTAATTTATTTGTATTCTGTTCAGTGTTTTGTATTCATTGTTTTTCTCCTACATGTGATGAGAAAATATTTTTAAAAAATCCAAACCAAAGGAGCAACTAATCTTTAGACATTTGCGTTTAAGTGCTTTGCATACTAAAATTGTTTCTTGATGTGGCTCTGATCAAATAATAACTGACATGTTATGCTGGGTTGCAGGCCCTGATTCCCAATGCTCCAAATAAGTTGGGGAAAAATAATAATAACAACATATGCCTAATGATAAATACATCTATATATGCAAGGAGATCACAAGTATTTTTTCCTCTAAGAACTTACTTGTCATATGACAAAAATTCTTCAATTCAAATAGGTCATAGAAACATCAGCTGTTACTGTGCTCCATTCTGCATTGCTGCCTGATACCAGACTTCCTTTCAGAAGAAAATATTTTTCATGTGTGTGCTACACAAGAGTTCTCCAAATATGTACTGTTGAAATATCTACCACCTCCTTTTCAAGATGGTTTAAAGAACTTTTTTGTTTGTTTTTTTTTTCTTCTTCTCCCCCCCTAGATGTATTCATTCATGTGTTTGAAAATTCTGACTACTGACTGTTGTTTGTGATGTTTTACTTAGGTGAGGAAGTCTTGTAATCCGAATTTGGGCTACAGCGAGTCAAACACTCACCTCTTCAGAACCCCTAAAGAAATTATGTGAACTGATGTTTGACTTGAATGGTTTGCAAGAGCAGGCTTCATTAAAGTCTACGGAAGGAAGAGTTGGCCTTTTTCTTTTTAAAAAAAGAGTACTCCAGAAAACCAGTACCAAATAAATAGGTCTTCCCCAAGACCATCTTGACAACTGTTGACAATTATCCTTTTCCTTTGTCTTGTACTGACGCGTTGCAACGCTAACTGAAGTTTGTCAAAGCAAAAATGAAACTGATTTATTTCGGTTTTAGTAGAGTCAAATGCTGTGAAACAAGCGTAGCAACAAGAAGTATCAAGAATTTAATTAATAAAATAAGTAATTACTGAAACCTAGTGTCAGGTTTATTAAAAATTGCTACTGAGACTGACTGTCTTCCCTAAAGAAACCCAGAATTGGTAATATAAAACTCTCAAGGAGGATTCCTGCCTGAGATTTTTTCCTTTCAGAAATTTTGCAGAACTGTTGTGGTGAAGTGTTATAAACCTTGAGGGTAGAAGTGATTTCTCTCTCTTTAACCTTTTGAAAAGATTAAGTAAGGGTAGTGAAAGGTGGGAGTACAGAGCCTGCTCTGATTTAGGCATTTTTATGTAACTTCCCAGAGACTTTTCAGCCTCTCAGACGTGACGAAGTGCTCTGTGCCCTAGGTATTTCTTTCTCTGTGTGGTGTGCTTACTCTGGATCACCGTATGGCATGCCTTCAATCCAAAGCCTGTGATAGAGGCCTATATGTGTTGAGCCTTGAATGGGAACGTATTTTTGAAAGATGTAAAGAATTCAGGATTTAGAATTGAGGCCTGTATGTTTAAAAGGAGAAATCCTGTTTTGTTTTGTTTTTTTTTTAATCTGTGTAAGTGGCTGACCTTGTGTACCAAACCTGTATGTTTTTAAGCACTAGATAGTGTTGCTAATCACTGGTCTTTGCTCCCTCTAGGACCAACAATACGTTGGAAGTTTTCTAGTAGGGTAGATTGAGGCTAGGTATGTTTGTGCCCTCTTCAGGGGACTATTATCTATCTCATTACAAGTTTCACTGAAAATTCAAATGATCTGTGATACTGATGTTATGCAAAAAAAATAGAGGTTGCTGTCTCTAATTTTGCATGATTTTAATAATAATAATAAAAAGCTGTAGAAGAAATGATGATTGCTGATACCAGTGGTACATAATGACTGTGCCAAGGGAATATGAAGTTGTAAAATTAAATGCTTGTGAGTTTTCAGGCTTGAGAACCAAGATTGTTTGTGCAAATAGAATCCATGTGGTCAGAGGATACGAATTTTGATGATTTTGATAATGAGACTGAGACAGGAATATAATCTCATTGCCGGGTTCTGCTCTCAAACCTCTAATACTAGGAACGCCCGTTTTCTTTTTTTCAGCCCCTTGCCTCAGTTGCTGCTCAAAGGTGCAGTTCTCTCTGGCACAAGATGATCACAAAGAGGTGCTGCTGTGTAATTGAAGACTGCATCTTAATAAGCAATAAAATTCTATAAATGCTAATATTGAAAAGTAAGACAATGTTCTAACAAGTTTGATAGTGGTTTTGTTTGTTTGTTTCTGCAGTTTAGCCTGGATTTAGTCTTTAACCTTCAGATTTTCGACTATGTGAGTGTGTCAGATGTTGGTAATATTGCTGTAATTCTATCCAGACTTGTAGTGTGCTGTTTCTTATATTCTTTCTGCTGGCATGATTTACTTAATCCTTATCTGAAAGTTGGGGTTTTGGTGTTGAGGGTTTCTCCCCCCACCCCAATTTGGAAACTTCCTCTAGTACAGTACAAAAAGTTATTTGAGGGAATAATACATCTGTGATGTTGAGCTTGCTTTTGGTTTGGTTCTTTTAAGGTGACATGACATCTGTTATGAGAAGCCATGCCACTATGGGATGTGTGTGTCTAGTATGGTACTCGCAGGGTGCCACTGAGGCTGTTGACATATATGGGTATATTTGCTGTGGAGGCAAATCCTAACATATGGATTACAATTAAGTCTGGGTTTCTGCGGTTTCTACTTGTGTATCCTGTAGGAATAGTGTCATACTTCAGTCATGTAAGTGCAAAGAACTTACAGCTCTCATAGAAATAAAAATGCTGGTTGCTTGTCATTTCTTAATCAGTAAATACGTTTTTCTAATTAGATTTCTTTTTCTTCTTTTGGTGGCTTTTTTTTTTTTTTGTTAGCAATTGGCAGGTAAAGTGTATTGTTTTTAAATTTTTTTGCTATGTTTGTTCTGTGGTTCCTGAAGAAGTTAGTGTGTCTAAAATCGGGTCGTTCGTTATGCAGCTGGTTTTATGCATTAAAGCCCATAAATGTCCTGGCTGAATCTTGCATCATCTTCTACTTCTTTCAACCTCCAGAAAACTTTTTAATGGATGTGTAACCACTGCTTTAACAGTCCTGTGATGATCTCTACCACAGTACTTTCATCCTTTCTGTATTTGTACTGAACGGGTCTAGCTTAAAATATCTTACATTGTCTTAGCTGTATTCAACTTGACACATCCTCTAGAAGAGCCCCCACATGCACCTTAAAATGTACGTGCTTTGTTACTATGGTGATGGAAAAGAATCGTGCATGTTAACAACCCTGTTAGGTAATGGAGGATTTGCAGAAATCAGTTAAGCGTTTGCCTGGGGCACTGAAAATTGGTCCATGACCATACTTCCACCCCAGCCTCTTGGCTGTAGGCAGGCTGAGGGAATCTTCCTATGCTTTCAGGTTGGTTGGGAGGATGAAGAGGACTTTATGCCAATAGTTTCAGAAGCAGCTGAAACAGTGTCACCTTATTACATGCTTACAACTGTCTTATATACTTAGGGTGCTGTGCTCTGTGTAAAGGAGATGCTTGTGCACGCATGTTGTGTGTTTGTCACAGTTACAAAACCAGTGTTGTTTTCCTTTGAACTGCTTGGGCTGACTGCAGGAATTCGCTACCTTTCACTTCTCTGGTACGGCTGCCTCTGTGTCCTGCAAAGGGAGAATACGTCCCCGCTCATTCCCCTGAAGCAATGTAGAAAACATGACATCTTCTTCATTTTTAGTTGAGCTCTGAATGAAGAGCAGGTCTCTTCAAGGAGGGTATTCCAGAACAAGCCATCAATTTAGAGTGCTATAGTTTAATTTCCTGTGGGGACCTTTTGTTCTTCTCAAGTAAGTTGTGGTTAGCTAGGGGAAAACCGATAAGCTTAGATATCTAATTAAAAAGGTTGTTCCCTCTCTTTCCTTGTCTGCTGTATCTTTAAAACTGTAGTTTTCTTGCATTAGTTATTTTTAATTTTTTTTTTTTTTTTTTTTTACTGCTGAAAGTGGCATATCTTTCTGTGTTTTGAAGTGTGCTGGCGTTTAGAGAGAGCCATCCCTGTATGTTTTGGTTTGGTTCTAGCATTTTAGAAAGCATTTTTTCTGAGCATTTCTATGTATTAGTGTTCTCATACAGCTTATCCTGAAAAGCTTTTCTGGAAAACAAGACACTGGTTAGTGTCTCTTTGAGACATTTTGACTGGCCCACTGAGCACCCTTACAGGTCTTAATACCAGGGTTTTACCCTTGAGCAATGCTAGCAAGAAGCCTGGGTTTTGCTACTCTGGAACAACAAAAACATAACCAAAATAAAAACATGTGTTTCCTTTGCTGTAGAAAGACAGAATGCTTCCCACAGGCTATGAGTTTGTACTCTTTTCAGCAGTGAAAGGAGAGGACATTACAGAAATGTTCAAAATCAATGTTGAGTGACTTCACTGCAGAATATTCACCGTTTTTGATGTTTGTGAACAAATCTTCCTGGAGCAGAACGACAATTATATGTATAGCTTCTTTTCTGAACAAAATCAGAGTCATAGGTCCCTTCCAACTGTAATTATACTTAAAGATTATCGAGTTCCAACCCTCCTGCTGTGGGCAGGGACACCTACCACTAGACCAGGTTGCTCAAAATCAAAATGTATGGATTAGGCTTGTAGAATAACTGGAAATAAATTCACCAAATCTGTTGTTTCAGTTGTTTGTTTTGCTTTGGTTTTTTTGGCCTGAGCAGCCAGTGGGAGGTATAGAATTCAGATTTTCTGTTTTTTGGGAAATCTGTGCTGCATGAGCTTGATCCCAAGAACAGAAGCTCAATGAATGAACTAAAAGCTTTAAGGTCCTCATGCTCCTTCCAGGAGGAGAGTACAATTACAGTCAGTGCAGAAATCATAGTATCCTACAGTAGAAATTATCTGCTTTCTACATTTTTTGATTCTTGTCTAACTTAGGTATTTTACAGTGGAGAAAGCATAACTCTTATTTCCCAGTTGCACTGTTTATTATCTATGATCGAGGGTGATCTCGTGGTGAGAGGGGATTTTTTGAAGTTTTGATATTCCTCAGCTGAGACAACGATTCCCTTATTTTGCCTATATAATAAAACAGTGTATATGATTCCTGAGAAGTGTAGTCTTAACAGTTAAATTGAAAGATGCTGATCAAGATTTTATCATTAACCAAGAAAATCACTGTGATTGTATCATGTTTTCAGTAGGATGCAACTTCTGTTGTCTTTATTTATACTGGAAAATGGTGTTCGCCAAAGGACTACTTTTGCTTTCTTCCACAATGAGTTCTTACTATAGTTCAGCAAATAATTTTTGCAGGAATGGCTTCTGTTTGACTTTGGGATATGTCCTTTGGCAATAACAGTGTTGGTCAAACGTAGGAAGTTCTCTTGGTCTAACTCTTTCTTCGTGCTTTATTCCGGTATATAACAAGCTCCCAAGGTTTAAATAACCAGGTAGTATCTGTATCCCTTTAACTTCCATAGAGAGCGTGATCAGAAATTGCTGTAATATCCGAGAGCAGGAGGAGGGAGGATTATGTATTACTTCTGTCTATCAGTTTTTCTAAGGTTTGTTTTTTCCTAATGTGAAACTTCTGTTCATTCACCTTCAGGCTCCTGAGCTCCATTATATACCATTTGTTCACATAAGAGAATGTTTTGTATGTGGTTTATTCACTTCTATACAGAGCCTTGCAGCAGCAGTTCCCTGATCTGGTGGTTGAGGCTGCTACCAAGTGAGATTCCAAGATTCACAGGATTAAGTTGGA
Source organism: Nycticryphes semicollaris (assembly GCA_013400055.1). Taxonomy (NCBI): domain Eukaryota; kingdom Metazoa; phylum Chordata; class Aves; order Charadriiformes; family Rostratulidae; genus Nycticryphes; species Nycticryphes semicollaris. The sequence continues at coordinate 880,434 of VXBJ01004569.1, read as the reverse complement.
TTCAGTGTTAATGACACTATTCAGGATTGCATGAAATTGTCTGTAGCTCTGAAGGCTTGGAAGTTGATGCTTCTTTGTAAAACTACGTGGAAAAGGGTACTCACAAGCAAATCTTCATAATTCTGGGGGTTTTTTTAAGAGGTGTAAATCTAAGCTTCTTTTTACATGCACCCTCCCCCAAATGGTATGACTTTTTGTAGTAGTATTATTAATATGTGCTGCGGGTGGGTTTGGTTTAGTGTTTTTTGATAGACTGTTTACATAATTTGAAATACTTAACTCTACAGAATGGGTTTGGGTTTTGTTTTGTTTTTTTCAGATCCTTTCTGTCAACCTGTGAAGTATTTCAGAATGAGCTAAAGTTGCATAAGTATACAAGCCATTTAAAATAGCAATAAAAAGAATTCCATTAATGCCCCGCATTTTACCAACATAGACAAATCCAGTTTCGCTAAATAAATAGCACTGGTGCTGTCATTTTAACACACAAAATAACTTTGTCTCTGTGCAGTTAATAGCCACCTCTTAAAGCATCTAAAACAAATTTACAGTTGAGAGTAGTTAATGAGGGAGAGTGGGAGTAGATTTATTTAAAATCTGCTGAACTTAATTGCTCACTTGTTTGCTTTTTAATGGTAAAGCAGATCTGTGATCTGTGGTTTGAATTGATTTGAGGAAGGTTTTGTGACAAGGTAGATGATGGCTCAGAACTACTTTAAAACTACAAAAGGGTCAGCTACAGCTTCTCCTTTCTGGGGAACAGCAATCTGCCTTTGAAGATGTTAGAAAAACTTGGTAACTGAGATATTGAAGATCTTCAGAGATACAATTGATACCTGCACAAAATGTTCCAAGAACATCACAAATTAATAATGATTTAGCACTATATTTTATTATCTTAAGATGTTAATGCTGCTGTTGCCCTAAGATCCTAATTCTTTACCTGAAAACATAAGAATTCCCTTGTTGACATCCTTTCTCTCACTTTTCCCTGTGCTGTACTTGGTTAAATTCCATATACATCTATTTCCTCATCAGGAAGTTTAAGCTGAAATGTATTATTTGTTTCTTGATTCTTTGGTAGAGAACTTTACCATGTGATTGTTTGGTAGGACCTCGTTTTACTTCAGTAAATTTTACTTCAGCAGTTCAGTTTTAGATGGTTTACCTGTGCTTAATACAAGTGTTGTGTTCTCAGACATTGAGAAGTTGAAATGAAATGAAATTCACAAATGCCAGATTATTCAGTTTTAATATTTCAGTATAGTTTGCTTTTCATATTTACATGTTAGAACTTGAAATTAGTGTCTAAACAGAGTAGTTCAGAGCGTTGTGTACTGCATGGATATTTCTTCGCTTGAAACTGTCTCATAAGAACCATGTGAATAAGGGGATGAGATAAAATGGTAAGCACAAGCGCAAGTGAGAACTTTGCAATTCAGTTTTGTTAAGAAATGCATTGAATTTGTGACTCTGTCAACATCAACTGCTTGCTTTCTGAAGCTGAAGTAGCGTTTTAGTAGAAGGAGAAAGGGGATTGGTAGGTGCTGGTGCTTTTGGGCTTTGGACAAGGACCTCATGAAGTGGGGAGGGGATCAATCACCTGTGTCACCTTCCTTCAGTCTCCATACAGTCAGGACTGGCCAACTAATACCTGGAAACTGCTTTGTTTCCACTTCGGATGTCAGAAGGGCAGTCTAATTATGTTTCAAAGACTGTATGTGCAGATGATTAGATCTAACATACTTTCTGAGATGCGACTTTATACTTCAGGAGATCTTTTGTTTGCACCTCAGATGTATGATTGAAAGACAGGTGAATACTTAAAAATTTGTCTGTGTGTTCCTTTTACCTGTAGGTGTCTCTGTCATTTTTGTATACAAAACAAACTGTCCTTGATAGAAATCAATTGAATTTCTAACTGGTGATTTAGGCCAAGGCAATACAGACTGTAAGTGTGAAGTCATATGGGTTTTAGAGAGCTGCTGAGTATTTTAAAGTACTTTTCCCCTCATTGCTGTCAGTGTTGTTGGACTTCTCATAGACCATTTCTTAGAAGTAAATTACACCAGGGCTGTTCTTGTTGCATGCAACACTGTCTCAGCTGTAAAATCTTGATGATGTGTCATCACTGAAACAGTCTTGTTTTTTCAAGGGGATTAGAAAGATGGAGGTATCAAATGAAAATAGGGGAGGGTGGGGAGGGATGGAAGGGCAAAAGCAAACCTGCTCTAAGAGCTACCTATGTCTACAAAATACATTAATTCCTTTCCTTTGTTAGGGCTGGGCCTTCTGCCAAGACAGATCTGCTGCTCCAGCTGGGGCTCACAGAAGCAGTAGTGACTGCAGGAGGTGATATATACCATTCTTTTAATTCTCAATGGCATTGACAGTTACCAAAGTTCCCTTTCTTTGCTCAAGTTTATCCTTGCTAGACGTTAAAATGAAAGGCACAGTAAGACAATGCTGAACAAATAAAGAAGACTGACAAGGAGAGAAATACAAGGCCTAGTTTTAGGTATGCATTTAAAAGTCAATTAGGCAAACTACTGGCATTAAGCTTCTAAAGTTATTTTGTATGCCAGTCTTGCTATTTGAAAGCTCTTCTTGTAGCAGATTTTTAAGCTTTTTCATTGAAGGATAGTACAGTGAACATTAGCATCCTTTATTAAGACTGCTTCTCATATTGAGTTATTGCCCTGTCACCCAGAGCATTGGGTTCTGAAAAAACACCTAGCAAACTCCAGAACCTAATTGATGTACTTCTTGGAAGTGTTGGAAGCTACAGATAGTTTGTCTAAGAATTGCTTCTAGTCCTACCAGTGGTATCCATGGTGGTAGTAAGACAACGTTTCCAGGCAGTTTTATCGGCTTCAGTTGTTAGCTTTCTTGCTACTTTTAAAGAATGCCCAAACACTGCAACTTGAAAGAAAATGCAAAGAGAAGTGTAAATGTCTCTGTAGGCTATGCAGCTGCCAGTCTTTATATGAAGAATGACAGGCTTCACTAGAATGCCTGGTTCTTAAGGCAGGAGACCATGATGCTGAAACACATTAGAGCAATGTTATTTATATTCTGCCAAAAACAATTATCCTGCAGACTTATAAATATGTGTTAGCTTTTATGTGTGTAATAAACTCTACAGACTTCTGCAGAGATCGGTAGGTCTGCTCAGAGTGATATATTTAAATTTTTGCAGGACTGAAGCCCAAGTGCTTTCATAAAAAGATGTTCCTAGTTGCAGGCATATGCTGATTATTCAGTAGTGTGGCAGAAGTGTTTCTTTGGGATTGGTCTGTTACGATTAGGATTGTTATTATGCCAAGGTAAAGAGTTTCTACATTTAGTAGTATTTGATAAGAGTTGTTTTAAGAAACCTGTTTTGATCCAGCAGTGTTTCTTTCCAGCAACTTCTAAGCTCCCAAGGGCTCTTATCTGTCCAAGAACCTTATTTGGATTTCTGTGAGTCCTTTACTTTTTCTCCCCATGAAGATATATTGCTCCTTAAAAGTGTCTTCAGTTAACTACTCTAGGCCCTAAAAGTGGCCTTGTACTGTGCTGTGTCTTTTTGTCACCCTGTGACGGAAAATGAGCTCCACTGTTTGAGGGGAAAGGCCTGTACGTTGGATCTTGGCTACCAAATAGAGCAGCTTTTCTGTTCACCCCACAGCTGCTGTTAATGTTTCATTCTGCAACTGCTAGAGGATGGGCAAGTAACTGTCCTCATATGAGACAAAAATATAACTCCATTAGTCAGCTGGCGTGGGTTGTTGAAGCAGAAATGAAGGCAGTATTTTCTCCTGGTGGAGAAAAATCCATCACATCCTATTAAAGTTGCCATTAGCTGACTATGGGGGAATGTACATTTCCTGAATCCACGATTGCCTGTTCTCCTTACTTTGATGGCTGTCTACTTTAAAACTTGTAATTTAGTCATAACTATTACAAGATCATGTTACATCTCTGGGGCTAAATCTATTTGACATATAATCTGTCTGAGAAAAGCCCTTAAGAAATAATGGTGCTTGACACTAACTGAACCTTAAATTATTGTGGCGTGAATTAAAGAACCTTGTTCTGAAAGAGGTTCTGGGAGTTTTCACCCGGTAGGACTTCTGAGATCTACTATTTTAAAGTTTGGACTTGTTAGTATTTTAACTCATTGATACTAAACATGGATTTCAAAGTTTCTTTCAAAGTTGGGTTTATTTGGTGGGGTTTTTTCCTGTGATTTTGTTGTTGTTGTTTGGGGGGTTTGTTTTGGTTTGGGTTTTGTTTTACAGCTGTAAGGTAGCTGTAACCTTTCTGAAGGTTGAAAATGTAACAGGCTAGTAGTGTTTTTGACATCCTCTGGCTAGTGTTCATGGTAAGGTTTAAGTAAGAGCGAGTTATAACCCTTCAACTTTTTCACAGTAACATTTGAACCCTCAAGGTTTTTGGATGATCAATCTTCGTAACATGAATTATGACATAAAACAAATTCAAGACAGGTGCCTTCTTCTCATAGCTGCTTATCGATGAAAAGAAAATTGTTTTCTTGTTGTTATACTGGAAGTGGTAATTTACAGTCATGTCTAGAGCAATGTTTCAGTAAAGGATGATTATTTTTTTTTCTCTCTAAGGCAAATACAGTTGTGATCAGGCTTCCGCTTAGTTTAGTGCTTGGACATTTTGTTAAAATTTCGTGGGCACCTCATTCCCTATTTCTTTAATTGTTTATGTCCTTTTTGTATGAAGAGCAGACAGATCTAAATGTTCAAATCTCTTCAAATGAACAGGATGAGTATTTAACCTTCACATGAGGAGCGTATGATTCTTTATAATAATGCTTTTGCCATTAGTGTATCGAATGTCATGGATCTGTGATTGCAGATTACAGGTGCATTAACACCTATCAGTTAAAGGCAGATTATTATTCAATTTTATCTTGTATGGCCTATGTCTGTCTCCACGTTGTGCTTAATATTGAAGAAGAAATGATGCAATGCCGAACTGTAGTCCGTGGTTTTTTTTATTTGATTTTTATTGTAGTTATGTTTTAACGTAGGTAGATCTTGGATATATCTCAGTATATATCTCTTGGATATATATTGGCAGTTGTCTGTGTGGTGGTTTTTATTTTTCCTTAGGGCAGGTGATGGGCAACATCTGATGCTGCTTTCGGTTTGCACCCTTTTCTCCCTGATATGGTTACTCCTTGTTACTCTCAATAAGCCATTTACATGGTTTTAAAGAACTTCAGAGCATAGTCATGAAGAGTAAAGTTAAAATAAGAAAATTAAGTTACTGTGTTGTGTTACAAATATAATTTAGTTATGTGCTTAATAACTCTACTAGTTGAATTAAACAAAGTATGCAGCTCCAGCTGAGGGAGCTATTTTCTGTCAAGTCAGTTCCTTGCATGTTCATGTAGGTCACGTCCCCTAAAACTTCATAGTAGCTACATAAATCTTGTAACCAAGATTTTGTACTATTTTACACAAGAACTTGTTTGCTGGGCTAAAAGCAGTTGTAAAATGCAATTACTATTCTGTAAGATTGAAAATAATCTCTGTAAAAATCTGGTTTAACTTTCCAGCAAAGGAATTGAAGAAGATCCTATTGCAGTGTGTTTGATCAAACAATCCTGGTTTTACCACAGAGCTAAACGCAACTTCATGAATCCAAAGGTTGGGCCCTTGTAAGCAACTTCTCTTCACTGAGAACCAGCAGTGGAATTTCTCCTGAGGTGCTATGTCTGGGGGTTGTTTTTCTATTGGATTTTTGCACTTTGGTGTTTAACAAAACTTTGTTTTGCCCTCACAAAGGGAAAATCCATCTCCACTGTGTTTCTGGTTGGCCTGCCTCGGCCTGGCAGCTTCTAGGCAGCTACAGAGATTTCTTTTCAGCTTTCAACCTTCCTCTTCTTGAGTACTGCTCTCCCGTGAGTGGGCTCATCCTCTGCATGCCTTGCTCAGTGAACGGGCACCGGTTTTCCTTCAGTACAATAATTTTCTTTGTTTCAAAGCCTTCTTGCATGCTGAATAATGCAGCTGAGTCTTTGTTTTTTCTCTGGGCTACTCGAAGGTGCCTGTCGGCAGCTGTCTGGTTTGGTGCATGGTGGAGGGTGAAGCTAGAGTGCACTGTAAATGCTTGTGTGAGCACGGGCAGGATGGCTCTTAGCCTTGAAGCAATATTTTCTATAGTTTCTACTTGTTACTTTAATGTATTGGCAGAATTTAGTAACTGGTCTCTGTGAACACGGAGATATGAACACTGGTTATCTGTAGGCTTTCTCTTACCTGGATCTCTTCAGATTGGGTTTGTAGGGAGCTTGTTTTGCTTCTTACGAATTGAAAGAGATTGCCATATGGTCCGGTATAGTTCATGTACACAACTGTGATCCAGTAGAGGAAAGGCAAACTCCCAACCCCCCTACTGCTGTTCCAGAAAGGAACAGACAGGAGGAAGTAGGAGTGAGAACAGATTTCTGGATAGATTGGTAGGCAGCGGGGTGAATTCTTAGCACTTCCCACCAGAAGTTTATTCTAATAGGCGTCAGGTTTTAACTGTGTAACTGCTGCTCAGGAAACTGGAACATAAGGATGAAGTGTAAATGCATAGATAGACTTACAGGGATAATTTCAAATGAAAATGATAAAAGTATTTATTTCATGTCTGAAACAAGACTGTGATGCTCTCAGCCTCTAGTTGTGTGAAGTTATTGTAGCTGTTTTGTTTTATTTGTCATTTCTATTTTTATTAACCTTTATGCACAACTGAATGTAAGCACTGCTGGCTACATCTGGAAGACACTACTGTAGCAGTATCTTGACTGAATGACACTTTCCTTCCTGGTGGAATTGTGTGTAATAGATCTACAGTGATTGAAATATGTCAAATGCAACAAAAAAAAAATCTTGGTTTCTGGATCTATTAAAACAAAAGGGATAATTTTGTCTATTTGTTCCCATACTGTACAGGAAGAACAAAAGGATTGTTATGTTGGACAAACAGCTATGTTATTGGTCATTGGTTTCAAACTTATGTAAACCACAATTAGAGCAGTAAACAAAACAAACAAAAAAGCAAACTATTTAAAATTAAATTTTGTGTATGGACTAGAGAATAACTTTTATGGCTTTTTTCTGGATTAAAGATAAATGTATACATAAATGCCTCCCTCCCGTCCCTCCAATTAAATAGTTTAGATAAGTCTTTAATTATGCAAATCTGCATTTCTAATGACAGAAGATAATTCTGGGCTGCCACTGAAAGGGGTAGTTTGCACTCAGGCTTGGCCTTGGATCTAAGGGGCACATGACTGCAGGTGATCTGGGACACTCGATCTGTCAGAACAATCTTTTTGGGATGATGAATTTTCAGTTTCAGCTGCACAACCAGTTCCACGCTTCACAGTTGCATACTGGTTTAAATTAACACAAAGAAGTAGCACAATTGTGCCCCGATTCTGGAGGAGAGAAGAAAGGTGTAGGGATTCAGGTTGGATTTACGTGAGTAGATTTAGTCGCCTTCCCATTATCCCACAAAATCAAATCAATTTTGCTGCAAGGTTACAGATGCTGAATCACTGGTGGAACTCTACCCATATGAGTGCTTAGACATCTCCCATGAATAAAACCTTGCCATTAATAAGGAGCTCACAAAATGAGAGATCTATGTAGCATGTGTCCTATGCATAGTATACTGTACTCCTATTGTATGCGTGCTCCTGCTCAATGGAGCATCGCCCTTTAATTTGCCTCGTGGAGATGCATCATCTGTCTGTGTCAAAATGCTTGCATGAGTGTAATCTGGAAGCTGTTTTTCTTCTGAGTGCCAGTGTTCTGGAACCCAGTGTTTAAAGCTTGAAATTAATGGATTTTTGTATTGCCTTGCATTCTCAACAAATACTGAACAAACTTCAGTAAATGATGATGCTTATTAAGGATGAATAGCTGCAAAACTTGAAGGATTTTCAAGTAATTTTTTTTTCTTCCCTTTTGAAAAGAGGCAAGATTTGTATTTCCTTTCCCTTATGTGCTTGGCATAGTAATGCCAACTGAAAAAAAAAGTGGCAACAAGAAACAGTGGTTCACAATGCCAGTAGTACTGCAGTTGCACCAGTAAAGTGACTAGTCTCAATTAAAATTTCAGGAGTCTCCATTTCAACTATTTAGTTAATGGTGTAGTCCCTTCATCAGTTTTTGTTATTCCTACAAATGAGTAAATGTTTTCTAGCAGAAAAGATTCCATCATCAAATACTTTTTTCTAGGTTGTTCTTAAAGGCTAATTTTCTATTTTAAAACTTTTTTTGGGTGATATTTCCTTGAATATTGATGACTGTACATCAATGAAGATGCGCTGATGAATCGCTTCAGACAAATCATATTTCTTTGGTATATATTAAACTTCTTCCACATAGAGGTTGCTATAATTTCTTTCCAGTAAAAAGTTCCAGACTGAATACTCTTAACCTTTGCTGAATCTTATAGTTTGCATTGAGACTTCTGAATTCATATAGCAGGACTACAATCTTAAGTGTTACTTTATTGTAAAATTACTGGTTTATGAGTATAAAAGTTTGGCCAGATACGCTGTATCAGTGTTCTAATCTGTAGCAAGATAGTGCTCATTTTATTTATTTCAGTGTTGGAAATACTGGATTTTATGTGGATTAATGATACCAAAATTAAGTTTCATGCAGGTTAGGTTCATGTGTTTATAACTGATTCTTATATTGTAATGTATTTTCAGTTGTATTTCTTGAAAAATTTGGTTTCTCTGTATCTTAGTTTTCACCACATCATGTGATAAACCTTTTGAAGTATTCAGAATATCTTTTATCTGTGCTACCAGTGCTAATCCCCTTGCATCTTCTGGAATCAGGAGGGCTTTTCCTTTGTGTATTCAGTCATTACAGAAAGGAAAATCAGTCTGTTTTGTTAGACTATAAATTGAGCTTTACTAAATACGAAGAAGGCCAAAACCTCTCACAGTAAGAATTTAGAGAAAGCAAATGTATGTTTCTTGGGAGGAAGGAAACTATTTATAACTTTGTTGTACGTTTGGTGCTTGTCATTCCACACAAGCCAAAAAAAAAGGGGAAAGTGTAAGACTTATGTTAATACTGCAGAAAGACATCAAATGTGCCCGCCTTTGTGACTTATGCTAGGTGTTCATACTGCTAGTTGTGGATTAATCTCAATATATATATATATAGTAGAGAAGCAGTCAGACTCCCAGCTGGCCTGTAATGTGACTGACCCCTTCTTTTCCTGATGCGTGCAGGCTTCAGTAAATGAGAGTCTGGCAGCAGTCACTGACGGTGAAGCAAACACTCATACGTGTGTTCAGACACTGCTCTGGAACTTGTGTTGAAGTATGCTATCTCCAGAACCACCCTGAGCAGTTATGAGAGAGCCTTGTGACCAACATCAGTCATTTATCAATTAAGGTTGGTTGATTGTTCTGAAGTTGACCTTTCGTTTGCGTCACTCTTGATTCACATCAACTTTCTGGTGTTGATCACTGCAGAGTTGCAGTGGTGGGGGAAGCGCATGGCAGGAGTAAATTAGGGCAAGAGAAGGACGGAGAGTGCTTCTGACAGCAGTGCTAAACCATAGTGCTTTAAAATATTTACAACAGTAAAGGTAGTGCAGGTATGAGAGTTGCTTTGGATTGGTTAGCAGAAGATAGCGTAGAACTATCAGTGGGTTTGTATTCTCTTATCAGTCTTCGTTGAAGGACCTCCTGAAATCAGGCTGCAGAAAGTGGTTACCGGAAAGATAAGAAATCTGATTGCTATGCATTTTAATCTGTCTCTGCTTACTCACCGTGCAAATGCTTCTTGGAACCTTTCTTTCCGCTCCTTCATGATCCCTAGCAGTTTTCCACCCGTATGACTTGCATTCTATATCATAGTAATAGTTTTAATATAATAGCTTGTATTGGCTGGAAATTACTTAATCCATGTACAGTTATGAATGAAAAATGTCAGTATTTTACTCTGGGGTTTTTTTTTTATTTTTATTGGAAGCAACTTAACCAAATTTTTACTAGTTTAGATTTAGCAATGACATTTCATACTTCCCTTTTAATGCAGAAAAAATAAGTGTATTATAGGAAACCATAGCATAAGAACATTGCATGCTGAACAGTGACATGCTTTGTGATTATGCTTCTCTCATACAATTAAAACCAAATACTTTGTGCTGTATGCATTGAAGAAGAGCACCCAGTTTTTCCTTGTGTGTCTGCTTCCTGTTTGGGAAAAGTAGGTGTCACTTCCTCTCTGTCACCTATTCCTCTCCCTCCATTTCCCCCCGCCTTTTTTTTTTTTTAGTTTTCTTTTTAGATGTTATTTACTTGGTAGGGAATAATTTATACAAGCAGTAGTCTTACCCCGCCCCATATTTTTTTAATGTCACTGACTTTTGAAACATCTATTACTTCATTTTTGTTATTTGAGTTCTGGCATTTTTAGCTCCCCTTTCTTCCCCTTAAATAACTCTTGGGCAATCTCTTCTTTTTTGTGCTTCCTAAAGAAACAGCTGTGTCAGCTGTTTTTCTGTAACCATCAGCTTTTTATGTGGAATAGTCAATATCGTGGTGAGGGGTTTTTTTTAACTCACTTTTTTGTGAAAATGCTTCAAAGCGGTGGTTGTGTTGAGTACCAGTTGCACAACACTTCCCAGTCAACATATGGATGAACAAAACAGGGATGAGCTACTTCAGTCCTCAGGTAGTTACAGTTGCAAAGTGACGGTTCTAGAATCCTTTGACTCAGAGTCACTTCTCTCTTGATTTTTCATTCAGTGAATAAGTTTTTAAAAATAGTAAGTCTCTTCTGAGAGGAATGGATAAAAATTAGAGGCAAATGCATTCTGTCTAGAAATTAGTGCACAGCTAGGGGAATATTCTTTCTTCCTTTCAACCACAATAACCTTTTGGTGCTTGAGCACGCAAATTGAAGAAGCAGAGCCCCCAAACCCACTATTGTACATCCTGTATGTACAGCTTATACGTGATGAATGCACTCCCAGTGTTGGGTTGTGAACAAGTCTACGGAATTCTGTCAGATGAACCTTTAGGATGCAGCCAGTACTTTAAGTCCCTAAATAGGGAAAAATTTGGCTCAAAAATTGGAGATTTGTTATCATCCCTAAAGAAGTTACTTGTAATACGTTATTGGTCTTTTGATCTCACTTTTCAGGATGCATAATGAAATGCAGATTGTTTTTCTTTAGCTAGTAAAGCAGTTAATGACTTTTCTTGGTTTATTTGGACAGTCTTGTTGCAGATAAAAGGACTCAAAAATCATTGTTATTTATAATAAGGGAAACTTCTTTGTAATTCTTACTGTTTTAATAGTAGATGCTGTGCTTGGGATGTGAATAGAGAAAGTTCTTCTGTTGACGGCAGAAGAGCAAAAGTCCATAATAAAGCATGTGGGTACAAATGAAATAACCAAATTTAGATTCCTGTTTCTTAAGTTTGATCTTTACCATCTACACTTATTTGCCCATTCCACCAGTTAAATTTCTCCTTATGGGTAATGAATATATAATGTCATCTTCTGTCTCTAAGCAGAGATACTCAAATTTTCGATGTGTATTTCTTCAGTTATCCAGTCAGGATTCATTTTCAGTGCCGTTAAATACAAGAACACAAATATTTGTGGAATGGCTTAATATATATCTCCTTGGCTTAGTAAGATTTTTCAATTTTGTACTTTATACTACATTTTATAAAGTAATTTATTCCACCGTATTGTGTGTAATAGAGGTGGCACATAGACACTTAAAGCATTTTTAGGTTGAATAGCAATCTGCTTCACGTAGAAAAACTGTGCCACGTAGATGTCAGATGTCAGAGCTGCACCCAAAAAAAAAAATGTGCCTTGTTCCTACATGCCATTTTTGTCCCACAGATTGACTGGAGCACAAAGTCTACTCTTTTACTCGTCGCTTGGATTCTGCTGTCTCAAAACTGTTTTAAGCTTGCGTTGTGTTGTGTTGCAGTTGCTTTCTTGATACTGTAATGGTATGTTTTGTGCAGCTGGACTTGGCTGGCTCCTGCACCCTGTTCAGAACTTCCTCCTTATGGGGAACTCCCACCCCAGACCCAAAACTCCTAACGGGATTAATGGTTTTGAAAAGTCCAAAGAGGAAGCAGCAAAATGTAATCATAACACTAAATCATCTCATGACCTCAGTTTAGTGACCCTTTCTTTAGGACTTTGTTGTTGCTAAAACAAGGAAAATGTAGCTTGTGGATCCCTTTTCAGTTACTGACTAGACTGGGAGATTCAGTGGTGGTTGTAGGAGGTCTGGTGACTAGCTATTATTTATGAAATGTGAATGTATTCTTACTTTGATTTGTTACATATTTGCGGGGGGAAGGCAAGTGCACTTGGACTTTTTACTGTTTTTCTGTGCACTTGGTTACAAGTTCTGTTTTGGAACAGCAGCAAATAATGCAACTGAAATCATCTTCCTTCTGAACCAAGAAGCCTTTCAGTGTGTTATTTGCTCTGTTATGTTCATGTATGACCCATGTTTTCGTTACATACGGCTTTTTTGTAGAGACTTGGGACAGGTATTACTTCAGCAGTAGTTGGAGCAGGGGATGTAGTTACACAAGGCTTAGTTACTTCAGTTTTCTGATGCAGCGTTAACATTCCTACGTTCTCTGACCTTAGGACTTGTGAATCACTTATTTCTATGTGTGAGACTGCTGGCTCGGATGCTAATTATTGCTGAGATTATCAGCCATAGATCATACAGTTATTTGTTGGCTGTGTAAGTGACACTGTTCGTGCTGACGTATTGCAAGTATGAAGGGCACACCATTGAAACGTTTTGTATCTTAATCTTCTGTTTCCTTTCCTTTGATGGATTAATGTAATAAAAGTCTTCACATTTGTCTTGAGAGAGACTTGTGTTTGAGACTTGTCTGTCTCGGTTTATTTCCTCTATCCCAGATATTCGTGGCTTGTTAAAACTACAGAAAGGCTGATTCAAACCACAGAGCGTGGTGCTGCGTAGCAAGGGAATGGTAGCTTCCTTTCGGTCACTGAATATACACCTTTTAAATAGATACGTAAGCTCACAAGCTGCCTTCCTTAGGGCAGGGCTCATTCAGATTTTCTTTTTTACTCAGATTTTGATGCTACTTGTTAAGCATTTTTCTGTTTGGCTTGTAATCTTTCTGTTTTGTTAGTGTGGACATTTATGATATGTCCATTTGTGTGGGTTTAAACATCCTTTTGGATGTTGTTTTGTTACTGTGTTAAAAAGAGCAATTTAGCATTAGGGATTTTTCTGGAATATAATTTACTTTGCAAGATCACTTTCATCTGGGCAGGTTAAAGTCCCTGAAAAGCCATGTCAGTGTAAATGTTGAGACAAACTTTACATTTAATAATATCAACACATGATATTACAGTTTTAATTCACGTAATTTTAAAACACTGTTTCTTATACAGCAGTCATTAGCAATCTCTCAAATCTTTAGATTTAACACAGTTTTAATTCACATAGTTCTAAAACACTATTTCTTGTACAACATTCATTAGCAGTGTCACTGCTCAGCACGGCAGTGAAAAGAAGATTATTTTTATAAGTGTGGATATGCTTAATTTGGTTTCAAGTTCTGTTCTTTTTCTGTGCAGGCTGAGTGGGAAATGCATGCTAGGAATGATCTGGACCTTTTATAAATTTATTTTAATATGACAAGATTAAAATTTAAATGTTGTGGTTGTCTACCAAATGCCAAGTGTTGCTTGAGGTGAGTAACCTGAGTGGAACTGATGCTTTTTTCTTCCATAAATAATATTGCCAAAAGATGAAGAGTGTGTAGGAGCTCACCAGCTAAACTCTATGCACTTTTTACCATTAAGCACTTGGGTCTTTATTGAATTACATGTATTACAGATAGTCCCTGTCCCAAATAGTGTAGTGTCTGGGTCAAGTGGAAAGAAATTCAGACGTAGCAAACATAAAATCTGAGACAATGTTTCCTGGTTTGTTAGAGAAAGTATAGCAGGATCTATGTGGTTTGTCCTTTGCTTTTGCTAAATAAGTCTGTAGGTGTGTAAGGAGGAGAATAATAGCATCTTGGCCATTTGTGAAGCACTACTCTTAAATGCAAGGAGCAGTGGAATAAAAAGAACATGGGTGCTTGTTTGAAAATAGCATATATTCAGTACAGCCTGTCATACCTTCTTAGAGTAGCTAAAATTGTTCATGAGGAATCTTATTATGGTTGTCTTTGAATATATTAGTTACCTTCACCTTTAGTGGTCAATAACTTTATTACAAAATGACTGGTTGATTAATACACTCACGTCTCCTGTTAACAGGGTCTCCAGAGTCCTGCCGTCCTTAATCTTGATGACTATATGACTAATAGGTTTGACTATGAGGGTGATCTAATTGTGCTCGCGTACTTGAGTGAAGCTCAGGGACTTTGTGAGTACATAAGAGTGGACAAAAATGGCCCTGAGAGAAGAGAGAACTCTGACTTGCCCAGGTATAACTAATAGCTGAAAAATGTTCCTTAAAATATGTATCATAAACTGCAGTAATCATTGCTATTCCAAGGAAAATAAAAGGCCCAACTGAATCTGTAAGCTTCATCTGTTTTTAAAAAATAAAAAAAATCCTTCTAGACTGGATTGTTGTTGTCTAATGACACTTACTGGAAGTGTCAAGTTGTCTTAGTTTCAGTGGAATCTGCCTTAGGCTACAAACTTGTGCTTGTCCTGAGTTTGCTGAAGTGCCAAAGAAAATGAAAAGCTTGTCTTCTATGGTTTCTTTAGATGTTCCTCTGTTTCTGGAGGGTTGGAAAGAAACGGTAACTTCTCTATCTTAAAAAAATTAACTCTTTCTCTTGGTTTTTGTTTTTGGGGGATATTTTTGTGGGCTTCATATTTATCTCCATGTTTCCATGGTAAGCAAGTCGCAGTTAATACATAGCAGGATATGCCATTACATTAATACAGTACCCAGTAGCTTGATTGGTACTTAACAAGAAACAGGTAGTGATTTCACAAAATTAGAAGAGGTACAGACACTTCTGTGCTATTAATGGAGTAAAGAGATTCCTCTGGATCTTCAGAAATTCTGGGGTAAGGAGGAAGAAAAAAGCTGAGAATATACGTAGAGAGGAGAAGCCGGGCTGGGATGAAGAGTAGGTATTTCTGGAGTTCATGGATGTCATCTTGTATAAATGAGGCTAATGGAGAGTTTTCTGGAGGAATCTTATTAAGCTTGGGGGGCATATGAGTAGCAGGATCTGACCATTCAAATTCTGTTATCCCATCTACCTAAAATTGGATGGAATTTTATCCAGCAGTCCTCCATTGTTAAGCAGGCAGCTGTGGAAGTCATTAAAACACATCTTCCGAGTTGGGCTATCTCTCCACCTATTACAAAGGGGGACTACTATAGACTCCTCTCTTGGTTCTGCTCCATACATCTAAAACCTGTTGACCCATTTTTCAATGTTAATTTTGGTTCTTTTTAACATCTCGGGGGAAGGATAGAAAGAAAAAATAAACTTGGGGGTTTATTTGCTTAAGTATTTGATATCAGATGCAATTTTCTAAGCACTGTGCCTTGACCACACAATGTTGCAGAATCCGTATTATTATGAAAATTTAGGCCTCCAGAAGGTGGTTTCTTTAAAAGAGGTGGAACCCAAATATGTGTCGTGATTTCCCTTGATCTGCTAAAATACTACTTTTATATAACCAGTCCTCATGGACGACGTACAGAAGTAACAGAAACTAGCTAACTCTATTAAACAAGAGGAGATATTGAAGATCAGGGTTGCCGTGTTATTTGTGGAAATGTCAAATACCTACTTTGTGTGTAACTTTCATGGTTTTCAGATCTTTTTAACAGCATCTCTGTTCTTCATGTGCTCTTGTGCTTTGCAAAAACTCTTGCAGTAGTAGCCATTCTTCCTTGCAGCATCGGTTACTTTCCACAGTTGGAAATCTTGGGTTGTCTGTATTCAAATAGAAATGTGGTACTAGTGCAGCTATTTTTTTAGGTTTTTTCTTTTTTTTTTTTTTTCCTGATTTGTCCAAAAGAACACTTTGTTCTGACAGCTTCTCACTTTGGACACTTGTTCATTTGTGTCTAGTTTTCCAGTTGGTTTTTTTTCCCCCCCAAGTGTGTCCTGCTAAATAATAATAGTGTAATCAAGTATTTTTGGCTCTTTCAGGGTACCAGTTATCCCCTCCTTACGTAATGCAGTTTCCAGTCTAGCTTTTTCTTTCTGCCATTTTGGGTTCAAGCCATTTTGCTTGGTAGTTCAGGTTTCTGGAAGGGTTTTTTTGTTTGTTTCTTTTTTCGTTGTTGTTCAAGCAGGAATGTCCCATTCGGGTTTTTTGGCCAAGTCTAAAGCTCTTCATTTGTAAATCAGTGCGGGTACCAGTATCCTAAATGTAACAGCATTTGTCTGTAGTTTCTCCTGGTAATCCATGTTAAGCTCCTCGCAAAAATAAATTTCCTGGGCGTATTCATCAGGCTGGTTGCCTTCGTGTAGTATAATAGTTTGGTGTCTGTCCTGCTTTGCTGCTGTAATTTTGAGAGGAGAAAGGTTACAGTCATGTCAGGCAGAACCTCATATTTTAGTTGTTGTTATAAAAAAAAAAATGCATATACAGCAGTTTCCTTTTCATAAAAATTAATAGGATATGCTGTCACGTGTTTTCTTCATGTGTATTATGTCATCTTTAGTACTTGTGCTATATTTGCATCTCCTTCTGTTGCAGATAAGTCATTAATGTCGTGTGCCAGCAGCAGTCATTCTCTAAACCTTTAGTAACAAAGGGCTTTTGTATCATCATCCGTGTACTGATATGTTCGTGTGACATGGGTGGAATTACTTTTTTTCTTTTTTTTTTCTAATTGATTCAATACCCAACAAATATTATCTGCGAGTAAAACAGGCTTTAGCTCAGTGGCTTGGTATTACCTTTTGGTACTCTGGGCATGCATGTACTCATGAATGCTTCTGTAGCTGGGAATTGTAAAATCTTTTGCTAAGCTGTTTGGATAATAAGAACCATAAAAAGCCAAGTGTGGTTCATGTATGCTCTTTGGGTGAGGCTACAAACGCTTAAGTATATTGCAGCAGGAGCTGGAGGGGTTAAAGTACGTATGTGAAGTACCAGTCAAAGGTAAAGAGCCTTGATCCATGACCAGTTCACATTCAGAGATCAGCCTGGAGCCGCTGCTTGCGTGGCAGCAAGTAGTGTCATTTCATAGCAGAGTGCGTCACGATTTTTGAGAATACTGGTGGGTTTCTCTTTTTCCTTAGCTTTGTCAGAACTGTTTAAACAGCAGTTGTGCACGGTGACAACTCTTTCTTCAACGTATCATGAATTTTTTTATTGAAATTGCTGTGCTTTGAAATACAATATTAACTAAATGGAAGAATCACAGAATGATTGAGTTTGGAAGGGACCTCTGGAGGTCAGCTTATCCACAACCCTGCTCAAGGAGCAGGATAGACACCAAGGGCAGGTTGCCCAGGACCATGTGCATACTGTTGAAATTCGGTTAAAATAAATGTAATGCAACAAGATAGCTTGGTTTTTTTCTTGTTTTTTTACTCCAACATCTCTTCCCCTTTTCTCTGGGAAAAATGTTTTGCAGAAAATTCTTAACCTTCATTCTCTTTTGGATCATTAACAGAAGAAAGGACAAATGTTGTAATAACATTTGGTGTCTGTAATTGGCTTGATATTACACAGAAGAAATACCTCAGATTATCAATGTAATTTATTTAAAAAAAAAAAGCTATAGTGACAAAATTACAATTGTGTCCGACTCCCCAGCCAGCAAAAGGAGATGTTCCCGAGTTGCTGAGCTGAAGGTCCCAGCCTGTCGAGGTCAGTGGGGTGCTTCCTGGGCTTGAACAACTGTTTGGTCATCCAGGTCATAAGTCAGTTTGGGCCCAAGAGCATTACAAGGGTAAAAACACACAGCTTTTGGAGGGAGGAGAGAGCCTTTAAAACTTGTGGTCAGATTTTAGTGCTTGATGTTCTTAAAGTTGATGGCAGGCAAGGACTGCAACTGCTTGATCTTTCCTGTCCATTTGCAGTTTGTAGCCTTCTGGTTTTGCCCCCTCACGCTTTCTCAGGCTTCTTAGTTCACCCCACTTAAGCTTTTGATTCTGGTACAAGAATCCTCTTCATTTGCTAATATTTTTGGTATGAAACTCTACACTAATGTGCTATGCTATTTTAAAATAATTTCACGTTTAGTAGGTATACAGTTTGGACTTGGGCTGTACTTCAGTAGCTGTTAACTACTAGGGGAAAATCACACTTTAGATAACTTTTTCCCCATACCTCATTACAATTTATAACTCGCCGTACTCTCCTCTCCTTACCTGTGGCACTCAGAGCTGTTAGACAGAAGATCTGTTTCTGTAGTTCTTGGGAATTAATCTTGGTTTCCGGTGTGGTTGTCCCCAGTCCTCAGTGGTGTTGAGCGCTTGAGAAGCAGCATGCTCCAATGGACAGAATCCTCTTTGGCTTTTACTGTGAGCCTTGCTCTGTCTCAAGAGTTTCCAGTGACCACAACTGAAATCAAGGGGTCTCAGGAAAGGTTGGATGTGATACAGTAGGTTTTGGGTCTGTTGTGGCAGTTCTGCTCTTGATGCTACGTTTGAGGTGCGTGTGGTATGTCTAATGAAAGGTTATATAAGAGTGATGTTTAACTTGTTTCCAACTTTGGTGGATTTTCTTCTGTTTAGATATTCCTGATCTAGCTGCTGCTCCTGCAAGAGAAAGCAAAAATGTCAGGCTCCAGCAGTGGCACCTTGTTTGCCCTCTTTCTCACACACTGGCATTTTAGCAATTTGTTCTAAAATTCCCCTAAGTAGCTGTAACACAGAGACCCAAGAGATCTAGGTGGTTTGGGTAGCACCAGTAGTGGGACAGGCAGATGCTGGTTTGTTTGCAGAGGATTCTGGAAATGGAAATCATTCTAAGTCCTGCTGCTCCTTTGTGGCTAATTGCAAACCAGCTTTGTATTGTTACTAAAAATAGCTGTCATTACCAATTGTGAGTTCCTTTAAAATATGAAAAATAATATTAAAAATCAAGCAACACCACAAAACTAAGGAATCTCAGTCTTTGGCCTTGTTGCAAGTACAGTAATGAATTTATCTAGTTAATTTAGAGGGAAGGTGGTTGGAAAAAGTATTTTGTTTCAATTTCAGAGGTGTTATTCATTAAACATTACATGTTGGGGACTTTTATTTTTGCTCTTGCACTGCTGCAGTGGGTTTGAAAATAATTTCTGAAATACTTGAAAGGATAAATCTTGTTTAAAATGGCTAAAAGAATAGAAAATATGGAAGCAAAACATGATTAAGTGGACCAGACTAGGCATCTTGGTATAGGGAAAGGACGGGGGCAGAACTCAACACTGACAGAAAACTTCTGACAAATGGAATTAGCCAAGCTATTGAAGGGATCATCTGTTTTTGCTTCTCCTTAGCAACTTTTGAAAAGAAAATGGATATAGACTGGAAACTTTCATTTAAATAAATAAATCTGTTGTGGTTCAAGTTTTCTCATGTAGCCTAAGTGAAGTTTTATGATATCTTGAAATGATGTGTAACTAAACTTTGCTGCAATTTGTTGGTATACAAACGGAAGCTCTAATTCAGGTTTACGGTAAAATTCACAGAAGAAATAACTTCAAAGCTAAACTTGTGGTTTGAATTCTCTCCATTCGTTTGAATGGAGAATAGCAAAGATAGTGTGTCAGTGCATCCTGTTTCTTTGTTTCAGAAGAAAGTTGCGGTGTCCGAAGCTTCTGTCAGAAAAAGGACAAAAGAGCTTCTGTCAGAAAGAGACTAATCACTGCCTGTGTCTTAAGTGTACATCTATAATCTGAATTTACCTCTGAGTGAAGTGCAGTGATAGAGACCATTGAATTATTGAACTTCCACTGTTATTATTAAGCATCAAGATACAGCCATTTTCATTTGCAGTTACTAGAATTGATAGATGAGTACAACGAAGGACTGGATTTTTCTTGATTATATTTGTCTGCTGTGTGGGAGGAGTTACTAAAAGATGTTGGTACAGAAATGGTGAGAAACATTGACTGAACTGTCATTTTAACTATGAGGTTTAGGGGGAGGAGGAGGCTGGGTTTTTTTCTTTGGGGGGGCAAACAAAATTTCTATGAACAAATTCACTTGCCTGCAAGTTAAAATTGGATAGTCTAATTTTCTATTTTACAAGCTTATGTATTTAAGCTTTAGATGCTTGCAGCAAAATTCTTTATATATATAAAAGTGAATCATATGTGTGAATCATGTGTGCGTGAGAACGTAATATATTAATTACGCAAAAAAGCCTACCTTTGCTTATTTTGGGACACTGAGGGGGGTATAAAGCAGAGATCTTTTTAAAATACAGCAGTTTGGTGAATGGTTATATCACAAATAATTTAGTACAGGAGTAACTTTGTCCTCCTCTAATATCCTATCCAGTCCTCAAATTTGACATCGCTAATATTAACTGGCCTAAGTACTTAAACCCTCAATCATAAATAAGTTGGAAAAGATATTGTGAAGTTTATTTCTTCTAAAATGTTGGAAAACTCATTCATGCGCTATTACATTCATGGAGTAAATCATACTTTGAATGTAAGATCCTATAACTTCCTTGGTAAACCATGGGGTTTTCCATCAGCATATTCATAGCCGAAACTAAAACACATAATTTAATTTAAAAGACCTAAATAAAACCTGAGAGAGAAAAGATCACCAAAACCTCTTTTTCTGAGAATCTGAAAAAGAAATTTGGCTTTTAAGTAATTAAGTGATAACCATTCATTTAGTTTATAATAATGCTAAATGATGGAAAAAACTGTTAAATTGTAAAATGCCAGTAATTTTCCACACCCTGTGGATACAGGAGAGGACCAGCTAGTAGACACTGCAAATAGTAGGTTTTAAGTAGCTGTAACTGGTTCTGTTGTCAAACCCCTCAGCGTGTGTGTCCTGACCTTCCCTTGCAAAGGACGGGTTGTGTGCGTGGGGAGGAGGGAGGGACAAAGGGGAGTGGGGTTTCTGGCTAGAAGCCTGTTCTTGTTTATATTTCAGTGGCAGAAGGCCTGACCTCTTCCTGCTTTCTTGTTCTCTTTTCTGTGCAATTTCATGGTGGCTGACTGGCTTCATGATTAGTCGAAAATAAATCGGGAGTTGATTCTTACTCCCTTCCCACCCCTGGGCCTCTGTAGCTAGGTCACTGCCTGTAGAGTTTTTAGAAGACTATCAGTTTTGACTCTGAGGAACTATATTGTCTGCTTAAGTTTCTTTACAAGACATTGCATGTAAGCTCCAAGAAGTTCTAATGAAGGCATAAAAGTACAGAGTAACATATTTTTTAGAGAATCTTCTTAGATTGGTTTCTTCTAGGTGACTGTCATGGAAGTGGTGACTGAACCTCCATGATGTTAATAATCGTGATCTTGGTTGTGGGTTTGTTGTTTTGCTTTGTGGTTTTTTTTTAACTAGGCTTAGCTGGTTTGCATTTATGGAAAACTAATTTCTTCTTTTGCATCTCTTCCAGTAATAGTTATGCACGAGTGCGAGCTGTGGTGATGACCCGGGATGACTCAAGTGGTGGATGGTTACCACTTGGAGGGGGTGGACTAAGCTGTGTCACAGTCTTCAAAGTCATTCCCCAGGAAGAGAATAGCTGTGCTGATTTTCTTATCCATGGAGAACGACTCAGGGATAAAACGGTAACAATTCACATCCGTTTAGTGTTACTATTAAAACTACATATGACCTAAGAATAGATGAATAGATGTTTGCTTATTGTTACTTCTAGACTGGAAAGTAAATTCATAGTCTCAGTCTAATGCTGTTGCTGAGCTTTTATTCATATCAATGATTATATACCCAAAGAGCCAATTATTTGTTTTAGGTATAACGTTTCCAGAAGTAAGCATGTGGTTCTCTTGCAAACTTTAAAATGTACTTTTTTCATTGCAGATTTCAATCCACTTGGGGAAACATTTTTCTGTTTGTTTTTTTTCCGATAGAGGGTTAAAGTTAAATCTTGTTAATCTGTTTATACATCAGTGATGCTGTGTTTAATAGGAGTGCTGGAAAATGAGATAACTTGTTAAAAATACAAAATCTGAATGAATTACTCAGTAATGATTCAGTTGTGGAATTTGGCTATGAGAAAAAGCAGCCATTTTACATGAAAACAACTTGTGTATTGGAAGAAAGCAGGAAGCTGACAGGTCAGAAAGTTGATGTGGTTTATCAGCTACATTAAATGAATTACTAGTACTAACGTTGTCTAAAATAGCATCACAAAAGTTATCCTCACAAAAGGAAGCCTGTGCTGTGGGATCTCAGCCGTTTCTACATGCAGACCTGTGGAAGACAGAATTGGCTGATGAAGACTTGCCTGGTTCCTTCTGTGCCAAATGGGTTTCTGAAGGGGGAATATGGGGGGTGTCTTACTGTGGAAACAAAGAGAAGTGGGGAAAGTGGAAAACCTCCATCTTAATGACTTTATTTAGAACTTACTTTTTTCTGCCGATAACTTACAAGTCCTGTGTAAGCTTAAAAGGTAGAATTACTTCTTATACCTTACTGCTGGTTGTTTCTCCCTGGAGGCAGGACTGCTGAGCTTTCTGCCTTGACTGTGACTGTTGTAGGAAGAGAGCATATAAATAGAAATTCTGCTGACTCAGTTGTTTCAGCGAGGCGTAGTGCTATTAGCAGAGTACCCTGTGTTCTCGCACAGCTATGTGCACCTGCAGTTCCTTCCTCACTTTGCAGTAGTTCCCTTCAGAACTTTTTTTAGCCTTAGTGAGGCTGGTTTTGAGGAGCTTAATTGCATTTAGAAATACTTGACAATTTTCCCTTAATACTTTCGACATTCACAGCTTGCCTGTGGAATCTGAGGGTAATAAAATGCTCAGAACTGAAGGCTGGTTTAATGTTTCTCTCCCATGCAGATGAAAATGTCGCAGCGCCCTGATCTGTTCGCTTGCTCTCTCTCCCGCTTCCCCTGCACAGCCTTGTTTCATTTCCACTTCTGGTAGAAAGCTTAAATGCATCTGTTCCCCTTCCTGTCCAAAATCTAGCTCATGTTAGTAGGAATATGTTTTCCAAGCCCTTGAGACCCCACCTGGAGTACTCTGTCTAGCTCTGGAGTCTTCAACATTAGAAAGGATGTGGAACTGTTGGAAAGGGTCCAGCGTAGGGCCACAAAGATGATCAGAGGGGTGGAGCACCTCTCCTATGAAGACTGGCTGAGGGAGCTGGGCTCGTTCAGTCTGGAGAAGACTCTGGGGAGACCTTATAGCAGCTTTCCAATATCTAAAGGGAGCCTACAGGAGAGCTGGAGAAGGGACTCTGCCAGGAAGTGTAGCGATAGGACATGGGGTAATGGCTTTAAATTGAAAGAAGGGAGATTTATATTACATACCTGAAAGAAATTCTTTAGCGTGAGGCTGATGGGGCACTGGAACAGTTGTCCAGGGAAGTTGTGAATGTCCCATCCCTGAAAGTGTTCAAGGCCAGGCTGGATGGGGCTTTGGGCAACCTGCTCTAGTGGGAGGTGTCCCTGACTATGGCAGGGGGTTGGAACTTGATGATCTTTAAGGTCCCTTCCAACTCTAACTGTTCTGTTTCTATGAACAAGTCTTTGCTTCGCTTTGTCTTGTCTTCCCCACCCCTCTCCCCATTTTACTGTGTGTGTCCTGTCCTGTGTCTATCTGTCCTGCCCTCCTGCCCCAAATGTGACCTACTCGTCTGTCAGGGCAGATTTCGATCTTACTGCAGTTTTAGGAAGTTGCTCTTTGAAATCAGCCCCTCAAAAACATGGAATAAAAGATAGAAGAAATAAAGCTGGGAAGCACATCTCTCCAATGTATGTTTAATAAAGTTCAGCTAACTAACAAATACAGATTTAGGCTGTGAGGAAGAATACTGTAAAGTCAGTGAAGCTCTGGTAATGGAGTAAAAGGAAGCTATTTATGCATGCATTTCCTCTGACTTCAGATAATGCACTTAAAAGCAACAGCTACAGCCTAATGAATTAACGAAGTTGCACAGTATGCAACAAGACCTTCCTTTAAAAGGAAGTAATCCTTACAAAAGGAATATTCCTCTCCCTGTCACATTACACACTGTTAAAATATCTTTATAACTAGA
Organism: Nycticryphes semicollaris; assembly: GCA_013400055.1. Lineage (NCBI taxonomy): Eukaryota > Metazoa > Chordata > Aves > Charadriiformes > Rostratulidae > Nycticryphes > Nycticryphes semicollaris. Next base: position 856,223 of record VXBJ01004569.1, on the reverse strand, counting down.
TTATATTTTTATTTCCTCTGGCCAGTAAGTCTTTTATTTCATGAAATGCCTTAGCTTACAGAAAAAGTACAGAAATTCCTTTACACTGAAAAACCCCTAGAGTGGATCTTGGAGTGCTTTTCTGGAACGCAGAGAAGCACGGTTTTTGAAATACCTCAGGTTAGAAAGCAAACAGAATTCATATCTATGGCTTTTACCTATGATTCATGGGAAATGTAATGCCAGTATTACCGATCAACCTATGTGTCAGTAGAAGGGTGGAACTTAGTCCAAAGCAACTTGAAATCCATAGGTGAGGTATCTTCCAGTTGTCTCAAATGGTTATATTCAAAAAGAATGAGAGAGATTTTATCTCTTCTGTTATAGTTTCTTGTAAACTAGCTTTAGTTGCTGCTTCTCCACGTACTGCTTCTGACACCACACTGCAATCGCAATGGGGCAGATCTCTCCATATATTTTATAGGATATGTGGGCATTTAATTAGGACTGGAAATCTCAGTCGGTAAGTCAGCTGTAGAAATGGAATACTGTGGGACTCAACATCAAAATATTGAAGTTCATTCTGGGAAGGGGAGGAAAGGATGCTTCTCATTGTTTCTTTATATACCTGAGAGTCAGATGGCTCTCAGCCCTTTTGTGTTCCAGCTTCAGGCTACATGTAGAACTTCCAAAATTTTCGTGCAGTACTGAGCTATTTAAAACACCTCATGGGGTTCACAAAAAGCATCCTAGTTATCTGAGAGGAAAATCAAAGTGGTGGCTCCATTGAATTAATTTAGAAGAGGGAATGCTCCCTGCTAGTTTGCCCAGGTTGTTTAGATCTGTGTTGGAATGTAAGGGTATTTGGTGAAGACTTTGATATAATTGCACGTTTCCTCCTTTATTAAACTCACCTTCCTAGATCTGGCTCCAGCCAGTCTGCTTGGAACAATTGCCCTCCCTCCGAACCTGGTCAGGTCTGCTGCTCTCTCTTACTGTGTTTACAGTAGCTCTCTTCTATCTTAATAGCGGTAGCATTAAACATACATTAGGATCAAGCTTTTTTTAGGCTTCAGTGAATCTTACATTCTTGAATGAAAAGTCTGATAGACTTCTCTGTTCTGTTTTCTTCTCCAGTCCTTTGCCATACAAGTTTTTAACTGAAGAAAAAATAAAAAAGCCTAGCATCTTTTTATCTTTTGGATCGTGAGTCAGGAGTGACATATTAAAGTTTAAAATCTTTCTTTTGAAGACCAGGTAATTGTGTAAAGGGAGAGATACAAAGCTGAAACTGGATAGAAGTACTGTTCTCTTCCAAACATCTGCTGTTCAAAAAAACTTAATTTATCATTTATTTTTTAAATTGGCTTTAAAGTTTGATAAAAGATTGATTCTGATGGGCTGTAGTACTGTCCTTAGATCATCTTACTTTTTGAACTTAATAAACTTCATACATAGAAGAATAATCATACTCCAGGGTGATGGTGGCAGTGGGGCCACGTGTAGCATGAATGTGCTCAGGTCGTGCTACTTGGTCCCAAAGGCTGGTTTGAAGAGGGCTTTAAACAAAAGTTGCCAGGGGGAGGGGAACTTCAATCCATCCCAATCCTATCAGTGTGATGCCAGTGCCAGCAATAAGACGCCCAGAGCCAGGAGAAGGACCACAGGTCAGCGAGAGAGCACTCGGAGTGCAACACAAAGGAATTCCAGCCACTCCAGCCAGGAAGGCAACTTCATGAGAGGCCCAACTTAAATCCCTCTATGCAAATGCAGGTAGCCTGGAAAATAAACAAGAGGAGTTGGGAGACCAGCACATGCCTGCGGGGCTATGGTCTTACCAGCATCAGGAGAAGTGGTGGGATGGCTCCTATGACTGGAGTTTACTCCAGTTTTACTCTGATAGTTTATCTCCAGTGTTAGTATCTTGTAAAAATGTCACACAGGTGTGAATTTTCAGTATAAAGTATACAGATTAACTCCTTTGAGAGCAAGTGTTCATTGAGATGCTCTAAGATCAGTTCTTGCAGTACTTTTTGTTCATATTTTGGGTGAAACCGCACACAAAATACAGCGTGAAAATAGTTGGTGTTTAATATAGTAGAGATCCTCTGAAAGTGCTCACAGACCTAAAAAATGCAGTGATCTGAGAAATCTTAATTCTTAAACTTGCTTTCTCCTAAAAAGAGGAGATGAAACGTGAACAAAAAACCTTTTAATACATCTTAGAACTGCAGAATGATGCTTCTTTTTCTTTTTTTTTTTTCTTCTGCAGCACCTTTTCTTGCATATCTACAGCAAATAGATTCCTTCCTATGCTTTCTTGTAGGCAGTTCTATCTACCTATTGTTGACCATTTAGGGAATTCGGAGTGGAGTAACAAAGATTACTTCATTGCTGAAAGAGTTTGTGTCTGGAAAGGATGTCATCCTTCTAGAGACAGAACTAAAAGGCAGTAAAGCTTGAGATGATTAGTGGTGGGGTGTAGAGTAGGGGGAATAAATAAGGATGAGCAGGAGAAAAAAACCCTCTTTGCCTATGTAGTAATTAGACAAGGAAAGGAGAGGAAGAACACAAAGGATATATAAGAATAATGGGAATGCAGACAATCACTTTTTTAAATTTGGAGATTTTTTTTTTCTCAGTTGTATTTATAACTAAGGTTGGTTTTCCATATGATGTAGAGAAATCTTGTGCTTTTTCTCAAAAAGCTGGATATGTAACCAAATACATTAACGTTGGAATACAGATGTAACAAATACATTAATGTTGGAATGATCGAATATTACAATTCATCATTTACCTCTCAGTACGGGATTTCAGAATCTGGTATGAATAGAGAGGAACAGATTGCCTTGCTGTGCATTTTTACTATTCCTAGGTGAGAAGAGCAGATAAGTACATGTTCCTCTGTACTTTCTTGTTCACCTTGGATTTTTTTTTTTTTAATCAAGAAACATTCAGTGTAACCATGTTCCATAAAAAAATTTTTGCAGGTCGATTAAATGTGCAAATATATCTTAAAAACCAGCCAATGTAAAGCGAGGAAATGTTGTGAAGACTGTGACTTTGCTTCATAACTGAATGTGCATGTATACCTGTAATGGGTTTCTAGCCAAATAATTCTGTTAATTATTCCTAATTACTCTTTTCAATGTAGTTGAACATAAGCCATAGATATATTTGTGCCTAGGTGTGGGCAGTAATACATACAGAAATATTTTATTTTTTATTAATTTCAGTTTTTAAAACAATTCTCCTGTATTAATTTTTTCATGTGTGGTAGTCTTTCTGGGAGAAAACTGGTATCGCCTGAAAGCACCATACAGTTAGTCTAGTACTCAAAAACTTACAAATAAAATTCCCAGTGATGCAGTAATGCTTCATATCAGCGCAGCAATGTTTTTTCATGGTGTGGCCTGTTTGATTTGCTGAACAGGCAGCAAGTCTGAGGCTGGGAAGATTCACTGGGTGTACAAATGGTCACCTGTCAGCAAGTGTTAGGGAATGATTTGGCCAGGATGGAAACAAAGTTAACATTGCAACCTTGTAACAGGAAGAAATTTAAATGGAGACTTTGATCTGTTCTTACAATGTATGTCTTCAGGTAATTCACAAAGACAACATTTTATTCTCAAAATTGATGTGAGTCAATGATACCTTTTCCTCCTGTCTTCTTTCTGGAAGGTGGTCTTGGAATGCACATTAAAGAAGGACCTCGTTTACAACAAAGTTACTCCTACTTTTTACCACTGGAAGATTGATGACAAAAAGTTTGGCCTCACATTTCAGAGTCCTGCTGATGCAAGAGCATTTGACAGAGGTATTCGGAGAGCAGTAGAGGATATTTCTCAAGGTACATATTTCAGGTGAAGGGGATGGTGGGGAGAGGGGGTGTTCTGTTACAGTAAGTCAAAACACTGCATAATGTTATTGCTGTCAGTATTTAAGGATGTGGATTGATCTATAACATACTGAAACTTTAACTGTTTTTAAATAATACTTGGGGCATTTCTGAAGTACCATTCATCCAAGTGTCTTAAATTATTTGTTGTTTCATAAACACGAATAAGGTAATTGTCCAAAACATCCCTATACAATAAAGCATTGGCTTTTTCTTAGGGGTGAAGAGATGGAGGAAGCTAGAGTGTCATAGTGTCTTACTTGGATTATAAGCTTGTTAGAGCTTCTGTGTTTAAAGGATGAGCTATGAAGCTGAATAATTTGAGACCCATTGAGTTCTCTTTTTATCTTTATTTTTATATTTTAAGTTAATGGTCTTAACTCGTTTACTAACATCTGAGAGTAGTTCTGAGGACGGGTTTATATGGGATGGTCGAAGAACTTACTCTCAGTAATATGGCTAACTGGTTCCAAAGTTTCACTGTCCTCGTGGGACCTAGTGAGCAAACTGAAGATCATCAAACCTTGATTTTGAACTGAAAATATGATAAATCTATTGCTGGATGGGTAAAGGAAGGGACAGAGAGAGGGGGAAGTGAACATTTGTCTATTGAATGGAAAGAACATCTTTCAGACTTGTAAAAAGTAACTCAAAGGGAGAAATTTAAACAAAATATCTTATACTGTAAGTTTAAGGATTTAATGCTACATTAAAAAGAATATACTCCCTTGCTTCTGATTTCTGGTGACAGTATGGAAGTGCAACCAATAGAGAGGAGTGTGGCTGGGAACACTCAAGCGTATTAAAATACAGAACATAGAAAAGAATGGTATTTACTAAAATCAACTTGAAATACAGTGATCTACTGGTTAAAAAAAGTAAACAAGCAGATTTATATCATCATAGCTCAATATTGAGGAATGATGTGTGGACTACTGGAAGCAGTAAACTGTGAAGAAAAAGAAAATAACTTTGTCTGGTTTGGGGTTTTTTTTACTTTTTCCTGTAGGTTACCCACCCTCCCAAAATGATGTTGAAGTGGCAGAAGACTGCTTTCAAGTGAGTACTTAAATTTTTAAATTAACTGTGCAGGTATTTTTTGAAGAAATTGAGCAATTTTTGTTTTCATTAATGAGAAGAATGAAGAAAAGAGCAATAGCAAAATTCTGATTCATGAAATAAGGTCCAGAACAGTTATCTAGAGGATTTATAATATTGTCTGTCCTAAACTGAGTAGTCAATATTTAATCAATAGTATGATTAACCAATCCTGAGTTTAATTTGTAAGTTTGTGAAGTCCGTTCTAGGTTGTGTGTCATCTTTGAACTCATTGGAACATGAAATATTCTACTGGGCTGGGGGGAGGAAGAGGTTTCAGGAATCTTCTCTTTACATGCATATTCTATTTGTTTTCATAGATTTCACTCTGCAGTGATAGAGACTTCTAACATTGTGTGGTTAGAGTTGAAAAGATGCTAAGGTAACAGTTAAAAGTACCTAGTCCAAACAGGGATGGAAATTCAGATAATTTTTAAAAACACACTGAAGATCAAGCAGTCACTTGTTGAGATTCAAATTTTTATTGATCCTTATTTGCACCATTCAATTTCAATGGCATAAGAGGTAAAAACTTATCTCCTACTGTGCTTCAGAGCTACAATGCTTTACACAAATACCATGTCAGGTACTGTAACACTGATGTGTAGCACTCCCTGGTAATATGCAAGAATACGTGTAATTGGAAAGTCAGTATAAGCAAATAATGTGGATACATATATACAGTAAAGATCTGTAACACAACTGAGTAAAAACCTACTTGTGTCTATGTGTGTTTGTCATCTCTTCTTTCCTATTTACAGTTTCAGGGAAAGTCTTGGCTTTATTCACATACATTGAGTTTTCAGAGTGCAGATATTTAAATTAATATGAAGCTGATAAATTAATATGAAGCAGAAACAAATTGTCTCAGGGGTCTTAGTGACTATTCAGAAAACTGATAGTATTCCCAAGTGTTTTCTTGAGGGAAAGAGTTTTGGCATTTATGCAATATTAAATTCTTTATCGGTGTAGATGGGTGCAATGTAGGACCTCTGCAAGACAAAATCAAGAAAATTAGCAGCCCACTTTGAAGATATAGGTAAGAATCCAATCATAAGAGAGTCAAGTATTTAGAAAGGATACTGCAATGCAATGGCAATGCAGAAGAGACTCCTGATTTCTTTCCATTTTATGGTAGAAGAAATGTATCTCTGTGTAAGTGTTGGCTGTGCAACCACCTGTTGTTCTTTATTTGCAGTGCTTTATTTTAAGAGACTTTAAAGTGAAATTGCTATAAATATTAGATATTTTGGATTTAAAATAGGAATGAGGTTTTGACAGTGTGGAGGAAATGTGTGCCAAAGTTAATGCAATCCTTAATCAGCTTTTAAAAGACTTGTTTAAACATGCTTTGTTGCAAGGATTAAGAATTGAGCAATTTCTGCAGGCCTAATGAGATTAGAGGAAACTAATTACCTCTTGATTATGCTGCCTAGTTATTACATGTCTATATAAGGATGCCAAAATTGAAGCAAATATGTATGGTTCTTTATATTTACAAAGTTAGTTGGAGGTAAAATGGAGAAAAGCTTATTTACATCATCTGTTCTATACACATGTAGATACAGATATATTTAGATGTGTAAACAGAAGTAGTAGATTTACTGTGTATATTTTTTTAAAAAATAAATACATGTCTTTTAGAAAAACCTATATATATAACTTATACAAACAATGCTGTTCAGTGCAAACTGCTGGTAGAATTATCTGTTACATTCCAGACAGGAAAACATTTCACAAATTCACCACTACACACATTGCTTAACTGTGGACTCGTGCAACAGAGAGATGGCAAGAATTACCTGATTTCTAGAGGCAAAAAAGCCAGCCAGTATCTCTTGCCATACCTCTGCACACAGAAGTAAAATAAGTGATACCAGAATTGGCTATCAATAACAATACCAGAATGTGAAAAATAAAAGAAATGCAGGGAAGGCTGAAACTACCCTGGCTTAGCTCTGCTTCATCTAAATCAGGTTTATGTATCTATAGCAAAGCCGTAATTGCGGGGTTATGAATGTCAGTGTAGAAAGGCTACAGCATTTTAGTTACAGGCAACAGGTCTAGTTGTCAAGAATATCTTGGAAATACCAAGTAGTGAACGTTCTCCTCCAAATGATTAATTCCTTCCCTCTGTTGTAAGTGGAACTTGATACCCCAGTTGTGTTTGTGGTTTGTTGTTTGTTTGGATTTTTTTAATTTGAAAAACTGCTAAGACCATTTTGTTTAAAGATATTATGTATTTGAGGAGTCATTTTGACTTGTCTTCCGTTCTTCCTACCCCACTATAGTTTAAAGGGCATAACGGTATTTCCCCCCCCACACCCCGTTTATTCTGTAAGTTGTTTTCCCAGTCTCTAGTAGTATTTTTGAGTAAGATTTGGAGCATATCTATACAAGGACATTTTAGAGTGTGGATAGAATGTTAAAGAGCAGGTTGACACTTAAATGTGAGGCCAATGGGATGTTTGTTGTTTCCTCAGAACAGTGTTCCAGAATTGCAATTTGTAACCTCTGAGGAATGGAGTACAAAAGATCAGGCAGTGGAGCTACTACATTTAATTAAAAATACTAAGTAGTTATAAGTTGTCTCTAAAATATCAGAATACCAAAATGAGAAAAGGGTTATTTCCCACTTACTTTTGGCCTGGTTTGAGTGACCAGCCCAATCTAACCCACAATACCTTTTATAGCACATTTGTTAATGCACTTATATTTTTATCTGTACCCTGTAATAACTGTCATGTGTTGGAACTCTTCAGTTTCATTTCAGTCTTCATTAGTTAGTGTGGTAGGTAAACTCCCCAGGATGTCATCAAGCTCCGTTTGAAAATACTAATGTTAATAGGTCTTTGTCAGTTACATCATCTGCTGTCAAGGTGCTTTGCCTGTGCTCTTTTAGTCATCTTACACAGCAGGAATCCTATATTCAGTGCACATTTGAATTTTTTTTATTAATATAGTATTAGTTTGTACATATATTTCATTTACGGTGTTTTAATGATTAGTGATGAAGAAAGCAAAACATACTTCCTAAGTTACTTTACTGGCTGGTTATGTTCAGTGCAACAGAGAATAAATAAAATGATCCAAATGAGATCAAAGCACCCAGGTTTCTGATCTAGTCAGTGGTACTGCTGTTAAACCCTCAGTGCCTACTTGTCAAAAGCATTATCACATTTTATAGATGGAGAAAGCAGAAATGGGGGCTGTCCAAAACTTCTGTGTGCAACTCTTAAATGCAAATCCAAAAACTGAACTATTACCTTGTGCTTTCTAGGCGAGCATTTTGCTTGCTGTATTGTATCTTGGTGTCGTGGTTTAACCCCAGCCAGCAATTAGGACCATGCAGGTGCTTTCTCACCATCGCCACTCCCAGTCCGGCAGGGAGAAGAGAGAGAAAAGTAGAGGAGAGGCAAAAAACGTGGTGGACCGAGATAAAGATGATTTAATAGAACGATAATGTAAAAGGAAAGTAACAGTAATAATAACAGTACAAGAATATACAAAATAAAGTGATACAACACAAGTCACTCTCGATGATCAGTTGCCCATCCCATCCCAAGCAGCGATCACAGATGCCTACTCCCTGTCCAACCCCCATTTATATACTGAGCATGATGTTTGTGGTACAGAATATTCCTTTGGCCAACTTGTCCCATCTGTGCTCCTTCTCAGCTTCTAGGGGAAGCTGAAAAAAGTCCTTGACTAACATAAACATTTCTTAGCGACAATTGAAAGCATATGTATTATCAACATTATTCTTGTAATAAATCCAAAGCACAGCAGCTATTAGAAAGAAAATTAACTCTATCCCAGCTGAAACCAGGACACTTGGGTCATTGTGTTATTTTTAACATTCTTTAAACAAAATCCCACAGAGAAACCATTCTTGTTGCTGAAGATCAAATTTATAATTTTAAGAGGGCATAGCTTCATTATATCTTCTTTAGATGCTCTTTAGATTTGTTTGCATATAATGTTAAAAACTTAGTACAGAAAAGTAGTCACTTAAGAATGTTCATACTTGCTTGTAAAGGTTGCTTGAATGATTACAATTAGTCTTAGTTGTTTAAAAGAGTGTATTGTATGCAAATCATATCATTAAATAAGCGTTAGTCTTACTAAATTAAGTTCAAATAGAAATGCACACATGAGTTAATGCAGAGCTATCTGACTTCCTGTACTGTCGGTAGATGGATTCTGAGCATGTAGATATACTTATATGGAAATATACACTGGGAGCTTGTTTTGGTAGGAGGTTTGGATTTTTTTGGTATAAAACCAGGCATTTTGACTGCAGTAGACAAGCAGCTTATCTAAGTCAGCTTCTTGTACGTTCAAAGACAGATTCAGATTCTTTGCCTCTGTGAACTGGAATTTCTCTAGTTTAATTGAAAATATGTAAAAATCAGAATTTTTTTTTTTCAAATGAAATCTAGGGCTCATGCATTTAGAAGTAATTTTATGAGGGTTTTGGGTACTGAAATGCAAACATCTTGCTTTTGAGTACTGAAAAATAGAGCAGTTGAGTCTTCGTTTCTCTCAGGCTTTGTTGATTCAGCCATACTGGTGTTATTTATAGGCTACCAACACATTTTAACAGTTTTGAAATAATAAGAAATGGGGCACTTATGCTTTGGAGTTTCTTACCACTGGCAGCAGAAAACTGTAGGCTGGTAAATTATAAGCAGAAAAAAAGTGTGGCTTGTTCTTTCAGAACTGGGTAAGTTGGGCTTTTTGTCAATATGAAGGGGAGAAGCCCTGCAGCTTCCACGCATATGATGTGGTTCTGGTGCAGGCAAGGAGGACGCCAATGGTTCACGTGTCTTGTTGTAAATACAGTATTGAGTGAACTCTTTGTAAATGCAGTATTTAGTGACCATTCACTTTATTTTGTCTATAACAAAAGGTTCACAGGTTTGTTTATTCTACAAAAATAAACCAATAAAAATTAGCACTATTTAGTGTACTTAGTAAATTGGCTAGGTGAAGTTTGTAGAACTCAAGTAATACTAATTTATATTATCCATTTAAAATAAATCTAATAATATATTGTGCCAAAATTATTTGGATTTATTAAGCTTTTTTTGTGGAGTAGTATTAAAAACAGAAGTAACTTTTTTTTTTCTTACCAGTATGACTGACAGCCTCTTTACATCTCCATATCTCTTATTTCCTCAGTTATGTTTGTGTTTTAATTTATTAATTCTTCCATTGGAATCTCTAAAAACCTCTAGTATGCTTTCTATATTCAGGTAGAACAGTCTTGGAAGAAAGAGGCATGTTAAGTGCCGTATTTTTTTACTTTGAATGTTTTATACGGTTTAATCTAGGTAATATTTCAGTTCCTGTCAGAAATGCATACCTGATTATAATAGAGTTTCTTTGCCAAATACAAAAGTAGTTGCTCCATCAGTCTTAAAAATAGCTAAAGCAGAAGGAAGTTATTGAAATGTCTTTGAAACCTGTATCATTTACTCCCCATTAAATTAAGGAAAAAATATTTAAACGCTTCTTGTGTTGGTTAGCATCAAACAGCAGATTTTCAGGCCTCATGGGAAGTAAATACAAGAACTGGGATGCAACGGAAATGTGGCCTCTCATCCATCCTTCTGTGTAATCATTAAACTTACTTAGAGCAGAACATTTTTAACAATGTTTGCAGAACAATGTTGAATTCTCTCCCAGACTTAACTCTGGCAAACTGGGAGAAGTAAGGAGAGAAAAATTGAAGAAGAGAAGCTCAGTCTGGTTTTCATTTTCTCTACAGCTGTCATCTGGCTTTGAATTCTGCTGGAGAGCTACAGCTGGAGTCATTTTATTGCTTTACCCAGCATCCTTTTGCCTGCGCGCACAGAAATGTTTTAGTAGTCTTGGAAAAAAATGCAGAGTATCTCTTAGCAACCATAGGACAGTAATTATTATACCAGCAGCTGGGAGCAAACCAGATTTCCGTTGTGCATTAAAAACTGGCGTAGGTTACTTTACAGATGATAGTGAATAACCTATGCCAGCACTGTACTTTGCAGGCTGTGGGTAAAGGATATTGAATGTGGGCGGTGTAATTGCTTTGGACAGTAGGAAAGGGGAATGTGTGCATCTGTGTTTGTGTGTAATATTCTGTATATTTAATATACTAAGCTTAGTTCTTGTGGAAAACTTTACATGTTTGCTTTTTACTTAAATGCATTTACAATACAATGGTATTTTTGTTTCTAGGGCCTCTCCCCTCAGGCTGTCAGTGTTGCCATTATAAATGTGGCGTTTCAGGTGTTGATGACCTTGTCATAAAATACCGCTTTGGAGCAGGAAGTGTCATCCAAAGAAAGCCTTTTTGATACTAATAAATGTCGCTTGGCTGTACCTAAACTACCGGTTTAATTAAACCCACAGAGTTCAGGATGTTCCTCTGGCATCACTGTAGCGCTGCACAGTCTTATGTTCACAGGCTAAGTCAGACCATGACTGACCTGATGGCTTTTCATTTGTCATAAATGCCAGCAGTGAGGCTGTGCCCGCTTACCTGCAGTGGCCGGGTCGGTGGGCTGAGCACTGTGCTTTCCGAACAGCTGTCTCATGAGTTCTTGCCTTACAAAGGTCAGATGCCTTTCTCTGTCTTCTGCCACCCCCAAATTTGTCCTTGAAGTCAATTAGCTTGAATTGTGGTTGTCTGTGTTGGAATCTTTTTGAAAGCTCTCCTTTATAATTGCTGCGTGTAGGGCACAAAGGCTTGCCTTAAGATTAAGGGTTTTATTTCATACAGAAGGGTCTGGCTCGGGTAGGTAGCACTGTAATAGGTGATCAGTGCCCGTGTCCTTTATTAGATGGAGTCCTTCTTGACTGCCAAGGGGAGTCTGTGTGTCTCTCTAAGCATGTGCCCTTTTTGCTCTATGGTGTAGGTAGTTTATTTCAGAAGGAAAAAAGGCGTGAATCACCTGCAGGGACAGGAAATAATGCAGCCTGTTGCAAATCTCACCCAGGGATAAAGACTGGCTTGTGGGCAGTATGTGGTTTTTTCCCTGCGAAGGAAGGAGTAGTGGTTTTTGCAGCTCTCGTCCTTCTCCCTACACCACTCATGTTGATAATAGCTGGGGGTGTAAGAGGGTTAGATAGTGCTTATCACCATGGTTTCTGTAAAATGGCTTCTAGCTGTTAAGTGTGTTCCTAGCTTAAATAGTTTCTGCTTGTAAGCATTTATAACGTTGCTCAAACCAAAAATAGTTGTAGGCCCTTCTTCCTCATTCTGAATGCAGCTCTCCTGTGGTCTGAACCAGTGTTTTGGAAGCTTTTTATGTCATTGCTCAAGGTATCTGCAGGAGTCCCTCCTGCCAGGAAGATGTTTGATAGTGCACTAATACTTGATGCTTTTTGCTCCTAAAATAAGTATACATTTGTGAAACCTACCTCTTGCAACTCTGATTTCAACATTTCTTTGCTACTCCCTTCCCAACAGTACTTGACCAGAAAATTTAATTTTGACAACAACAGGGTCAATTGCTTAGTGGAGTTGGGTATTCAAGGATCTGAAAAAAAAACATTTCTTTCTGGAGTTTTGGCTGTGTTCAGGCTTCTTCACTGGAACTTTAACATGATTGAGCTATTGCCGTTCATGGGGTGTAAGCCCTCTAGTATTAATTGAAGCTGATCATTATTAATTACTGATTTTAATGTTTTTCCACTCAGAGTGCTTCTGAACGATATATAAATTATTAGTGAAGTGATGATTTTCTTTCTCCGAAGGATCAGTTCCAGAACAGCTACTTGTGTTTTATCTAGATGTCGTAGAACTCAATTGAAATACTAGGTTTTTACGTATGCAAGGTGGTAATGTAGTCCCAGAATAAATTCCTTAGGTATTTTGGTAAATGAAAATTAACGATTCTGTGTTAGTACTTAACCTGCCAAAATTTCAGGTTTGCCTCTGCCTCAGTAGTTTTCTGCAGTATTTTTATTGTTTCCCCTTTCATGTTTGGTGGATGTATACGAATCCTTAAAATAAAGCTGAAACATTCTAATTGCTGGAAGTTGAGTGATGCCAGAATTTTCTCAGTGCTATCAGATGATGACAGCCAGTTAACTTTACAGCATCTCCCAATACAAACAAAACATTGTACAGCACATATTTTGGCAGACCAATGGGATTTGTATCAATATGCTCTACTGTATCCTAAGTATATCCCAGACAGTTAAGCTTAAAGAATGAGAACTGTTTGGGTTCTCTGTTCTTTTCAGAAATTGGATCATCTCACAAGCCAATATTCCACCCAAACATACTTCCTCTTCCTTACTCTGAGTGGCACACGTCCTGCAGATATCTCATTATATGTTGCCACATGGTCTCATTTTTATATCAAATTGCCTGATATAGCCTTAATTTCAAAAAGACAGCCATTAGTTGTTTAATACACACTTGCTGTAATTAGATATTCTAATTGAGCCAGTATATGTTAAAAGTGCCTTTCTGTTCCTTTCCAGCTGATCTTGTTTTTAATTTATTAAAAGGTCTGAGTAGCTTTTGCCTTAGTAGTCTCAGAATTATTTTTTTTTCCCCCTCCAGTTGTATATTTGTAAATACTGGCAGCCTCGTGGGTAGGTAGAGAAAGCATAATCTCAGAGATTGGTGTCATCTCTCCTTCCCTAAAGAAGTTTCTCTCTGATTTGGCTACTGAGTTAAAGGCATGTATCTCTAATGTCCAAGTAATGTATACTTTGCAGAGAAAGGAGCTTTTATTTTTCCAAGGCTGTCTCTTAGTAAAGAAAATATGTATTTTTTAAAATGTGTATTTTAAAATACTTGTGTTTACAGATGCCTCTAACGTTATGTGGAACATTCATGCATTTATGTATGAACTTGGTGGGATTGGTGTGGTTTTTGTATAAATGCAAAATGATTTCAAGGGAGTTTTTATTTATTCTAGACTACTCAAGAAAATACATCAAGTTCATTAATGAAAGATCACCTTTTCCAACACGAAACTGTAGTAACCAGTGAACCTTACAACAGTGCAAACTTAAGGCCTTCAGCCTTTGAGGAACTCAGCACCAGGAGAGCCTGTTTTCCCAGCCAACCAAACCAGGTAAGACTACCAACAAAAGCAGTGCTGCTTACTTTGCTGCATTAATTGGCACAGTGTGGAGTCTCTGACAAGAAAGCACTTCCATTCTAAGTCCCTGTATTGTAGTCTTACACTCTCAACTTCTCGCAATGATCAGTGTAAGCTTTGCAGCAGAAATATTACAGTGTTACTGTGGCAGAGGTAAAGCTTTGTGAAGGTATATTCCTGTGCTTGCAGTGCAGCACACTACGTGAGTAAATCTTCCAGTTTCTTTGAAGTCAGACTTCTGTATCTACAGCTTTAAAAATTTAAATTTGTTCAGAAAGTGTTAATTGGCCTTGGGCTAAATCTGGGTTACATGTATACTAACATTTTTTTCGTTAGAAATATTGAAAAGTATCTTTAAAATGGGTATGTTTGGGTGCATTACACAGTGGGGCACTTCTGCTAAATACTTTTAGTGAAACATTGTTTATGCTTTCTAACTGCCTATTTAAACTAAAATATTCTCTTTTGGTTCAGAATAGAAAACAGTGTATCTGTTATGCATGAAAAGCATTAGGCTATTGGTAAACAGATTCTGAAAAGGGAAAAAATCCTGCTGACAGGAGGAAGGCTGAGGTACAGACATTTTATAAAAAAGAGATACAACAGGAGTTTGGAAAAACAATGTTACGGCTTCTTGAACAATATACATTTTTCTTCTTTTTTAAGCCTTAAAGAACTGACAATTTTTGTAGACTGTAGAAGTAGACTTAATAATGACTTAGATAATAATTAATTTGAGGGTTTTATGCCTCGGAGCAAACACATGGGAAGCTTTTTAGAATAAGCTTAATAACAGAAGTCCAAGCTGAATGCAAGTTTAAGTAGTTGCGAACGTATCAGAAAATATTTCTGCTCCTTGAAATAAAGCTTTTTAATACCCTCAATCGTTCTTGCAAAGAAAGATAGGATTGTATTAAAGTCTTGTATCAGCTGCTTTCTAATCACTTTATTGGGCAAAAGAAACAGTGTTATCTGGAGAACTAACTATAAAGAGCTTGAAATGATGAACTTTTGATTTTTAATCATTGATCTGCTTCAGTTATCTCTGGATAAGTCACCTCATATTTTTCCCTCTTCCCATTTACTTGCAAAGAGAATTTAAAAATTTATTAGAATGGAATAGGTGGGTGATAAGGTTATTGCAGCTGATGCTTAACAGCTACAGTAACTCCCAATGTATGTGCTCTTACTCTTCATTGAGTTGTTAAAGAAAAGTGCAGTAGCCTAAAATACCTTAATGTGTTAACAGCACGTGTAGAATTGGCTACTGAGAAAATGATAGTTTAAGCTGTAATGTACTGAGTAGTACTTGTCTGATGGAAATTAAAGAGGAATTTCTTAGAAACGCCGCTGCTGGAATTCACTTCCTGTAGACTGAAGGTATGGGAGATTCCATGGAAATTTCAGCAGATATTCTTTAAAATATTTTTCTCATACTGTAGCACCACCTGCATCTGACACTCCATGCTTTTGGCATGGTCCTGTGGTGCATGCGTTTAGAATGTCGGCAAGTCACAAAAACCTCACATTGATAATGTGCATTATGTGCACACGCTGCACTGTCTCTGCTGAACAACATGTATGTGACCATGTGGCACAGCAGATCTTCAGCTAAGTATCTTTGGGTTTTTTTCTGTATAAATAAGTTGGAACACTCTAACTGTGCTGGTAAGTTGAGTAGCTCAAGAAATATGTGCTGAAACTGAAGAAGTGATTAATGACAGTTCAGATCATTACCTGTAACAGGAAAAATCTTTACCTCTGACAGTTACTAATACCCAAGTCCCTCAGCTCTTCAGCTTCTGATACACCAGCCTGTGTTTAACTGCTATCACAGCAACGTATTAAGTTTATTCAGAGGCGGGTACCTCTGTCTGAGGAGAGACAGTGCAGGCTACAGTAACAAGCAAGTGCCCGTGCCTTGTTTGAAGGTGCACCCCTTCCACGTAAGGTGCAATATGAGCGAGTTCAGTCACCACATCAACAAAAAATTTCTGCTTAATTTCCAGTTGGCTAATTATGTTCCTAACGAGATTCACTGTGGAAGTTCGATTTGCTGAATATTCTTCCTCCCTATCCTGCTTCAGCTGTTACACAGAGATGGCGCTTGTACTGAGTTACAGTTTTGAATGGCTGGAGGAGTATGTGCATTGTTCTCATTGAACTGCACTGGTGTTTGAACCTAACTGAGTCTGGGTTGTGGTCTTCTTAAGGTGTCACCTACCTCATGTTTTCACATAGGTCCCATTAAACACCCAGTATGTAAGCACTTTACAAATAAAGCTTTTTCCAACATTACTCCTGTTTTCTTGTTTGTCAGCATTTCCTGCTTTCCTAAAAAATTATTTCTTGGTATCAGTTGCATAAAGAACATAACGCTGCCTTGTTTGTAACATGTCAGACCTGGAGCATTTTAGTAGGTGTTTGGCTGGGGACATGAAAAAAGAAATGGCTTCTGTGTGTCTGGTGTGTTCTGCCTAAATACAAAGCCTTCAAACACTGAGGTCAGATTTTACAGTTGTTAGTGTTTGTAGCGATCTTTAATGGCTATTAGCTGTCTGGCTAATGGGAGGTTGAGGGGTGGCTTTATTCATTTGAGGTTTTTGTTGGGTTTTTTTTTGTTGTTGTTGTTTTTTTTTTCTTTTAAACAATTGGTTTTATTTAATGTCTTAAATGCATGGGTAATATTCTGCGTGGACAGTGGGGTAAGGATCCTTTATGCCTGTAACATATGGAATTGTAGTGACATTTTTGTTGCTTTTTTTCCTTAAATAAATCTATGCTGTTAACTGTTCAAAAAAGCCAGTTAGCCATAGCTAGTTATTGATACTAAAACCATAGGCTCTTTCTCTTGTTTGAAAACAGACTAGAGTTGAGAAGCACTGTGCTTTTGTAAGTGAAGGGGAGACCAAGCTGCTTACGTGGGAGCCTGGGGAAGTATGGAGAAGCAGCGATGTTAGCTGAATAGGATAGAACCTTTCTTCACCCTCTGTCCTCAAGACCTTGCAGTAGTCCAACTATGTGGCTTGGAGCCAAGAAAAAAAAAAAAAATTATTCTTGTTAGCATACTCCAGCTGAAGCTCCCAGGGCAAAGCAGCTCTAATTACAGTTCTGTACTTAAAATATATCACACAGGGATTATCAAGCAGGGAAGTGATGGTGAGAGCAGACTACAGATATTCTTACATAATCAGAAGCTGGCGTATTTTAAGAAGCTGTTCCTTCCTCTTTCCCAGCTGCCTTCCCTCGTCCCTCCTCTGCCTCCCGCCCCAAAGCCAGGGTGTGCAGGCTTCAGCATAGCAGCAGCATGGACAGGGCCAAAGTGAAATAGAAGTGTGTTAATTTAAAACATCATCTTCAGTAGCTTGTTGTTACACGTTGCAAGAGAATAGGAACATGCACTTCAACTGCCGTCCTAGGCTATGGAATAGTGGCACGTTAATTCTCACTGATGAGTACTAAAAGGGTAAACAGTCTCAAAGTAACGATACTGATGCCAAAGTTGCATTCCCAAATAATTCATGATTCAGGAAGAATTTGTAAGGCTAATGGATTAGGGAGGGATTCTTTTTTTATTATTTTATTTTTTTCTTTCAGTCTTTTCTGTGAGATGGTTTGCAGGCTGTGCACTTGACAGGAGAAAAAGGCTGAATTTGACCTGAAGCTCGCTTATATTCTGGCTCTGATTATAAGAGCCCTACAGTGTAAGAAAATAACTGTGTGTCTGTGAGGCAGGAATACTGGGACATCCTGAGACTTCTGCTTCTTTGCTGCACTACCTGCTATTTTCAGCAGTTCCTTCCATACACACGTTAAACTTTTATTCTGTCATTATTTTCACCTTTTCTTGAAAGACACTTGTAACGTGATTTCAGTCCCGGTTAGTGGCAGTCTGTTATCTTACACTTCCATCTAAGGTCTGCAGTATCTTGATGCCCGTGGTTCAAATTTGCCACCTTCAACAAGTTTTTCATGCCCCCATGCCCCTTCGTCGTAAACAAGAACTATGTCTTATCTCTCTGCTCTTTGGTTTGTATGTGTTTAGCACGTTCCTTCTTACTTGTCTTCTGAGGTAAAAGGCATTAAAACCTGAATTTTGAGCATAATTCAAGGAACAGCGTTGAGTTCTATGTGGACGGCAAAATACCCAAAGCTGTTATGAGATACTCCAAAGTCAGGAAAGAACACTCCAGCTCCCGCTGTTAGTATCACACGAAAGGCTCACTGTTGTGGGGAAGTCTGTCAATTGCACTACTGAGAAAATAAGCTGAAGTTTTGTTATCTTCGGACAGCAAGGAAAAAAAATCCTGGGTTTTAATTATTTTATTTTTAATCTAAGTTTTACATTGTAAGTGGCCATAAATTTGGGGCTTCGCTATAGTCAACTTATCTTGCTTTTGCCCTTTCAGGTCCCACTGAAGTCAATCAGACACGTTAGTTTTCAGGATGAAGATGAAATTGTTAGAATAAACCCTCGTGACATTTTGATACGTCGTTATGCAGACTACAGGCATCCTGACATGTGGAAGAACGACCTGGAGAGGGATGACGCAGACTCAAATATACCATTTTCTAAATCAGACAGTAAAAAATCTGACTATTTATACCCGTGTGGGGATGGAACTAAGTTGAATTCCCTGAAAGACTCAAAGAGTTCTGTGGTATTTAAAACTCAGCCTTCCTCATCCAAATTTAAAAACTCGAAAAGAAGAAAAGAGGATGGTGAGCGTTCCCGCTGTATATACTGCCAGGAAAGGTTTAATCACGAAGATAATGGCAGAGGAAAATGTCAAGATGCGCCGGATCCTATTAAGAGGTGTATCTACCAAGTTAGTTGCATGCTTTGCGCAGAGAGCATGCTCTATCACTGCATGTCAGACTCTGAAGGAGATTTCTCTGATCCTTGCTCGTGTGACACTAGCGATGACAAGTTCTGCTTACGCTGGTTAGCGCTGGTGGCACTCTCGTTCATTGCTCCGTGTATGTGCTGCTACCTCCCCCTGAGAGCATGCCATCACTGTGGTGAGGTGTGTGGGTGCTGTGGAGGAAAGCATAAAGCTGCGGGATGAGTCGGTCGCGTGCCAAACAGAGCTGAAAAATCTTTGTTTCCAGGAAGCATCTAACTTGGATTTGCGGAAGCTTTTTGGCAAGCTGAAGGGAATCTTCTTTCGTGTGAGAGATGCTTGATGTGGAGGAAGCAACAAGACTTGTCAGACCTTGGCATTTCACACGTGCCAGCCATGCCTAACTATTTCCTTTGAGCGCGTGGCGTTTGTTGCAAGTCGTGAAGGAGATTTTGCAAAGGAAAGCCTATTCCTATTATTGGCTATAAAATGAGTATATAAACTATGATTATACTAAAAGGGATTAACTTTTGCCACTTTGTACATTCATGGTTTAGGTGAGGGGGCTCTTTTAAAAGGATTAAAACTTACCTGACGGGAAATTTTAACTAAAAGTGCACTAGTGACAGTTGATTTAAGATTAAGAAAAGTTAATACTCGGCAAATGAGAAATGAAACTGATTTTAAGTGCAACTAAATCACTTATTAATAGTTTTTTGGAAGCGACTTTATGTATAAATAACAAATGTTTATATTTAACTAAATGTGTAAGGTACGAATTATTACATGTTAAACTTTCCTTCCCTCTGATATAGTAGGTATGGACCATATCTACTGTCACATTCCATGGTAGTATTTTAAATATTTAATTAGTTAATTTAGTCACCTTTTTATTCCAGATGGAAAAATTGATATTTTCAGTCCTGTTTCCCTTCAGCTACAGTTCGTGTTGAGTTGTATCCATACATTCTGATAATCTAAAAACCTTTAAAATATTAATTATTCTAGTCTTGAGTGACCAATATTTTTTTGTTAAGCACAGATGTAATTGTCTAAAATGTTCTTGTTAGAACATAACATTTATTTTTATATATAAATGACTTTGATTTCAACATAATAGCAAAAAGGAAGTTGTTTCTGTTGCTCAACCAGCAAGTTGTTTTCTTTTGGGGTCTCCTCCAAAAATACTTTATTGCATATTCAAATGTTCATTAAGCAAAAGGTACATTAAGGCAGTTGTAACAAATTGTCATCAGTGTTCTTGTTTATCCTTCTGTTAAACTAGGATCCTGTTCAGCTGTTTATCAAGTACTATGATTAAAACAAAAGATTAATAACAAAAGTGAAATTGTTTCCATTATTTTGAACCGCAACTTTTTCTTACTTGAACGGGCAAGAACAAAAGTGCTGTGTGGCGTCTTCAAAAGCAGCAACAAAAGGCTTAGCTTGAGAAATAAATTACAGCCCAGGCAGAATTGGAGTGAACTTCTTAATTGAGGAAATCTGGGGGGAGGGTGAGGGAGGGAGTGAGAGAGCACGAGCGTGTGTGTGTGTGTGTGTGTGTGTGCGCGGCGGTTTATTCTGTATGATATTTGGTCTGGCTTTGTACTTGCAAAGTGTTTAACTTTCAGACAAGAATTAACCCATTAACCCATAGGAAAGGTTTTAAAACATTACACGCTTTGCTCTGTTATGAAGTCAGAAGCACCGACTTCTCATTAAAGATTCAGAAAACACTAAAACCAGTCAGAATTCATTAGCAGAGGTGCCAGTTTGATACCCTGGCTGGAGCGGGACAGACTGTCCCCCGTAAACCTTTGCTGTTAAACAAACAAGAAAGCTCTTTGACTTTAAAAGATGCACATGACGGACTTGTCTCACTTCCTATGCATTTCTTCAGTTTATTTGGTGTCGTTTTTCTTTCTGCATGTAGCAGTGCCCTTAAGTGTCTTTTGTAGCCCAGAAGTAAAAGTGAGCAACTGTATATAACACTATCTGTCTGTAAAATACTTTTTAAAAGAAGACGTTTATATTTATATTG
The DNA here is from genome assembly GCA_013400055.1 of Nycticryphes semicollaris. Classification (NCBI taxonomy): domain Eukaryota; kingdom Metazoa; phylum Chordata; class Aves; order Charadriiformes; family Rostratulidae; genus Nycticryphes; species Nycticryphes semicollaris. The sequence continues at coordinate 835,253 of VXBJ01004569.1, read as the reverse complement.
CAGCTTGAATTGACCACCTTGTGTACATAGATCATCTCGGAGTATTATTTCACATTGAAAAGAAGACAAATATATTGATAACTGTAGAAGTTACGGAAGAGCTTCTAGTTTTGTATTAAGAGTCGATTGGATGAATTAAATCCAAGAATACGACATGGTAGCAGCAGTCCTGCTTTTTACTGTTTAGATATTTGAAAGCTGCTACTCTGGTTGATTTTTCACGCTCCGCACATTTGCAGCTAAACTTTGGTTGCCTAGACTAGACTGTTAACTTTAAAACCAACTTTGATTTTAAAAAAAAAAAAAAAAAGGTGGTGTTTTTCTAGTCAATGAGAGGAATTTAATATTCAGAAGGGCTAGGTTCCTAACTCACGGTGAAGAGAGGTACGAACAACCTAAGAAAAGAACTTGCTGGCTGTGTGGGGAAAATGCTGTAGAGTCATATTGTGTACATAACGTCAGAAAGAAATGAGTTTTAACAGTTTCCTCTGAGCACTGTACAACGTAGTGAAACTCCTGCTCCTGTACTGTATTTTATATGAAACATACATGCTTTCATATTTTTACTGAATGTGCGCGGTAGTATTTTCAGCTTGCATCTAACCACTCTGCTGCTAAAATGTTTTCACTTTTTGCTTTCCTCTTTGAAGACTTGGTCCATCTACAAAGGGTTACTGGCCCGACCTATGTTCACTTTTCCTTCTTGCGCTGGAAGTGTCAGCTCCAGGCCCGTTTTGGGAGCCAGTAAAGAACTGTGAAGGTACCTGGTTAGGTAAGGCCTGGTCTGCCTTTAGAGGGATGCACGTGTGCTTTCTCTTCTGATGTTCAGGGTCTTGCCCACTGTTGCAGTTAAGAGATGAGTAGTGAAAGGTGGAGCTACAGAACAGGTGGTTACACCTGTGTGTGTCTCGGTTTTGACAGCACCTAATATTTGTTCTGTCTCCTTTGGAAACATTTTCTTAAGCAATCAGGAAAAGAGAAATTTCTGCCCCAAATCTTTACTCCTCCCCCCACCCTTACCATGAGAACTGGAGCTTTGTGTTACTTGGAGGGGAGGCCCAAGCCTTGGAAACCGTCACTGAATATTAAGTCCCTCGCTTGCTGAAAGACTCGCTTACCGTGAAAATTAAGTATTTCCTTTTGGACACAGGGAAGAAGGTAAACGATGGCAGCCCTTGTGCACCATCTGCTGGGGGAAGCCGCATTCTGGCATAATGTTTGCTTACGCAGGAACTGTAACTGGCTGTCCGTGCGCTACTCAAGCTGTGTAACTTACTGTGCCCATACTTAAACTAAAGCTGAGTGTATTCTTTAAATTGACACAATAGTAGTTTGAACTCTTACTGCGATTCTTTATCTCATCGTGCTTCTTAAGTTTTGTTATTAACATTGATTGAAAGTAAAAATGCCTTAACCATATATTTTCTTAGGTTTAAAGTAGTAACCACGGCCTATATTATGCAAGAGCATAAAAATCAGGAATAAAATTCTTTTGATTCTTTCCTGGGTTCAGAAGAGAGATAATTTTTCTTTTAATTATTATTTTTACTTCTTTATTTATTTTCCCCCTTGAAGTTCTCTCCCGCACCAAAGCGATGGAGTTTTGATGTTCACGCAGAGGGAATCCAGCCTTTTGGTTTGTGATGTGAATGAAGTTCTGGGTGTGCGCCGGTGGGTCTGTGCGCTTGCATATGCCATTCAGTAGCTGTGAAGGATGCACCTACAGCTGTGTGCAAGATTAAAGCAATATTCTGATCATAATCTACAATTGCTATGGCAACTGTTTAGCAAACAGCGGCAAATGATGGCACAAAACTGAGGTGCCTTTCCAGAGCTTAGGTAAGGGATGGTCCAAAGAGTCTTAACCAATGCAGTTTCCTCTAGAGAAACAGAGGTGTTTTGAAGAATAGCTTAATTTTGCATGTTGGAATACAGCATTCCGTTTCAGGTGTGTTCTCTTCAGAGCGATCAGTTCATGTGTACCCGGAGGATAATGTTGAGCCCCCGTGTAAATAACGCACGGGTTTAAATTAGACTTTGAATCTTTGCAGAGCTTACGGCTCAGTGAGCGGCCAGAAGAGGGATACATTCATGTTAGTACAATGAAGACTGAGGGTGGTGGCTGTCAATGGAACAGTAACTTTAAAAAGATGCCTTACGGTACTGGTAGTCCAGCAGCTGGGTGCATAAAACTTCCATTTCCTTCGGTGCACTGATATGTACAAGGAGGGTTTGGGGGGCAGGGGGAGGGGAGCTGGTGGTTGTTCTGTTGGGTTTGTTTTTTTCCTGAAAGCCTCTCTCTTAATTGCAAGAGTTGTCATTCATTTCAGAAATCAAAGCATTTGGTGAAGAAGAAGCCTTCATGTTCAAAGCTGCAGTATAAGCTGTACATAATTTTCCTTCCTTTGCTTGGTGCCATTTGCTTTCCACCCCTAATGACCTCAAAGTGCCTCATGTGTATATTGTTTCCATCAAAACTCAACTGCTATTTCTTTCTACTAAATGATGTATAATTTAGTTAACTCATCCCATAGGTGTTTCCTTTACGAATATGACTATAGCTTGTTACTTTGAGTATATAATGTAAATATGCCTTTAAGTTTGTAACTGGTTTGTTACATCATATCCTTGTAAGCTGCCATGGCCGATAACACCATAAAAATTGTTTAAATGTTTTTTTCCTGTAATTACCTGATTAAAACTATCTTGAAATGAAACAACTAACATGTTTTTCCATTCTGTGTTGGGATTACTCAAAAGAGAGTGCGTATGAAATGCAGTGTTGCAGCTGAAGAACAGAATAAAAAGATGTAAATACAGGTAATAGTCTTCTGTTTTCTGGTTAAGCAAAATGTTAATTGGATAATTCTGTGATTTTAAGACTGGTCAAACATTGCAGTACCTTCAAACTCCAGCATCTTTCATTGTAAAAACCATTTTTAAGAGCCCTTCTAATGTTTTAAACAAAATCGTGCTTGTACCAGCTTGCTTTGTATTTACAGCAGTAGTTGCCCTTGACATCGTGCTATGGAGGTCAAGATATCTTCATATAAATCATGTTTGAGTTCCCACTCAACCCCACCACAAAAATGTGTTATCTCTGAATGGATTCTAAGCTTTGTGCAAGTTAAAGTGTAAGACACACACCAGAAAAGGAAGGAAAACGAATCAGTCCAGGGAGAAGAATGAAGACGAATGCATAGAAATCTGTTGAGAGTAGTTTGAAAGCTGAGTGCTCAGGGTTTAGGGTGGATTATTCTAAATTCAATTGTATTTGCCTCTGGCTTTTGCAAATGTTTTCTTATTGGTTACAACCACTAAAGTAATTCTCGCTGTTCATCTGATCAGTTTCTAACTTGAAGAATTTTATTATTGCTGGGTGTAATCATTACATGGACTATTAACTGTTGATAACTTGAGCTTTTAATTGATGATTTGAAAATGCAGCTCTACCAGAGAAAGGCAACAGGCAAATGAATTAAGTGACTAACGAGGTGAGGAGTTAATAGAGAATATTACAGGACTCTGTGAAGACCGCATACAAGAAACTGACTCAGCATTAAGCATGGTTTCATAAAAACTGAAAACACTAGTATTAGATCTTGGACAAAATTACCGTAATGCCATGGTTTTGAACAAGAAATAAAGGATAAGTGAGGTACTGTGCTTTTTTTTTAGTTGTTGTTTTCTGATTTTGGACAGGTAAATCCAAAGTCAATTCCTGGGTTTCATAAATTAAAATCAAAACCTGAAGGTAATCCACTGCCTGTGGATTAACAATCTGTAGACAACGAACCTATTGGCCAGTTTCTAAAGAGACTTCATAAAAAAATATCCCTACTAGCCCTTGCCACATAGCAATTCCTACTCAGTGTTTTATATCACTGTTTCTTGAACCTTTTGGTTTACTGTCACGGGTCACTATGTGCTCCTGTGCCAGAACGGAAAGACTTTAGTCTGTAAAGTTGTCATCACTTCTGACATTTGGGAACACTGAGCTATGCAATGTAACTTAATAGCTTGGAATCGCACATAACAAGCATGTGGACGCGAATAAAAGAATAATCCCATGTTTCATACCTTTAACTTGAGACACACACTCAGTGGGATCTGACTAAAATATGCTTTGAGTACTGCATGATGTGAATGACTGGCTGTATGCACTTCTATCTAGAAGGAAAAGAAAGAGGTAAGCCAGTTCTTCAAGAAGCCTGTAGCTCCGGATGTCCCTGCCAACTGACTTGAGAAATCTGGGAATATTTGAGAAGTTAATTACTCTTACTGACAGAATAAGCCTCTCAGATGAATTGTGATTTCAGCTAAGTGGTGATTTGGCAGACTCCAGACACATCTCAATACCCACCAAACGATACCTGATGTCTTTTTAGCTATGTATGGTTATTTATGTCAGTATGAAGTACTGCATTCTGATATTGGGCAACATGGATTGGGGTAAGGTAAGCTGACCAAAAAGCTCTGGGTTTGGTNCTACCCAGGCCTACATGGTAGGTAATGAAACAACTCCCAAATGAAAGCTGTTGCAGTCTGACCTGCTGCCTAACAGCAGAGACGTTATAGAAAGACAGATTGAGCTGCTTTTCGTGATAATGAGCAACCTTGCAAAGACATAGTTCTGATTTCACCACTAAGGACAATGTGCAGATGTTAATGAACTTGCTAACAATAGAAAATACTGGAGGGTTGTGGTGGTAGAACTGTATTTAGTGGGATCAACAGTAAATGTTTGAAAGAAAAGCAACTATCCTTTTAAACATGGATAAGTATTGATCGATCAACTCTTTCTCCAGAAAATGCTACAAATAGCTGTAATAAAGCCTGTTATAAGATCCAGTTTCATGCAGAACTGGCCTTGAATTATGAGCTAATTTTCCCTAATCCAACATTGCAACCTGCCAAACAGTTCCTGCTCTCTTCTTCCACTACTACCTTTGTAGAAAACAAAGCCATTAACATGTACTCAAGACCTTGTAGCCCCCAGTGTATGTAACTTGCCATTTTGTATCCCACGTCAACAGCAAGTAGTGTAGCGAAGTATTTCTTTCAAACTGAGGGTATGAGACTATTTTTGTTATTTGTGAAGTAAAAGGGGGTTGTGAACCCGTATTACGGCCTCAGTAGCAGCCCCTGCCCCTTTGCCAGAGCCGACTGTCCCTTCATGCCTGTCGATGTGCTTGGGTGCTTTTCTGTTCTTGCTTTATATTGCCTATGAGGGAAGCGTTACAGTGACTTGATCTTTCCTGTGCTTTTTCTGTAAGCCGTTCATTTTTCCTTTTATGTTGTCTGAAGTCGTCATCTTCAGCTTCATCTGCCAGCATACAGAGTTTTTACAAGCTGCCTGTGCATCTGATGACTATAGCTGCTGGTTACTGAATGCCCATCATAAACAGTACTTAAAAGTTGTATTGCGAGGGCCAAAGGAAGACAAAGTATTGCATCTCTCTCAAATACAGTAAAGCTGAGAACTTTTCTCTGATATGTGGGCATCCAGCTGACCAATCTGAAGAGCTGGTGTCTGAGTGTGATACGGTTTTACCTAAATTTTCATTTGTCTCTTGCCTATTTGCATATGACTGCCTGTAAGGCAGGTAGTGAGATAAACTCTCCAGTACGTTATTGGGCAACTCTTGGCCAGGGGAGCAGAAATACCAAACCCTGAAGCTCTAAACAACTCTTGGTTTGCTCTCCTGCCCTAACAATTGCATCAGTAATACTGTTAAATAATTTTAACAGTTGTTGAAACCAACATGGTGGAACAAATTCGTTTAGGAGGGTTGTCACTGTTGACCTTCAACAGCAGTAGAAGTGCTGTTGAGTCACCGGCTGTGCAGGAACCACTGTTTCTGTGTTCCATGACGTTACAGCTATGTGTTATAAAATGCTGCTTATCAAAGAGAGAGCTCTTTTTCTTTCAGGACTATTTCTGTCATGGAATGAAGAAATGACTACACCTTCTTCCTTGGGCTTGTGGTCTTCAGTGAGTTCTTTAGAAGCCTGGAAATTGTTGGAGGCGTGACATGTGAGAACGGTGATCCTCGAGCTGAAGAGGTACAGTGGGTACAGGACAGAGGGTAAATTCTGTGTGTGCGTAATGGTGGGAATGGAGAGGGGGAGCAGAGGAAGAGGAGCATTGTCTGGGCCCTGTTCACAACATTAACTTCTTCAGGGTAAGTGGACATGTGATACAGCATTTGCAAGAGATTTCAAGCTTTCTGAGCGCAGCTGTGCAGATTCTGACCTCCCCAGGGTTTTGAGCCTCATTGTGTACCTGAATAAATATGTAAGGTCTATTACAGTCCAGGTCCTGGCTCTCCCACTGTCTCTGAAATCCACCAAGTCACAGGAAAGGACACTTCTCTTAAATAGTGCCTGTCTGGGATTTCCATAGATGAATAGCTAATCCATTGTTATTGAAGGTTGACTGTGCTCCAGGTATTTCGGTTAACATCCTGTTCTAAAGCGGCAGGGCTATTCAGACTTCTGAACAGTTTTAGCTTGTGGCAGACTTGCATAGACATCTCTGTGCTACCTAGGTTACTTAACTTGTATTTCTAAAGTCACACTTCACAGTGTGAAGGCTTTAGTGCATTTGGAGCTGGTTGCCCAGAGAGTTGGACAAGTCACCATCCTAGGAGACGTTCAAAACTCACCTTGGCATGTCTCGGAGTAACCTACTCAAACTAACCTTGCTTTGAGCAGGTGGGGTTGGACTATGCAATCTCCAAAATCACTTACAGCATCAGCAATTCTGTAGCTTGTTTTTTGAGAAAAATGAAGACTTTGGAGAAGCAAGAGAACAGCCTCAGAAAAGTGATGCGATTTTGTGCCTGCTGAATCTGATCTCTGATTTGGAGGCAAATCCTAATCTTAATGCTTGAATGTTCCAAGTGCCATAGAAAGATTGTCATTTTAGTCATGTCATCATTATACTTCAATATGTTTCACTGACAGAATTATTAAAATATGAATATCTTTCACGAACAAAGGCTTCAATATAAGTAATAAGCATTAGCATAGTATTTTGAGGTGAGGGGGAAAGCTATTCCAACTATTAGTAAGCTTAAAAATATGCACAGGTGTTTGCATAAGTACTGAGCAGCTGCTTCACATGCTCCTTTGGCACAGCAAATGTTTTCCCAGAGCTGCTAACTAACTTTAAGATAGTTTAGTAAAAAAAAAATAAAGTAAATAAATTGGGCCCTCCAAATCTTTTCCAGATTACCAATCTAGCCTAAAAAGCATCTCTAAAATTTGGCTGGAAACTGAGGCAAATTTCCTGAGCAGCGTGTACTTGGAAGGCACACACACGTGCTCCCGCTGGAGCATCAGTGCCAGGGGGAGACTGGACACGGGAGTCCCTGACAGGCAGAGCGTGAGCAGCCAGTAATGGCTGTGGCACCCTCTACCTACTGCAAGATGGAGCTAAAGGATGAGTGGGGAGTTGAGAAGACTGAGTCATTCTCCTTCATGCCTCTCCTAAACAAATCAAAGTCATGTTGCTGCACACAACCATCCATCCTTACACAGACATCTCAAGTGGTTACTAGAATAGATTTTAACTATATTATTGCCAGCTCACTTTTATTTTTTGTTCTGTTTCTGTCTTACAAAGTTTAGAATAATGAAATATTCTTGAGACTTTGGCCCTTTTTGTGCTTCTAGAAAATTTGGAAGTACCTGAACTGCATCATTTTCTTGTCAGGTATTGTGTTCTCTATGGATGCCTCCTACCTTACCTCCAGCCACTTCTGAAGTGGTAACTCTGGCTCATCAGCTTACTCAGTAACATGCTGATCATGACTCAAGTCCGTCCTGCACTATCCTTGATGACTTCATGCTCTCTGTAGCTTTTCTCTCTATCGATCTGCCAGCCTTTCCAAAAAATGCTTGTTTCCTGAAGTCTCCTTTCCCTTTAGACCCATACCTCTTTGCTTTCCTCTCTGTCCTCATTTGTCCTCAGAGGGAGCTGACTCAAACCTCACGAGTGTAGTGGCAGTTCTAACCACTGACAGTATTGTCTTCCTATATTTATTAATTGCAGATCTCATTTCTTGGTAAACACTACCTTGAGGCCTTATAGTAGTGTAAGTAAAGTAGGTGGGGTTTGCTCTGAGATCAACAACAACAAAAATCCTATAAAGCGACTTGGTCTCTCCTTCCAGCAAGGAAGCTGAGGGAAGCTGGGAGTGGGTATCTTGGTTGTACTTCTCCATGTTACCACTCTCCAGTCTTGCAGTAACACACCTTTGGCAGGAGGGAAGGTCACGCTGGCACTGGAGTTATGATTGTCAGCCACTGGAGCTGTAAGGCTCACTCTGACTTCGCGCTCCAAACGTGTGACCCATACGTATCTACTGAAACTCTTTCACTGCACTAGTTATCTCCATTCTCTCCTCAGCTTCTCTGTTTCTTTACCTTTCGGTTTCTGTAACACATACATTTACATTTAGAGGGAAAAGTAGGGTGAGAATGCCAGCAGATTTGTATTGTGACCGTATGTTAGGACAGTTACTATTGTTTAGAAAAATTTAAAGAACGTGCTCAACCAGTTAAACTTTCTATTTCTAGATGACTTACAGCAGTTTCAGTTCTTCCAAACTAACCTTTACAATGTGCTTTGACCAGTGCATGTATTCCTAATTCACTGAAGCATGATCTAGAAGTTGCCTTTAACATACCCCTAAGCTTTAGGCTTCAGTTCCATCTCAAGTGCAAAACTTGGCAACTGCTTTTCTTCAAGTCCCTGATCCTTTGATTTGTATTTTTTCACTCTATGTCCTAAGCACCTGCCCTTGAAAAATCTACTTTTAATCTTCTGAGGATGGTATAAAAGCCTTCCCCTTCATGTAGCAGGGAATCTTTAGGTAATACAGTGGAGTCTTTTGTAGACCTGGACTGAACACTGTACGGGCTTGATCTTAATTCACAAGTAGCATGTACTAAATCAGTGATGGTTTGTGTTACCATCATTTATCCATAAATGAACCTTTCACAAATACAGGCTTCCTCATTGGGCTGTTGGATAAAGAACTGTCTTTTGCAAGGTATCAAAGTTATACAGATGTGTAAATGGTCAAACTAGATACTGCTCTGTGTGTGGACCTCTTCTGGAATTATGTGCCTTCTGAAATTTTTGCATGTGTGAAAAATCTCACTTTGTGTGTAATTAATGATTAGATTGTAGAAAAGGTTTTTAAGCACGCCCAGTTCAAAACTGTGTGTGGTAACGGGATGTAAGAACATTTAAATGAAACTGCTCCCATGTGTTGTGAAGGTCATTTAGGAAAGGCTGACATCATGAGTGATTCATGTCTGCACAAACAGAGCGACTGACATACTATCACAACATCACTTCAGATGAAAGTCTTGGCTGTCAGTATTTGGTGAACAGGCTGCCAGGACTTGGTGGAACTTTGACATCTGTGAATGCAGCCCAAGGGGAATTTCAGTTTGCGTAGTATCATGGACGATCAGATGGCACCTTATCAGTCACAGTCCATCTTTCAATGATAGTTTTTTTTCCTAGTTCCACTACGTGGCGTAGTTAGGGCTCAATTATATCTGTGATTTGGAAGATCAACTCTACTTGCAGTAATCTCACCAGCTGCTGACATGTTTGGATAATCACGTACCAGGCTTTAAACAACTTTTGAAATGTGGCTGGTAACAACTTGCTAATATAATTTTTCAGTGAGTTCTTTGTTTCCTTTTTTAGACAGTAAGTACCTTGCCAAAAGCACATCTACGACGACAGCTTAAAGAAGATCATGAAAGATTGTCAGTTCACTTTCATCTTGGCTCGTTACAAAAGGGGGAAAAGTTTGTCAAGAGGAGGAACGCATCAACAGGTGCTTCTTTTGCTGTCAGTGGACACAGCTAGGATGCAGAAGTATTTAAAAGCCTGCCATGTCATTGTGTGTCGTCACAATATCTGAAAAATTAAGTCTCTTACCTTTCTCTGTTTATGATACTGACTGTTAGGTGTCAGTTGACAGTAATTTGTGATGTCAGATCAGGACTCAAGAAAAGATTGTTTCCAAATGGGTTTTTTTCTGGTAGCATCCTCCAAGTGAATTACATCTTGGAATAAGGAGCTTATAGTGGTCACACATACCAGGCATTCGGGATGTAAAATTGCAAAGAATTGCTGAGTGCACAGTCTTTTTTTCTTCCAAACGCTTTACTTTGCTGAAGACTTTTACACCCTGTAGCTATGTCAGTGAGCAGTTTATCAGTCAGCCAGATAACACTGTAGACAATGTCTTTAAATGGCTTATTGACAGTCTTCTGCAGGAGAAATAGCTCCTGGTGGGTTATTAAGGGCCGATGCTAAACATAACTTTAGAAGGTTGCTTCCATTTCTTTCAAGCTATTAGTGGACTAGAACGAGAGAGCAGAAATGAGGTTTACCTTGGCAGCTTGATATTCAACCTTGCTCAACCCTTGCATTAGTTCTGCTCTTGCATTCATCTCAACCATAGCCACTCCAGTTCTTCCACCAACACAAATATCTCTATGAGCATTCAGTGCAGACACAGCATGAAAAGTTTCAGCGGGGCAGAGTTTAGTGAACTACAGCCTGTCCCCAGGAGTGGAAAAAATATCCACTCCTATGTTGAAACAGAATGTGCTATTTTAAGCAAAATTTCCACAGCCAGGTGATTCTGCTCCTCTCCCATCACCAAGTGCAACCAAGAAAACTGGTGTGGTCTTTTTTCTTTTCTTGTTCTCAGTCACTTGTTTGCCTACGTACAGTGTTCGCTGAGCAGCAACTGTACATGGTTCGGCTCTTATGCTGTTTGCTACCTGTAGATCATCAACTTGGGGTACGTTGTTCTCCTCTATATGCATCCTGCTGTAGAGTCCTTTTGACAGGGTCATGGCCAGCTCTTCAGGAGATCTGTTATGAGCTTGAATCTTTGACAGCAAACAGCAGACGAGAACAACATGATCGATATCACTTGTAGTCTGACAGATTCCTGTGGTGTGACTTGAAGCCTCCTGGTGCTTTTTGTTAGTCTAGCAGTGACAGCGTTACATTTCATCAGGCACCCCAGCAATGAGATTGCAATCCTGTGCTAAGATGTATGGACCATGACAGAATTTTCTACCAATCATCCCCTAGGAACAAATTTAAAAAAGCATCTCCTAAACAATGTTTCAGGACAGAGAAAGTGTGTATCAAGGTTTCTGACACTAATGTCACATAATTCTTTAGTTATCACGTTGGGGGGAAGTGTACCTTCGGCTTGAGGTCCCAGCAAAGGAAGCTGAACCCCATTCCATTTGAAATAATGAGGTCTGATTAGACGGGTTCCCTGATCTTATATTCATCTTTTACACCAGCTTTTTTTATTGCCTCAGAACTTCCATTGTGACACTACTCTATTGCCATTTAACATTTTCATTATTTAAGTACGTTATTAAGCACTACATGCAGAGCTTCAAATGCTGCAAAGCTAATCTCTCCCGCTCCTCCTATGTGTTCTGACAGGCCAGGTGGAAACCCCTCAGCTGATTTCAGTCCCACCAAAGCTCCCAAATGCCTAGTGTAATCTTTATAAGTTGGTTCACTACATAACAACCTGGAAAGGGGCACTGACAATGTGTGACCCTCCAGTATGTTGTGTTCCAATTGCCTCGTGCTCTATTTTTAGCTCACTTTCAGACTGTGGTTGTCCCAAATTCCACTTTCCCTCTTTGGTTCAGTACGTCCATTCCAGCTGGTAACGGGCCTCTGAGTTTGTCACCGCTCAATGAATGAACCACATTGATAATGTTTTTGTAAGTTGCATGGAGAAACCCTGTTGTGCTTTTCCTCCTTTACTCCCTCTGCTGTAAGAAGCTTGCATAAATTTTAGTGTCACTTAGTCACACATGAATAAGATTCTTTCAGTGCCGTGAAAAAGAAATGTCACTGAAAGGCCAGTTATGAAAACAACTTTAATTTCCCTTAAATGTAATAGAAGCTGTATTTATTAATTTTATCTCCGGATCAGCCCTTTAACTAGAGCTCCTTAGTTAGGTGTTCTTATTGCGCTATATGTTCTGAGTGAATATATTTTTCAAGCAAAACGGCACGGATTTCAATGTATGGATTGAGGAATGTCAACAGAGAAACACACTGAATATTTCCAACACTGGTTTAACCCATAAGTGGTTAATGTTAACATTTGCCTAGTGCCAATAAAGTTAAAATTATGTGGCACGTAATTTGGGAAATTGAGTAGGCAGAGAGCTGGTGGATGCCTTCTTAGCTAAAAAAAAAATGTTCACTTTCCGTTAAACGCTCACACACGTTTGTCATAGCAACCTTGAAGGTGGCCATAATGCTAAGCAAAATAAACAGTGCTAGCATAATGTTCACTGTAATAACATGTCTCATGAGCTAGTTCAGTACTCCTTTTTATTACCTTATTTTCATTGCTCATTCACTGTGTTGGAGTTCTGTTTTGTGGTTTAATCATTATTACATCATTTTCCTTTCTTAATTTAAAGCTGCTGCCCTTTTCCTGTCATTCCATGCCACCTCTTTACTACGTGCACGTATCCCTCTTGACTTGTCTTATTTCTTAATAGTGAGTTCTCTACTCCATTAGTTCCCAATAAAGACTAATAGTTGGATAAATTTTGTATAAATCACACTAGGCAAAGCTTTGTCATTACAAGGGGGAAAAAACAACCAAGGAAAAAAACCCCAACCCACCAAACATGAAGGATTAACAGGAAAAGGGCAATTCATTTTACAAAGTATGACAACCTGAAACGCATAGAAAAGTTAATCAAAGTCCAGCATAGTCACAAAACAAAACAAAATGTTAAAGTTTATAGCTATTTTCTTTGAATTTCATAAAGCATGGTCAAAGCACCATAAAGCATGGTTTTGCACAAAACCTGAGTTTAGGGTAGAAAAACTGTTCTCTATTCCAGTCTTCTTCTATTCCCCCTCTTCTTTTTGTAATAAAAGAAATCTAGGTAAAATTGAGAACGATTTACCAGAGATTTCCAGCAGATCAACAGTTGCTACTCTACGTGCCTTCCCAGACACTCCTACTGTGTATGGCAAAATCCTCACTGACTTTCCCTGGGAAAGACCTCCTGCCAAGTCAGGACTGAAGAGGGGCAAGGATTCAGGGCTGGCATCCTGTTTCAATCCTTCTACCCTTTAATAATCAACATAATCAAATAACTGCACCGCTAGTTCTTAAGCAGGTTATATGTACTGTATGAATAGGGGGGAAAAAAAGAAAATACTCTGTTACCCTTTCCCCTTCTCAGAATGCAGACAGCTATTTTTATCTGGTAATCCTCCTCATCTGAGAGATGAAACTGTTCACCTCAGATGGCTCGTGTAGAGGAAAAGAAATATTCACTTCGCAAACCCCCTTCTGTTTCTATGTAAATGTGGGAAAATGGGCATTTTTAAAAAATGTTTTGTATTGTCCATCTTTTGATATTCTGTCCACGTGAAGAAATGACCCATGTCGCATTCAAGGTACCTCTCATAATGTTTATCCACAGTGCTATCGAGTGATGGAGAGTCCTCCAGGTTTTAATGAGGGACTCAGCAGAAGGAACCAAGAGGATGACAAGAAATTAAATTTAGTGATACATATGTATATGTGCTTTGCAAAAGCCCAAAGAAAATGTCACAAATCCTTTCTCCCAACCAAAAATATGGAAAATATACTTATTTTCAGGAGCTTTCCCCAGGTGCTGATGTTTCACCTTCAATAATTACAGATGCAAATGGTGAAGTACACCTAAAGCACAACAGTTGCTCTCATTTAACTTGCCTGCACTGAAATACAGTATCAGCGTTATTGCAATAATTGTGTGGTTTCTCTCTTTTCTCAGCAATCCCCCTCTCCTTGTGCAATGTTCATCTACTAGAATAATGGGTAGGAAAGGCCATAAGGCAAAACTCATTTCCAGAGATCTATCTGCACGAGTAAGGACTTGCTTGCAAGAGTGCAGATTGAAAGTCTGGGTCAAATTTGGCTAAAGCATGATAGCTTTATTTAAAACCAAAACAAACAAAACCCCCTTTCTTATTCCAAATGAAAAGGAAATCCATTTAAGCAACATTCTATAAATGGAACTAAAAGGTCTTTGCTGATACTTTTTCAGCAGTACAATGTGACGATTCATTTATGGAATTGGGTTTATTTGAGTATATGTGCCCTAACCTTTTCAAGCAATGGTATTCTGAAGAAAATAATAGATTCGCCAAGAGCTGATGGGCTAATGCTGTTTGTCTTTGTTTTATGATATTAATTAGGTTTACTTGATTGTCTGCCATTTACCTCAGACCACAGGATTAACTGAGTATCCTTCATATTAACTCTCTCATCAGATAATTATCATTGCTTTTTCCATGCAGTATTATTACTTACAACATTTACTTTAATTTCCTCCAAATATTGAATAAAAAGTGTATTCATTATATAATGTATTTACTCTTACAGCCATGAAGTCATGAACTCATTTTAAGGGCTGAGGAAAAGAAGCAAATACAAAATGATTATGGGCAAGACACGCTGTCTGCCTCAGCAGTCAGCTTAATGTCTATCATGGAGAAATGTATTTTCCAAGGCCAATTGTGGCACAAGTATTTTTAACTTGCCCTTGCTTACACTGGTTTAAATCTGGAGTAACTCACTAAAGTTAGAGAGTGGAAGCCTGGATGAATTCCACAAAGTGAGAAAAGAATTTGGCTGCTAGCATATAAAACTAAAGCTGTTAATCGTCCTTTTGATTCTAGAGTTGGTCATTTCTTTATAGATGTTTACTACAGTTGTAGTATCTAAGAAGAAACTTATTTAACATTTTCAGCAGAAAATGTATTTTCTCCTCCTGAAATCTCTATCTCAAGAAAGTATCATATTCTATCAAATACATTAACCCCGCTCCCTTTCTGTACACTGGGACTGCCTCTACTGAATCTTACCAAGTGGTTTCCTTTACAATGCTTCTAGGAAGTAAGGATGTGATAGTATTCCCATTTCACAGACAGCCAACTGAGTCTCACAGGGATTATGGGCTAAATTCAGAGCAAGGATTTTTTCCTCAAGTGTCTCTATAGGCACTTACAGACACATTCAGTTGCCTTATCTATTCAACACGGAAAGGCACCTAAAGTCAGTCAATACTTAATATTTCATGTGAGAAGTTAGATTATCTGTTGAACAGACATACAGGTGCATCAAGTTGCAACCCTATCAAAGAGCTAGCTGCTGGGCAGCTCTGGAGCTCTGCCAGGCTTCACAAAAGAGAGGTTCCTCATCCTTTTTTATCCATGATTCTTCACTTTACTACCGAAATCTGAAGTGTAAGGCGGGCATATGAGGTGGTCCTCGTAGTTCAGCCTGAGTAACCCCTTGGGCTGTGGATTCCAGGCTCGGTCCCCATCAGTGCTGGTGTGATGGTTCCTAGGTGACTGCTCCCTCAACCAGGTGCTCTGACAAATTTCTTTAGTGGAATTTGCCTTCTGTGGAACACACATTTGCTGTGTCCAAAAGATGCATTTTCAAGGCATGCAGCTGGGCAGGGAAGGACTGGTTTCTAGAATTTCTCTGCAAATCCAATTTGTTCATAATGGATGATCTTCAAGAAGAGAGTTTGCCTGAGGAAGCCTCAGCATGTTGGCTACACATTTGGATCTCCTACAATACACAAAATGCTGGAATAGTGAGTTGAAGTGTACTGTCTCCAACCCTCCTTGCTTAACTAAAAAAAGAATTTGACTGTTACTTAGAAGAAGAACAGTGACACATGGATCCTTGCCAGACCCTCAATGTGTCCTGCTGGATAACCAACCTATCTTCTGCTTAGATCACTCAGTCTTAGGAATTTTACCCTTCAACATCTAAGTCTTGTCATGCTTTATGGAGTACAGGCTGGGCACTTACAAGGCATGCATGACAGCTGGTAGCATGCAAAACCTAGTTGAAGATTTGAGCACCTCCATTAATTTGCCTGCAAGAAGTCTGACAGAGCTGAAAACTGACCTGGAGACTCTGCCCCAGCGCATTAACCCGATTCCTCCCTTCCATCCACCGTATTTATCTTGAAACTCAGCAGTGTCTCAGTGGAATCACAAATTAAAACCTTTATTTTTTTCCCATCTAAAAATATTTTTTCACTACATTTGTTTTATCTTTTTGTTTTGAAAAACAGCAAGGAGCACCAAGCCTGTGTGAGAAAGGAATGGTGAAAAGATTCTTGTGTGCCCATATGGTGTACTCAATTTGTCTTAGCACAAAGGAACTTCTCCCCTGCCATCAAGGGAGTGCAAGTGGTTTGTACGTGCTGTGATTTGTAACTGTTACCAAATAAAGAGCTTCCTGTCTTGCAAGATGCTGAATTCTTCGTTTTAGTAAAGCCAATAGGAAACACCATACCCCAAGGTTTGGTCATGTCTCAACACTACTTATTTTTTTATTCATACGTATGATTGGAAATTTTCTAGGTAGCCTGGTTTCCCAATGGGTGTCTATATTGTAAAAACTAACACAAGGATGAGCAAAACCTCCTACAAGAAAATGCTTAAATAATACTAACGTGTGTATAGGTGTCACCTAATGTTGAGAACAAATAAGGGGAATGATAATTTGTGAAGATCAGCATCAGGAGCTAAAATAAAAGTATTAAATGCAAGCGTATGTCTAAAATGGGGGTTTATCGTTCTCAGATAATCATCATAGAATGGTTAGAGTTGGAAGGGGCCTTAAAGATAAGGACCTAAATGGATCTTCATATGAAGCTACATGTAGCTGTGTGTATGGGGGTTACAATGAAAATCAGTTAAGTTGTGAAGCAAACTTATTTACTAGTTTGTTTTTATTTACTGTTTTATATATGCTGATGGCAGAAGCCAGAAAATCTACTGTAGCAAAAACCCTCTAAGAACACATCTGAACAGAAAAAGAAGTTAAAAGACAAGGAGCAAAAAGTATATTTTTAAGTTAAAATAGATACAATTATGAATAACTTGAACTTAATATACTTTTTCTTCCCAGAAGTCCTTTCCATTCTACTCAGGAAAGACTACATAACAATCGCTGCCTATAAAAACACTGTGCAGATATGTTGTGTATGCACAGTATACAGAGCACCATCTACTGACATATAAAGAACACGAAATATTCTTCCTTCCTAAATCATCTTCATTGTAGCTCATTTGTGATTTTTGCTTTGTTACACCCCACAATCTGTCCTTCATTTAGCCATTTCTTCCAACTCCAGTTCACACTAGAACGTGTAAAAGGACTATGAGGTAAATAAAAATATGTTGGGAGGCAGTCAGATTAAGGACTTGCTCTTATGTCTCTAGCCAGCACGTGTCCTGAATGTGATGATTTCTGTGAGTAATCACATTGTGTATAGAGGGATTAAAATGTGAATTTTTATTTTTTTTATCTTTTTGCATTGGCAGGGAGTAAAATATGCATTTGCAGAGGCCATAATCTCATTCATTTTTGCGGTCTGCAGAATTTACACCAAATCCCAGTTTGGATGAATTAATCTTTCATGACAGAAGTCTTAACTTTGCTTGCTTGTGGGAAGAAACAGTAGAAAGTAATATATTACAGAGATCACTGTATCTGCCTCTCCTGTTAAGCTGAGTTTAAAGGTTTTAGAAGACTATTTGAGAGCTGTTGATTAAGTACCTCTGTCCTTACTGCCCTCAAGCAAGAGGAAGTGGAGTATTTTGCAGTTCATATACTTCTGGCTCGCACCAGACACACTGAAGTTGAAATTTCAGGGCTGCTCACAGTGGTTTTACTGCTGTCACCCTCCAGATATGGGCTTGTGTCCCTGATATGGCTCAGGTAGCAACAGTCTGCTGATAGGAGATGGTGCAGCTTGTGAAAGCTGAATAGAGCTCTGTGGGCTAAATGTTTCTAATGTAGGTTCCTTCCCACCCCCAGTTTTACAGAAATGAAACACAGCTCCACAGAAAAAAAAAGGTATGAATGACAAAAAATGTCTTGGAAATAAAAGGGAAATTGAGTCTTCCTTACTTCTCTGTTCCACAGCACGTTACGTTTTCAAAAGAATCCAATAAAAAAACAACAAAGGGAGGAAAAAATCCAGACGATTTTCCCTGTCTGTGTAATTTAGCCACTAGTTACTTGGTGTATGGCCTAGCAATGCAAATAGAGAGAGGGAAAAGAGTATTTGCAGAGAAGCTGGAGGATTTGTGGAAGCCGTCACACACGCATGCTGACAGAGTCTTGGTGTCACCCACATTACTCCCTCTTTTCAGTTACAGAGCCCCCAACTCTTTGAGGAGCAGCCATATGGTTAGGGAGAGGGGAACTGATGCTGCACAGGCAGGATTTGGGTTTTTTCCTGTGCTCTCAGAGAGAGATCTCCTTGGGGACAAGCTGGGCTTAGGCGGTTGCATAATTTTGCTATATTTCCTAGGCAATTTTTTGCAAGATCCTTTTCAAAGACCTGCACAATTTTAGTTCTCTTAGTTTATAAACTTATCTTTTGGTTTCTGCCTTAATAACTCATGTGAAGGCATGCTGTTGGCAAAAATCTATCATTTAACAATGGCAATCCTTCACAGCATAGACAATATTTTAAAGGGTTATACTGATATTAAGAGGATGCACAAAAATCCTGCCAGATTCTTTATGAAAGTATTAAGAAATTTCTGAGCTTCCTGAGAATTCCCCAAAGACATTAAAAAAAAAAAAATCATTTGTGGTTGATCCTTCTGATTTCATTTCACCAACAGTATGTTGAGGTCATCTGAGCTTTATGCAATGCAGACATTTGGGGAAAGGGAGAGGAGACTATTCTTAAAGCGCTTCAATGTTGCTAACAATTATTGTCATTACGTGTTACAAATAAGCTCAGAAATATAGTAGAAGCCTTCTAAAAGCATCAGCTGTGATGTTATCATTTGCAGTTGGAGCCCCAAAAAGGAAAGCATAAGCAATAACTATGCTGGAAGGTCAGCGGAAGAATTTGGCACTGTCAGAATGGACTGGATCTAAGCATTTTTCCTGATGGAGAAAAATAGCCATTAGAAAAATGATTGTTGCTATTTATGAACATCGTGTTGCTAAGTGACATCATGTGATGTTCACTGCTTCATCGGCCACCCACAGTTCTCAAGGAATAGCAACAGAGGTGGTGAGAGGGGTGAAAGAAACCAAAAGGCTGAGTTACTATTAAAGAAAAAAAAAAAAAAAAAAAAGGCCTACAGTTCAAGGCAAAGCAAAATAAGCTTTCTAAAAATACCTGCTTTCTTTTTCTTGGAGGATCCAATAGGATTAGGTTAAGAACTCTTTACAAAAGCAGTACATAGGTAAATAATTTGAAAAAGAAAGCCTAAGAACCAAAACCTACCCAGAACCTCAAATGTAACTTAGTGACCTGCTTTTACATATACATGCACACGTGTATGTAGGTGTGTTTGTATTACAGGAAGACCATATGCATTAAAGGGCTCGTCATACATTTTAATTGCTTCTAATATTGTCAGACTTCAATCATTTGGGCTCCAGTGCTTCAGACTCCTTTAAATGACTCTATTTTTTATTACTTGAGCCAAGTTGGCTCAGCTGCTTCACATAGATTATTTAAGCAATCATTTCACTGAACCCTTAGCACTTCCCGTGCTTTGCAGTCTCTTGAAATTCATGAGGGAAACTGGGACCAAGGACAAGATTGAGATGGAGAGGAGAAAAACAGTCAGGACAACTCTTTTTTTTTTTTTCTGTTGTCTCGTAAGAAAACCTCTAATGGTATGGGTTGGAGGCCAGCACCCAAATCCTCACCACTTCCTAGTTTGGATACTTGTTGCACTCAGGACTTCAGAGGCATGGAGCATAAAGCAAGCAATGCTCAGCCTTGCTAGCTTATATGTTGTTTTAGCTGTTCATATTTGGTAGATTTTATAATACTCTTTTTTTTAATCACCTCTCCCATTATGATTTCTCTTTGACACCTTTTTGATGCTTTAGTCTGGACCACAAGCATTCATCTTAACTTCATTGATACTTTGCTTTAACCTTTAAAACTAATATATAAAATGATATTTAAAACCACCATATACATTAAATGTCCCCTCTCAGAGCCTCCTGTTGGCTCTCTCCTCTTCAGATTCTTTTAGTCATGGTATCCACAAATCTTGGCAGTTTTCATTTTTAGTGAGTGTAAGTACAACAGGTTATTAATTTGATGTCTGTTGTCCAGACATGTCCAGTATGTTCTCACATGCAGTGATTAGAAAGGAATGGCAATTTGGCAGTACTGAGTGCTGGGATAACTGTTAGCCCAGTAAGTTTCTTGGTTTTTCCCATCACCACATGAGTGTCAATAAGTACCCATTATTGATACACCATTATTAACTTTCCTAGTACAGAGGTGAGTTTACTTACAGTTTCAGAATCACAAGTTTAAGCTGATTTACATTCAGGTACACTTTGATTTGAAGCTTAATTCCCTACCTAGAAGAGAATTCCAAACATTGGATTCTGATCTTGCTTGTTAAAGCTTTTGCATTACCAGGCTCCTTGAAAACTGCTTCTATAGCACTACTGAAGCCTTTAAATTAGAAGTGTGTCTTCTTTTAGAGAGGGAAAAGCAACAATTTCATTTCATGCACACTTCTTTGTTGACATTTTCATTTGTGTTGAAAAAAAAAAAAAAAAGACAAATATGCCCTCGTTTCATTTTCCCATGTTAACAGAGTAGCTTTTTTTTTCTGTGGCAAACACACCTTCCAGACAGGGAGTTCCTTTCGGACTTTAGTGGTTCACTCCCTTCCTGTTTGAGACCAATTACGTCTCATTTGCAGTACCATTAGTCAAGGAAGTGGCTATCCTGAGGTCACTTCTCAGCCCACCCTTCCTAAATGGCACTGCTATGCTTTTCTTCCAAGCCACCGGGCCGTGAGGCTGGGCCCTCTTTGTGGTGTAGGCTCCTCCAAATGTACAAGCAATGTAAACCTTTCAGGACCGGCCACAACCAGTGCAAGTTGAAATCCTCCAAACTAATTTGAAAGCTGTGGTTTGAAAAATGGTGCTGGCTATTTATTAAAACAGCAAGCGTGAGCAGACCAAGCCAACTTGCTGGTTTAACAGATGGAAGCTTGTTAAAAATCTTTATTCCAATATGTTAAGAATCCAGTTTTGCTACAAATTGTGAAGTATGACTTGTGAGTCAAGCCCCAGTGGAATGGATGTCTCATACTTTGAAAGTCTCAGCTTTACATTCAAGACTCAACATTTGCCACTTTATGGTGTTTTGATTTGTGTTTGGTTTAGCTTTTTTTAAAAGTAAACTACTGCCATCATTTAAGACTATCCCATGTTTCCTGTCTTTTATTTTAACTAGGACAGATAGTCTGATGCTTTACATTTTATCCCTTGAGGAAAGCATGATGATGATTCTTATTTCTTAAATTTCTTAAGTTCTGGTCTCCCGTCTTTGCTACACAGACAACACTGGTTTTTACATCTGGAGGACAAAGAGTTTTAAGCAATTTCCCAGGTCACACTGCGTACATGACTAGCAGAGAAATCTTTTTGTCTTACTATATGCAAAAGATGTTCCTTTCCCTGATTTCTGTTCTCACCAGAAAGAAGACAATAGGGGGAAAATACCACAGAAAGTTGACTCAACTGTGGCAAATCCATGGAATAAAGAAACAGGCAGTGATTAAAAAAAAAAAAAAGAGTCATAAGCGAAAAGAGGGAGCTTTTGCAAATCTATATGCCTGGTTTCCCCATGGAGGCAGCATAGTACCTGTGTGCAGCCTTCCAGAATTATTGACATAGGTTGTGGGGACTCATTAACAGGTTTCTGACCTCAGAGACTCCCTCTCAGGCAACTCACCCACCTGGTCACACACCTTCTTTGCCACTTAAATATTCAGCATATTTTAATTAAATTAGTATTTGAGTAAGAACTATCATAAAACTTTGCTCTGTTGCACTTTAAAATGAAAACAGAAAAGGTATCAAACAGGCACCTACGACTACATCAAACATCTGAGTATAAAAGCTTAAAACAAAATAAAAGTTTGTGTACATTTTTGAGGAGATTAATTTTAAACCAGAAAACCTAAAAGCAGAAACACTTTGTGTTTGGTTTTTCACTCCTGTAATTCTAATTTTGAGCTGAGAGAATAAAGTTACCTTTCAGTGGAACAAGTGAAAGAGAACAGAGAACGGCTGTGATACATGAAGCTCTTCACAGTGAAGCCCCACCACTTAACTTCTAAGAAATAATGTCAGTGTAAATCATGATGTGATGAATGCTTCACTGAAATGATTCATGCCATATGGTCTGAAGAGCAAAATGGGCACAGTTTATTTTTAAAAGAATGAGAAACATGAACTTGGAATATTCATTGCTTTGTCCTGCCAGGCTGAACATTTGCTGTAGCAGGGGCCAGACGTACTGCAGGTCTGTCTTTTTTTGCTCACTTATGTTGCACTAGTTTGAGGCTTCAGTCTCATTCATAATGGAATAATGTCCACAAAATTATGACCCGTACTCAGCAGCCTCTTCTGCAAACACAAGTTCACTGGGCACCTACAGACTAAATCACCTTAAAAAAATGCATGAGAACTTCAGAAGCTCCTCACAGTGTGATGATTATCTTGGTCGTGAGAAGACAACTAAATGCAAACCCCTGGCAGGGGTAAGAGGTGCTGGCAATTCCATGAGTCACTCAGCTTTCCCTTTCGAAAAGCTCTTGCTATATTGTTGTGTATTAACATATTCAATGTGAGACTCCACTTAAACGAAAAGGAAGCTAGGTTCTTTCAGCAGTCATAGTGCCCCTCTTGTAATGCACCACTAAAAAAAAACCAGAAACAAATAAATGTAGATGTCTGGTCTGCAAGGAATTATTAATTTTTATCAGTGATGCTAAAAGGTACAATCACATCTCACTGAAAGATTTAGGCCACATACATACTCCTTCTAAACTAAATGACAAAAATCTTAGTAACTTCAACTATCTGCAGTTAAGTCTATAACTGTGACTTATCTGTGTTATTCCAACCCAAGGACAATGAAGACCATTGCCCCCTTATACAAGTACTGGAAAAGGAGGACTGGTCAGTACGTTGCAGTCGTTGTGCAAGTAGTTGGTTCTGACCTCTCCCCCCCTGCATCTGTGCAGAGAGAGACAAGTGCCCCAGGAAAGCAGGTTGAGAGCAGTCCATTTTCAAGCAATTGAAATTGTCGTTCGGCAGAATTTATCACTGTGCATAACTTCTCAAATGAATTCATTTTGGATTGAAAACATTGACATCACTACTTCAGGTGACTTGTTTGGTCTGGGAGATGTTAGAAGGGTGACTTCTAAATCAAATATTCATGAAGGGAGGTCAGCTTCAGTTTCAGTTGGGTAGCCCTTAAATTGATGGGCAGGATTCCTGTAGCTAGTGTAAATCTGTTCAGGTTCAGTCACGTCAGTATACTCATCATTCACACCTACTCTGTTTGAAAGATTGATGTAATTTATATATAGATCAATTTTAACTTGCAGTGTGGTTCCACAATGATGTAATTAATTTGTTATTGCCTAGGGTGGGTACTCCCAAATCATCCTTAAAGATAAGGAGTTTATAGAAGGGTTAAAAGCAATTTAAGATTAGTTTTTAAACAAGCAAGCTACACTTGTTTAAATGTCAGCAAGTCTGAAGAACAGTACCTATTTTTAACAGGTTAAAAGAATGGCTAGAACTTTTTTACCGATTAAAGTTGAATAGGTTAAAACTCTATTCGTTTAAACAGATAAAATATATACATGTAAAGAAGTTATTTCACTTTAATAGTTAAACCTGTTATTGACCTGTTTAAACGCAATTAATACAAGCTTCTTATATCAACTTTAGCAAGCATAAAGTGCTGTTTTTTCTCAATCTTTTTCAAACTGTGCCCGTACATTACAGCACTGCACGTAGCCAAGCTTGTGTTACAGGAAGGCATTTATTATGTAGCGTATTCAATTCCTTCTCCGCTCCTGGGATCCCCTCTAGTGGTCAGTAACGGCCTGCTAGCCCTGTCTTAGTCCTACAAATTACTTGCACCTCTTCTGCAGAGGAGGTCTATCACCTCCTCATTGGAATTCAAAAGATCTGAATTTTTATTCCTGTGCTGCGTATGCGAAGGACAAAGCAGCCGAGGCTTTGGAAACGTGCAGCTGGCGCATCTGCGGGCAGTTTTACTGTCCCTACCAGGAGCGGCCGGACTGCACACACCGCAAACAACCCCCAGCCTGCTCTGCTGCCAGCAGAGAGACCGAGAGGTCGCCACTCTGCTGCAGCAATAAAAAAGGACCCTTCTACCCCACCCTTGCCATTGCACAGTATGAGAATGCCCGGTGCCCGCTGGCAGCAGGAACACTTCTCTAGCAGTTTTGAACAGCGTAACAACATATGATTTGTCATATTCATGCACATAGTTTGGTAAGGGGTTAAGATTTACTTTAGTTTAACGTCAGTAGAAAATTGAGTTACATATTTCAGGTTTTAGTAAGAATACATGCAACTTGCAAACGTGCAATTGAATTGGCAGAAGACTTGTCCCCCCAAATTCCTACCTTCACCTTGCTTTCATCTCAGAGTGCTTTACAATGTATTTAAGAGAGGGGTAGACAGCTGCAGCTGCAAGCTCAATTAAGATTTTATTTTGTATCTGTTCAGGTTGCTTCCAGTTAGTGCTGAGTCAGTGTCATCTTCGTTTTCTAACCTTGGCCGTGCATTTTCACTCCTTCTTCATTTCAGGACCAGGCCTTACCTGACAGCTGAGGGAGATGGCTGACCAGGAGACTAGTGAAAAAGAAATCCTGAAAAAAACCCAGAAAGCTCTAGGGTGCTGATGGCCTAGTTGAAGCTACATACGCCTTTCACTTGAAAGTAATGTCTGTGTACTGAGACCTCATCCTTTGGTGTTCTCGTTTGTGTATGGGGCCATGGGGCAAAGGCAAAGTCCACTCCCGTGGGAGTAGGCTACTAAAAAATATTTTTTAGCCA
Source organism: Nycticryphes semicollaris (assembly GCA_013400055.1). Classification (NCBI taxonomy): domain Eukaryota; kingdom Metazoa; phylum Chordata; class Aves; order Charadriiformes; family Rostratulidae; genus Nycticryphes; species Nycticryphes semicollaris. The sequence continues at coordinate 810,219 of VXBJ01004569.1, read as the reverse complement.
GCTTTATCACAACTTTTTTCCTCCCCCCTGAGATGGGACACTCAGGAAAGGACACGGTGCGAGCTGTAGACTGAATGAATGGCAAAGTTGTGAGAAGGTGCTAAGCAACCTAAGCATCTGATCATAACCAAAAAAGTCTTTCACTTGTGGGTCTCAAGACACAATTTGTGAAATTCAGACTTGCATTTCCTTATATACATAATACCTCTACTATAAAGAAAAGCTAGGATTTTTCAAAAAACTCTTGTGGAATTAAAACAGTGATTGATGCATGTGCTTAGCTATCAATGTATATGCAGCATTATCACAAGACAGTAAGGGAAATTACTAGTTCATGAATTGTCTTGTAACATAAATTGGCAGGATTACAGAGAGAGACCCAGTGAATAGTGCTGCCACCTACTTGTACCACGCAGTACTTCTTAAATTACCAGATTACTTTTTAGTTTCGATAAATGATGTTATGCTAGTTTCACTTCCAGTTGTTCCCAGTTCTTTTTCTTAGCGTGCAATGTTGTGTGATGTGAAAACTACTTGGTTTCTCACAACAACTGTACAGTGATGATTCACTGTGGGTAGCATAAAGATGGAATTTTAGAAAAAAAAATGGCTATTTTGGTCTAATTCTGCATATCTGGTTTTCTTATTCTATTAATTGGACAGTCTGTTAACTAGACACTCTGTTAATTGGGCATTAATGTTGTTAAAACAGGAGTAAGAGTTATTATTCTCAGAATCTCCACTCTCAGATGCATGCTCCTTCATTTAGACAAATTATTACCTTAACCCATTTGAAACAAAAGTAGTCTTAAACTCAGTCATATGGAGCAAGACACGGTTGAGAGTCATGAAAGAGACTGCTGAGCTACTGGCACTGATGTACATCATATGGTCAACATAAGCCTATCAGACCTTAAGATACTCTTCTTTCCACAGACTGCCATAAGGAATGGCAGTTTTATTTCTAGATTTCTGTCTCTGTGCATGGGAGGATGTCATGTCTGTTCTGATTTCCATTTTTTTTTTTAAAGCTTAGTGTACTCAATAAAGCCATATCTTCTGCTAAATGGAAATAATTCAAAATATTTGCTTCAAAAATTGTGGACATTTCACTCATTATGAATATCTATGTTGTAATTACTTCGATCTGTTTCCATGCCTTTACAAGTCTTCATCACAGATTCAGCTCAAAAACTCTTGAGGAATAATGTAGCAATATTGTATTAGAGGGAACTTGGGGGATGCTTCACCAGAAGTGGCTGTGAGGGATGGATAGAATAGAAGAGGGATAGTTTGGCACCAGAGAAAAGAAGCCTGCACTACCTTGTATCTCTCTCTCAACATGGCCATCACTAAGAAAAGCTTGGAAATGAGAACTTAGACATCTCAAAATAGAAGACAAAAGAAAATCAAAGACCAGGCAAAGTCACATGTTTTGCGAGACCTGCCTTCTAGTTTTGCAATTAATAGGTGTAATGGTACTGAAACTGGAAATCCCTGCAGGTCATAGGACTGAAAAGTGACATGCTCAGGGAGACATGGTGGGTCATCCCACTCTGTCGCATGCAGTACACCATCTCGCACAGGCTGCAAAACTGTATGTCACTTCCAGGGTCTTTATCACAACAGCCACATCCAGCTGGAATCCCTGCATTCCTTGGGCAGGGGCAGCTGGTCACGCTCATAGCCAGTACCACTGCATGTGTCAGTACAACACAACCCAGCTATCCCAGCTTCCCTATGTAATTTATTAAAAATATCATAAACAGCCTGGATTTTAAGCTCAAACAGGCTCCAGGAGCTGGTCCCCACCAGGCCCACAGCAGAAAATTGGGCAATGGGGGCCCCGCAGTAGTGATCTGCACTGCCTCGGGCAGAATCTCACCATTCAGAATTCTGAGATTGACCAGGAAAAAGTTACAAAGACTCAGAAGACTGTGCCCAAAAAACTGGTCTTTTTAACTACATCCCAGAGAAGGCATGGGGCAGGCCATGACGGTCTGTGGATGGCAGGGCCAGCTCACCAGGCATGAGCCATGTCCAGAGGCCAAAAGGGTGGCCATGGTCCTTCCTGGCTCTGTATGTTTCCAGGTGGCTGGTACCTGATGGAGACAGCAGGTGAGGCAACTGTGGTGGGCAGTGTGTTTGGGGCCAAAACCAGAGCAGCACAGCAGGGACATCCATCGGGCCAGGAGACAAGGATGTGAGACCTTGGACACTCCTCGCTACAGGAGTACAGCAAGGGCCAGCCCATACAGAAGGTCACAGAATCACAGAATTGTCTAAGCTGGAAGATCATCAAGGCTAACCATCAACCTAACACTGACAAAACCAACACTAAACCACACCCCCACAGCACCACAGCTACTCATCTTTTAAATGCCTCCAAGGATGGTGACTCAACCACTTCCCTGGGCAGCCTGTTCCAATGCCTGACAACCCTTTCTGTGAAGAAATTTTTCCTAATATCCAATCTAAACCTCCCCTGGCGCAACTTGAGGCCATTTCTTTTTGTCCTATCCCTTGTTGCTTGGGAGAACAGACTGACCCCCACCCCTCTACAACCTCCTTTCTGGTAGTTGTAGAGAGTGATAAGGTCTCCCCGCAGCCTCTTTCTCTCCAGGCTGTACAACTCCAGCTCCCTCACCCACTGATCATAAGATTCACTCTCCAAACATCAGCTTTGTGGCTCTCCTCTGGACATGCCTCAGTGCCTCCATGTCTGTCCTGCAGTGAGGGGCCCAAAAATGGACAGAGCAGGTGAGGTGGGGCATCACCAGTGCCAAGTACAGGGGGACGATCGCTTCCCCAGTCCTGCTAGCCACTCTGTTCCTGATACAGGCCAGGATGCTGTTGGCCTTCTTGGCCACCTGGGCACACTGCTGGCTCGTGTTCAGCTGGATGCAGACCAACACCCCCAGATCCTTTTCCACCAGGCAGCTTTCCAGCTGCTCTTCCCAAGCCGGTAGCACTGCATGGGGTTGTTGTGACACAAGTGCAGGACTCGGCCTTGTTGAACCTCATACCATTGGCCTCGGCCCATCGATCCAGCCTGTTTCGGTCCCTCTGTAGAGCCGTCTCCAGCCGTGTGCGCCGGGCTGGCACGGAGCCGCCCCGCAGCCCCTTCAAGCAGCCGCCGGGAGAGGGGGCGGGGGCAGCCCGGTCCCCACCGCCCGTGTCCGGGGCCTGCTGCGGCGGAACGCAGCGGCGGGCGCGGGTTGCGNGGCCGGTGGAAGCCGGCGCTGGGCCTCTTGCCTCCCCCGGGGAAGAGGGGTCACGGCGGCGGCCTTGGGCTTGCCCCGGTAGTAATGGGGGGAAGACGAAGGAAGCGTGTGCGTTTCTTGGGGTACAGCGAGTTGAAGCAGGCTGAGGGGAGACCTTATCGCTCTCTACAACGACCTGAAAGGAGGTTGTAG